>JALMQS010000108.1:7363873-7433244 GCA_024734495.1 Forficula auricularia | reverse complement strand
TATGTATACAAAATTTGGTTGAGTTTGGTCGAAAGGGCTAGAATTTTCATTTTTGACCCCTTCTCCCCTTTTTTTGTCTGATAATGTTTAATAAACATTAAAAAAAAAAATATTTTATGTTCTTTTCCAAAATATATTCAATTTTTTTCTAGTTATATTTTTTCATTTTTTTATACATCTTCAAAATTTGGTAGATCTTTATGTCCCACCCTGTAGAAGAAATAAAAAACTCATAAACAGGGACAAATATAGAGAAATATTTATATTCAAATAAATTAAAATTAACTACAGATTAACAATGGATTCTTAATTTTTAGCGGCACATTGTCAAAGGTTTGATGGCACACTAGTGTGCCGAGGCACAGAAGTTAAAAACCACTGGTCTAGGTAATGGACAATTTTATTACACGACAAACGATTTGTTTTGGTTGACTTCGAGGTGGAACTGATTTGGCATATAATAATATCCCTCTAGTAAAAATATATAATCTTTATCATAAAAGTTAGCCGTCCAGTCATTCAAAATATAAACATTTAACCATACAATTTTTTTTTTTAATTTAGAATACTCTAGATATCAGAAAAATCAGAGATTGTTTTAAATATTTATCTGCGCTCTTTCTAGTTATTTTCATCGATCAGATTCTAATCAAAGCATCGCTCTCTCGCATATTAAATAATAAAAAAAAGTAAAAAAAAAAAAAAAACAATTCAAGGCAGGGTACACTAGAGCTGCCCATGTAATTATTAATAAGTTAAGGTAGATGTTTCACCATATGGGAATTTTTAGGATTTTTTTGAAATTTAGACAGATTATTATTTAAATACTTCTGCGTCGATTTTTGGCAAAACGAAATTTATGAACAATATAGTTCCGGAGATATTAAATTCCAAAGATAGAGTTTTTCAGACACTTATCCATTTCACTATACGGG
Source organism: Forficula auricularia (assembly GCA_024734495.1). Classification (NCBI taxonomy): domain Eukaryota; kingdom Metazoa; phylum Arthropoda; class Insecta; order Dermaptera; family Forficulidae; genus Forficula; species Forficula auricularia. Next base: position 7,432,309 of record JALMQS010000108.1, on the reverse strand, counting down.
ATATCAGAAAGTTTACATACATATTTCATTATAATTAATAAACTCTTCTGACCATTGTTATAAATAACTAAACCAACATGAAACAATAACTAATATATTTTTTAAGAAAATTTTAATTCATAGTTATAACACAGTTTCTGAGATAATAATTAATAAATAATGAAAAAATTTACACTAAAAACAAGCTGGCAACAACGCATTTATTTAACTTAAAAAGTGGATTAACTTTAGTACTTTTTGACGTTTTTTTCGCTTCAGCCATTGTCGCAACAGCTTTCAATCGTTTATTAAGAACTTTTTGTTTTATAAATATTCCTTTATAATGTACTTTATCTGACATTTCTATGATAAAATATATACAAGTTTGGACAGTGTTGCCAGATTTGTCAAACGAGCACGGGATTGGCTTATAGTGGTATATAAGCAGCAAAAAGTTTGGGGCTTATGAATTATGAATCCTTATTGTCTGTACCATATACTCTAGCATTAACTTTTTGCTAGTATTGTCGCGAAACAACTACCTTAAATATAAATTGTTCATTTATGGCTATACTATAGCATCCTCTTTAAATCCCAATAGAATTAATTAAAAAATATTTTCTACCTTTTGAACCAGATATTCCAAAATCTAATCAGTATTATGTATTGATACAAACGAACTTTTTCGGAATTCAGACACACAAAGAGAAAAAAAATCATAGTTGAAAAATATTTTTCTCCTCGTTTCAGATATTTTAAAGAATAATGAGCAAATATTTATTTTTATACGTGATTTAATACTAGGCCCACCTGGGAGGAGAGTAATTTTTAAAGTGAGTTCATGCTAGTGATATATATTAATGGTTTAGTTCGGTTAAGAGAAATTAAAAATCATTACTACTTGTTTTTCTTTGTTAACCACTTCACAAAAAAAGACTAACTTTTTGAATCATAATTCTCTCTTTGTAAAATCATTTAGAAGTTGCTCATTTTTTTATTAAGAATAAACTCTCAAAATTGTCCCGTTTTGAAGAAAAAATATTATGGTAAGTCTAAATCTAAAGAAACAAACAAATAAATACATATGTTATTAAACACTTACATAATACAATGTTCATTATATTAGAATTTATTACATATACATATTTATTTGCCGTGAGATACAAGAATCCATTTAGCCCTATTATGAGTAGTATGACACTTTATTTAAGTGTTAGGAGTCTTAGGGCAGGAGCCAGATTCTAGCGTGTAAAATTTTTGCCGCGAGTGGGGCTTGAACTCGGGCCACCGTCTTCATGAAGCAGGTACTCTACATTTGGCCAACCAGGCGTCGATATATAATATACGTACATATTAGGGTGGTCCTTATTTTGGGTATTTTCGAATTTTTAAGCAGACAAGGGCTCATATGGTTCAAAATAAATAAAAAATATCCCCCAAGTTTCAAGTCTCTATCTCAATTATAACCTGTGCCCCAGCTATGTAAGTTTCTCATCTAAATAACATGGGGTTTTTGCCATTGAAAGATCATTTTTTATTCCGGCCAAAGTAATGGTTAAAAAATTTGAAACTCTGTAGACTTTATCCTTATAATAGTAGCTATCCCTCAGAATTTTTACATATTTTTAGCTAATATAATTTTGGAGATAACTTAGTAACACTAGTATTTTATATAGCTGTAACTCCAAAATTACAATAGCAAAAAATCTGTAATAATTTTTATCGATAGCTAGTATTATAAGAATAAAGTCTACAGAGTTGAAATCTTTTGAACCATTACTTTGGCCAGAATAAAAAATTGACCTTTCAATGCCAAAAACCCCATGTTATATAGACGAGAAACTTACATCGCTGGTTATAATTGAGATAGGGACTTGAGTGATATTTTTTTTTATTTATTTCGAACCATATGTGCCCTTGTCCGCGTAAAAATTCGAAAATATCCAAAATAAGGTCCACTCTAATACATATATATGATTTCTGTTTATCATGACTTAATTTATGAATGTATGTATATTTATTCACATCAATCGTAAGTTCCGCTCTTTGATTTATTCAACAGCTCTACACCCTGATACAAAAAACCTTTCAATTTTAACACCTCTAGCTATTCAGATGAAAACTATAAGCCTTATTGAATTTGTATTATCAATTTTTGTTTGTTTTTGTTTATTTAGACCAAGCTACCATTTTTAAAACAATTTTATTTATAATGATTACGAGGATAAACAAGAGAAGTATAATTCATTGCACTCCCTAAGTACAACCGGAATATTTATATATATGGTATATATATGACATTTTTATTCACATATTCATGCGTCTGCCCTTATTTTCGTAAAGTTATTTAGCTTTTGAATTTATTATCATTTAACAAACAAGATCCACAGCGTATGCGAAAAATTTCTTGTTGGCTACATAGAGGACCATAACATAACACATTTTCTTAGAAGTTAATCAAAAAAGGAAAGATGCTGGTATAGAAACAATAAACATAAGATTAACCTTAATGAAAGTTAAACGTTTGCGATTGTCAAATAAAGATAAATTTTTCAATAAATAAAAAAACATTCAACTGAAAATATAATTCTTTCATATAATGAAGTGATAATAAATTTTAGATTCAACAGTGACAAACATTTTTGTTAATTAGAAAAAAAAAATATATAAAATATTAGAAAAAAATATTTGTGCTATTTTTTCGCTCATAATAGCACCGATCAAATTGAGAGGTTATTATTGATCATGGTAAATAAAAAGAAAAGCAAATAAAAAGAAAAGAAAAAAAAGAATAAGTAGCCAGAAAGAAGAAAAACACATTTATTTGAATCTAAACTGTTCAGGAAACAGACACTAAAAAGGGGCTCAAGCAAGGCTCGGCGAGCGCTAAATTGAAATATAAACGTTGGGCTTACTTGTACCTCACAAGGAGGAGGAGCACTGCGATAAGAGGGGACGATCTTGAAGGTAACAGAGCCTCTCGCCTCTCTCTGAAAAAAAAAATAATAATAATAAATTAGTCGTGGTAGTTGAACAAGACCATTAAAAACGAACGGCTCTTGAGATGAATAAAAATCGATTATATAATCTGTTTAAAATACAGTGGCTTGAGTGCTCGAGCACCCACTTTAAAATATAAAGGGACACAGCATCTCCTGAATTTTATGGAAAATACTATAAATAATAAAATTATCATCATCATAAAATATTTTCAAATAAATGATTAATTATTTGATTACAGAAATATAGTGCTTTATAAAACAATCATAAAACGCCCATTAATTACCCAAACTTTTCGGGAGAAATATTTATACTTTTATCAATGAAAAAAAAAATAGAAAATTTAGTTTGCTTTATTATCTTATTATATTAAACGAGCAATTCTTATATATATAGAAAAGAAAAATTAATTATTGATTGTTTAATATAATAAAAAAAATACAAATCTTTATAAAACAATCTCGGAATGTTTATTTTGAAACTAGACGTTTCGGGAAAAATTCTCCCTTTATCAATAAATTTTTTTTAAAAAACGTCTAGTTTCAAAATAAATATTCCGAGATTGTTTTACAAAGATTTGTATTTTTTTATTATAGGTATATATAGAATCGGTTTCTCGAAAACGGTTCTAACGATTTGGGTGAAATTCATGGGTTAGGGTGTTTTTTGGTTGACAATTCGATCTGTCACGGTCTCATCTTCGGCTAAGTTGTTTTTGATGGGTTTTTTGTAAATTAAAATAATTATTTACAGGTGGTTGTCTCGATAAAAATGTATAATTACATTTTTATTCAATTTTCTTTTAATAATTAATTGGGTTTTAAATTTTAAATCCCACTAATAAATTATTACAAATATTATTATGTATTATGTTTCAAAAAATTGTCATTTACATAAAAAAAAAATTAATTAGAGCTATTGAAGATGAAGAGGTAAAATTTAATGCTGAATTGATGGAAAGGCTGCCCAAAGACCAAGAAAACTACTAATTCCAATTACATTTTTTAATTAATAAAAGGGTAATTAATCTCGAAATGTTTAGATCTTCTTCTTCAAGTGCTCGATTCCAAGCGTTGGCGATTTCTATGGAAAATATTCATAGACGTGGTTTCCCGTTGCCTTTCCCTGGATTTATTGAAGCGCCCTGCATTTGTGACAGAGATGAAAAGTGTTCTGACTGAAATAAGATTCGATCCCTTAATTGGAAGTCGAACGCTTTATCCACAGCACTACTGGCGCCTCTATTTGGTTATTTAATGAATTAATGTTTTATGATTGTTTTAATATAAAAAGTGTATTCATATAGTATCATAAAGAATACAGTCCTAAGACTGGTTCGACTTCCTCAATTCCACGTTTTTCCAACTCTTTAATTTCTTTAGCCCCACTCCCACATCCTTCATTATCTGAGGAAAATATTATAATTTAGCTCTTCCTCCTTTCTTTCAATGTTAAATAGAACGTGGCAAAAAAACTTGATTTTTAAAATAATAATAAAAAAGCTTTGTGGATGCTTCAAGATATTTTTAATGATCCTGGAAGATACACAAGTAAATATACTTTAGTTAAAGATAACAACATGTTCTTTATACTTTTCTAAAAAAATAATTTACCTATAAAGGGGTACCAAAGATCCTATTAGATCTGTTTTATTTTATATCAAGTTGCAGAGCAATTTTATTGAAAGAGGATGAATATCCATTACCAATCCCCTATGTGCCATTGTGTTTTTTCTACACCTATTCCTGAGATTTTCGCACACAGTTTTCTTTCTTTTCAGAACTTCTCATTTGTAATTATACACCGGTCCATTTAATCTTCAACATGCACGTATAGAAAACCTTTTAAAAGACATCGAGTTTTCTTCCCTATTCATCTATAATTATTGTATTTATTACAATTTAAAAGGGCGCCACGACTGCGTGGTCATGGTCATTTGCGCCACAGATATTATACATCATATTATAAAATTAAATTTTATCATAAATGTTAATGTCTTTCAAAAATTTCAACAATTCATCATATCCTTCCTCATTTTAGGGTATTTGTTTCAAGGCTTTGTTTTCAATTGAATGACATTTTCTTTCCTTTGCATAAATTGGGCAGTCCAATAATACATGATTTACATTTATCCTAATTTTGAGAGCTGAACATGTCGGGGGGATCTTCCTTGTTCATTAGATGTCCGTGGGTGAATAAGCAATGGCCCAACCTTAGACGGGTCAATTTAACTTGCTCTTTTCTACTTAGATCTGAGGCTGTTAGGAAGTCTTTGATGGGTTTTGTCATTTTTAAATAGTTATCAGTAACTTTTACCCACTCTAGCTTCCAGTTACTTATCGATGGCCTAGAATGAAAACCTCGTATCTCAACATAAAAAAACTTAAATAACTTTTATACGTTATTAGATGAATAAGCTCGTATCTCATAATACTTGAATGTCAAAAAAATAATCCTCTAAATCAAGAGAGTTTTTGTAAGCTAAGTTAGGTTTGTAGCAAGGAAAACCACGTATATAAGTGGATAGTGGCCAACGAGGGGTGAACCGCGACCTAATATGTTGTACACCTACTTCCACTTGTACTTCCAAACATTTTCAAGTACTTCCAAATATTCCCAAGTACTTCCAAACATTTCTAAGTACTTTCAAATATTTCCAAGTACTTCCAAATATTTCCAGGTACTTCCAAATATTTCCAGGTACTTCCAAATATTTCCAAGTACTTCCAAAATACTTCCAAAGAGGTGTACACCTACTTCCAATCGAGGATCACCCCTCGGTGGCCAAGCTATAAATGTGAAATATTAGTAAGTCAATGATAAGAGGTTTTCACTTTAAAAGATCCATTTTCTAAGATAAACTTTGTGAACCAGCAGAACATTTAATCATTGTACTGTAGTATAATAATAAAATGTATAATTTTTTTGAATATTACAATAATTGTACCTTTACAAGACGTATGTTTTTATATTAAGAAAACCTCATATCTCTAACAAGGTTATAAGTGATAAATACTCGTAACTAAAAATTAAGGTGGAATACCTCGAAACTCATTTTTCCTACAAGTTAAAAAACCTTCTAAGTCATAATTAAAAAACAAAATATAAACGTGTTAACATTTGATGGTATTATGCATCCTTGTTATAAAATATAACAAATTTAGGTACTGACTTCTAACTAAGTATCATTACTTTTAAATAACTGGTACGTTTTTTGATTCTCCTGTAAAGTTTGCATTTTTTGAGGTACGTGGTTATCATTCTAGGCCATCGTTATAGTTTTGCTTTTGACGTCCTCGGGCAGATTTTCTGTGAAGTCATAATTTTGTTTATTGGCTCCCTTGTTCGTCAACGAGCTCATTACCTGGGATGCCTTTATGGCTGGGAACCCACATAAAAAGGATTATTTTCTTAGAAATAAATTATGAAAGGACAAATGTATTTTCTGTATGAGTGGATGCTGATTGTCATAGTTTTGAATTGCAGAAAGAGCAGTATGGTAAGCGAATCGGAGATTATAAGAAATTTATTGTTTGGGTGATGATTGAGGGTTGACATTACTAATTCAATAGCTTTGATTTCGACATTGTATTGTATGTTTGTTTCATCTACAATTTTTCATAGATTTCACATCGTTACATCTTCCTATTTACTAGGCTAATTTTGGAGGGCCATAATAATTTTTGTTTTGAAATTAAACTCCACTTTTAGTAGTTTGATTAATTTTAGTACGGGAATTTATTAAATAATAATAAAGTGAAGAATTTTTCAAGACTCGGTACGCTAGAGGCGCCCTAGTAATTAATAATAAAAACTTAAATATAAATTGTTGGTTTATGACTATACATCACCATAAAATCTTAATAAAATCATTAAAAAAATTGTGGTTTCTGCATTTTGGCATAAGAACAAACTTTCTACACTTCATTAGTTATCTTGGGTATAGGAATCCAGGTGCACAGACAGACAGAGAGTAAGAAATGGTTAAAAATTATTTTTTTCCACGTTCCAGACAGTTTTAACAACAATGAGCTTTTTGTGTGAAATATATACCTAGTATGACCGCAAGGTAGGCGTACCGAGTAATGAAGGAAAAAAATTTCCAGAAATATATAGTTTTTTTTTTAATTGTATTTATTATATATATAATCATAATAGTTGAAATATGTACCTCCATAAATAAGTGTTGCTCTTCCCTTACTTAAGTAATTTGCAACATTTTTCTATGAAAGATGTAAGGCTGCTTGGGAAAGTTCTGAACTCCCTAGGTTGAAGGTACTTTTGCTGTGGCTCTCTTAATTTCCAAAACCTTACTCATGGTTAATAATAGAAGACCAAGGACAATGTTGTCAATTATTGACAGGCTCTGACCCAAGACTTTTGGTGGCCCCCAGAGATTTGTTCATACTTAAATATTAATACTAATTGGATGATAAATTTTTTTCGAAGGGTTTGGAAAGTTTATTAGTCCATTTGATATATAATGTATTTGTCATTCAGTGTAGGTACAGTTATTAAAGAAACAGGCAAGGCATAACGGGACTTTAATATTCACCTGCCCCACTAACAAACACACATTCAAAAATATATTAATATCTCTCAAAATACTACCTTATCGTCGCTCATTAAATAAGGAATATTTTATAGGTCTACCTCCGTATTATTGCATAATTATATTATTATAAGAATTTAAGTATTGGAATTTCGAAAATAAACATTTTTAAGTATTCTTATAAGATAATGATAGCTCACTAAGCAGCCAGGAAATTTTTGGTAGTTTTTTATCATCAAATAGTTTATGTTAGAATGGTTAAACTTAGTTAGTGTTTATTAACAGAGATATGTGAACATTTCAGTTCGTTTGAAAGTTCCCCCATATACCTATAAGTATGCATCATTATCATTAAAAAAATGTTATATTTCGAAACCGTAACGTAAACCTGGTCAAAATTGAAGGAAAAGGTGAATTCTTTCTTAAAAATTTTAGCTATTTGCCAATTTTTTATCATCGAACAATATCAGTTATAAAAATATATTAATATTTTTCAAAATACTACCTTTTCGTCGCTCATTAAATAAGAAATATTTTATAGGTCTATTTCCGTGTTATTGCATATTTTGAGATATTAAAAAAAACTTAGCTAAAATACCAATTTTCTCCACGGCTGTAATACTTTCAATTATATTATAATAAAAAAGTATGAATTCGAATTCAACTAAAATCTAATGAGTTTTTAATCTAATCTAATATTAAACAACTAAATATGAAGGTCAAGTTTCAACTTTTCACTTTGGCCAGCCTGGTTGATAATTCAATAGCGTTTCATTTGAAACAGTGCCGACGACAGCTTTTTGTTTTCGGTTGGGGGACACCCGGAAGAAAATTATTGCATTATTTCGGGTAATTCAGAATTTTGTATAATTTAGATATTCTATTTTAATATTTTAGGTATAATTTATAATTATTATATTTTTATTATATAAAGTCTAAAATATTGAAAGAGATGATTTATTTTATCAACTCGGCTTTTCATTATTTTTTGCTAAAATGTTCAATTTAGCAGGTTGGGCGCTCGCCCAACCAACTACTGGCGCCGCGACTGCTAATTAGAATACTTTACCCATGCTCATTGGATAAAGTAAAAATAGGAAATGATCTCTTGGGAGATGGCCGTCAAATTTTAAACTTTATGAAAAATATTCTTTTAACAAGGACGCCTGAAGGGTAGGCTAGTAAGATCCAGAGTCTATTCGGTTGCATAGATACAGGCGGACAGCTTTTATACACTATTCTTTACCTAGTATATGGCTTTAGTTAAAAGCAATATATTAATATTATTTTAGAATTTGAATTTTATTTGTGGCCTGAATTGAATAAAACTGAAATATTTTTTTTTTCCCCAAAGTTTTGGCCCTCTCCTGCCATCATCAAAGCATCGCTATGAACAAAGTTTTGAAATTAAACGCAATTAAAAATAATATTTATAAAAAGATATGTTTCTACGTTGACCATTTAATCCCTGAAGAAGGAGGGACTAAAACTAAATAAAAAGACCAATTATTCCCCATAGCTATGGTAAAGAAAAGTGAAAACTTAAAAACTATGAAATAACAGTGTTTTTTTTTATTTTTTTTAATTTACAAATTATGAAATTTTAATTTTTGATATTACAATTAATTGGAAAATTCAAATAAAGCACTGTTATTTCATAGTTTTAACTTTTCCTCTCTATCGGCAGTCCCCATGACTGCCTTTTTAATTTTTGATTGAAACTATTTCTTTTTCTCACTCCGGATTTTGATTTTGAAAAAGTTTTATCATGTTGAGAGTAGCAGAGTTGTTGATTCTTAAGAAGAAATCAATGAGGCTGTCTTACCGCCTCATTATTTAAATTTAAAAACTAAAAGAAAGAAGGCCATTTTAAATTTGAGATCTTGGTAGATATCTAAGGTTGCATTATATGAATGCTTCACTTGCCAAATCGATTAACTCCACTTTCTGAGATTAAATTTTAATGTCAAAGTACTTAAGTGACTCCTACTCCACTTTCTGAGATTAAATTTTAATGTCAAAGTACTTAAGTGACTCCTAACTCTATATGTTCAAAACAAATTTCTCTAATAATAAGTATTAACACCACTAAATAAAAAAATAAAAAAATCGCCAGGTGAGTTGTTAACGCTCCTTAGCAGATTCCGACTTCCATGACCATCATCCAGCTGTCTTAAGCAAGTGTGACGGTCACGCGGGTTCAATGCTTTTTCCCCATCCCAAAAGTGCCTAAAGAAGTTTTCCCTTCAAAAGCAAAAGAATTCAATCTATATAAATGAATAAAAAGTTACTTACGAGTATTTTTTGAAGTGTATTTACAGATTGGTTGGCAACAGGAACGCCGTTGATTTCTCGAATTTCATCGCCCACATGCAGAGTTGCTTGCCGATGGATCATTCCGCCATGCATAATCCTCGCAACAATGCATTTACCCTCTTCGTTCATCTTTAGCGTGATACCCTAAATTAAAAAAGCCAAGCTTCAATGATTAGAAAATAAATTAACAAATGTATTTTCTCATTTAAACCCAAAAATTTGTTTAATTATTCAGGATGTTTTTACAAAGATTTCAAGTAATATGATAATGTTAGAAATTGTTATTTAGGATTTCAGAAAAAATATACGAGTATATGATAGCAAATTTGTAATAGAAAATGTATTTAAATTTCGACAAGATTGAGTTTTCAAGAAATAAAACATTAAATTTGTGTAAATTTACACATAAGGTTTTCTCAAAATAATAAATTGTGATATTTGTTTTCTTTTTTATTTTGTTAGGGAATGTTAGAAACCATTTTTGTGATTTAAAAATGTAAGAATGCAATTTTAAAATGAATATAAAGTAATACCCCGCGTGAAGGGTGCGTTTTAAATCTTCAAAATGTTAGAAGAAATAACGTTAGACGTGGTACGCCTTTGAAAAAATATTGGATCGGTGAAAAATAAAAACAATTTATTACATTTTATGAAATTCATTTTTTATACAGGGTGTTTCAGGAGGAATAGTAAATATTTTAGGAGGTGGTAGTATAGACGAATTGCAATAAAAAATGCCACATAACATGTGTCCAATTTTTATTGAGTACAGAGATACAGCTGTTAGTATGTAACTCAATATCGGCATACTCAGCATGTGTAAGTAAATATGTGCGGCATGTTTACACGCTACAGTACAAAAGACTTGGCCAACAAATCACAATGAAAACTTCAATGTAAACTAAAGCACAACTTCACAACTTGAACATCAACACTATCTCTGCTGACATTCGATAAATACGCCCATAGCAACCCATGGCAACCGGTGTACCAAGATACAAAACGAAAATGCATTGAACTCAGCTGTATCTCTGTACTCAATAAAAATTGGACACATGTTATATGGCATTTTTTTATTGCCATTCGTCTATACTACCACCTCCTAAAATATTTACTATTCCTCCAGAAACACCCTATATAACTCAGAATTACATAAATAATTTCAAGGTTTACAAATTAAATTAAATAAATATAGAAATATATTTTAAGTTTAAAAAAGTTTTTTTAACAATTTTTTACCGGAAAAATATTTAAAATTTGAATAAGCTTTTAGAGAAATAACGTTAAACGATGTAACGTTAAAAGAGGTATTATTGTATTGATAATAATAGCTTCCACTAATAAGACCCTGTGCTAATTTATTTAATTTTATATGTGGAAAACTGCAGGGTCACTATTGACGAAATGAACATTTATTTTCAATGACACAATTGGACTAAATGTTTTAAATATTTTTTCCGAAAACCCTAAGAAACAATTTTTATTAGAATTATATTATCTTGGGGAAAAAACTCTCAAATGCTTAATAACGTGTTTATTTTGCGACGTTTCAGAGTGAAGCGAAATGTTGTAAAATAATCGAGTTAAAGCGTTTTTTGAGAAATTTCCTTCCTTAATAATTTAAAAAAGTTGGAACCAAATTCAATAATGCATCTACCCAATATTTGGTAAACTATTAAATGGGTTTATATAATTTCATAAAAATAAAAGAGCCAAAATTGACAGGTGTTGTATTTTTTAGCACCAATGTCCTTTAAAACTAGTTAGTAGCCTTTTCTGCAAAGTTAAGAAGTGTTTAAAGTACCACGATAGGATTTAGTTAACCTGCCTTTCGTTTAACAATTCTGTTTAGACGAAGTTTTGGGCAAAGTGTTTTTTTTTCAAGGCTCATATATTAAGAACGAATGTTTACTGAAGTAGATTTTGATGAGGCAGTCCAAAGTTCAAAAAAAGAGAGATAAATAATTATAACTATCTTTTTTATTCAAAGCCGACGTTTCGGAGGTTTATTCCCTCCTTTTTCAAGGTTTTGAAATGTCAGTGAAGAAATCCAATGTGATATTTCTCTCTGTCTCCTCTCTCAGTGACAGTAACAATATTATACAGTATTTCATTCTCAGCAGAATTTACTGTAGTGATCACGGTTTTGAACTTTGGAATGCTTCATCAAAATCCACTTCAATTCACTTATCAGTCCTTTTCCAAAGACTATTTCAATCTTACGAATGTTTACATTGATTGAGTCAAAAGATCAAATACTGGGCTCAGAGTAATTTGAAATTTTTGAATAACCCTTAAAAAATTGGCCCAATTTCTGTATTTCTGTAATTTTCAGGCCTGAACTTTAAAAACTTATATCGATGTCGTGTAAAACAGATCTTAAGAAACGAAACCTGAAAGTTAGTACTTCGTAGAGAGAATTTTCTCTTCATGCAAAGGCCGAATTAGAAAGGAAGTTTTAGTAAAAATTACCATGGGTTCATCAGTGTTTTTCTGGAATTGTACTAGACGTACTCTGGTGACGTTTTCCAAATCCAAATCGCCATTAGCACCTTCGAGATCATCAGCACCGTTCAAAAAGGGCATAATAGGAGGTGGAGTTACTCGAACGGCGTCTTCCCCGTAAATCTCATGGGCGACCACATCATGGGCTTGTAAGAGGGCCTTCAAAAAAAATTGCACATTATTTCTCATGAAGCAATCAATTTAAAAAAACGCCTTACAAATCATTCTCATTCATAATTTTATTATAAAAACAAAAAATATACAAATAGTTGCGCATAAACTTTCGAGCTGTTCTTGTTAGTTGAAAATATGACAAAATTAATAAACGAAATGTTGTGTATGTTTTTATAATAAGATTTATAAAATTAAGTTAGATGATAATTATTTTTGAAAAACTTAAAAAAACCAAAGATTCAACTGTTTTATTGTTTATATAAATTGATAATTAAAAATTTAATCCAAAACATATGTAACATAATCTAATCCATAAACATATATTTTAATACAATAATTTTAATCCATAAACGCCTGAACATTCTAAAGATGTAAGCGATATTATTTATCCTTCTATAAGTGCTGATTATATAGGTATTATATTTATTTATATAATTATTATTTATTTATTTTTATTAATTTAAACTAAATTGTTTTGTTTACTACGGGTTGACCATTGTTAGTAGTAGATAACAATTTATTGATTATATTTTGTATTATATTTAAGAGTTAATTAAAAAATACTAGGTAGGTTTCACATAAATAAAACAAATATATTCTAAGAGTTTTATCCCGAAATACATATATATCGAGATAAAACTCTTAAAATTAACCTGCCAAGTATTTTAATTAACTCTTATTTAAAATGTTAGATGTAGAACAGACACCAAGTTCCTTAAAAATTATTGTATTATTTTTTATTCAGACGCCAATTAAATTTCCTATCTGTGTAGATAAAATACTGGATAGAAAGAAAAGGGTTAAGCCAACATTCCGGTTAGCATGTTTGGGTTTAACTCCCGAAAGGTTGTATCTTTCTAACATGGAAATTAAACATATTCTATAACATCCTTTGTATGCCTAGATAATGCCTTTAAATTTGGGTTTTCATGAAATGGAATTTTAATTTTGCAAAATTGTCATTAAGGGGCCATTCATAAAATACATCAAGCAAAATTTCGCATTTTTGGGCCCTCCCTTTCTTCGTCACACTGCAACACATTTTCTGGAACCCCTTAACAAATTTAATGTCAAAAAAGCTAAACCCCGCCTATTAGGGTGCTCCTTATTTTGGATATTTTCGAATATTTTCGAATATTTACGCGGACAGGTGCTCATATGGTTCTAAATAAATAGCAAAAAATATCCCCCAAGTTGCAATCCTCCATCTCAATTTCAACCCAGTGCTACACAGCGATTAAGTTTCCCATCTAAATAACATGGGGTTTTTGGCATTGAACGATCAATTTTTTATTCCGGCCAAAGTAATGGTTCAAAAAATCTGAAACTCTGTAGCCTTTATCCTTATAATAGTAGCTATCCTTCAGAATTTTTACAGATTTTTAGCTATTACAATTTTGGAGTTACATTTAGATAAAATAATTGCTATATCTTAGTATTAGTAAGTTATAGACTCCAAAATTATAATAGCTAAAAAACTTAATCGCTGTGTACCACTAGGTTAAAATTGAGATAGAGACTTGCAACTTGGGGGATATTTTTTTTATTTATTTAGAATCATATGAGCCCCTGTCCACATAAATATTCTAAAATATCTAAAATAAGGAGCACCCTACTCGGTATAATAAAATAAAAAAAATAAAAAACAAGAAGTTAAAAAAAAAAAAAAAAATTGTTGAACTGCGAATGTCACGTTTCCTTAGACCCTCCCCTCCCCCTCCCAAACCCCGCTTTTCTCCAAAACTGCAAGCAGCGTACCGAGTCTTGAAAAAATTTCATTTTTTTTTCTTCCTAAATTAGTTCACCTCTACGGTGTAAATAGAAAATTAAATACATTTTTATTTTGTCAGCATGCTGTTAAAATGATTTTAATTAATATGTAAGATTAGACATCAAGTAAGCACTCCTTCAAAGAGGCTAACAGTTTTTAATTTAAAAATGTGTCAAATCTAAGGAAATAAGCTTAGTGTGAGTACTACAAAGGGAAATAATTTTGTTTGCTATAAAATAATTACTTTGGATGTCATATAAAAAAAACTACGTGCCCTTTGGTATGGAAATACCCCTCGCATTGGTAGCTTTACGTTTTATCTTTAATAAGCTGTCTTTAGCATACACAGATTTTCATGTTAAATAGTTCACACCTAGAGTATATTTTGAAAATTAAAAATTAATTATACAAATTTCTAAATGTCAAAATGTTGTTGTTGCTTTAAATGATTTTAATTAATATATAAAATGGCATCGAGAATTTTAATTTTGGCTAATTAGATCATTTCTTGGATATTTTCCCAGTCTTCCCGTTCCCTAAGATAAGACCTCTTGAATAGCTTTATTCAAAATTTATTATGAATAGAATAGACTATTTGATAGTGCTTTTTTAATGATAAGGTAAGTAAGATGTCCACTGGTAATAAGATAAACACAAGGTTTGCGAAAAGAAAAGAGGACTAAGAGAACTTTTAAAGGATTCAAGGGATGAATTTTAAGGAAATGGGAGATAATCAGTTATTCATATTATAGTATGAAAAATTGTTAAGTAAAAAAAATTCCAAGATTCCAAGAAAGTATATATTGTAGTAGTTTAATTTTTGAAAAATAATTTCAAGAAATCAATAAAGTTGTCCTCTGCTTGATGCAAATAAACATTTATATTAAATATAAATATGATTATAATTTATTTGTTTGCGACTGTAGTTTCGAATCAAGCAGAAGACAATCTTTGAAATAATATATATTCAAATTATTATAGACTTTCAATGAACCTTGAAGCTGATATTTCCGAGAGTGTCAGGGTTGATTAAATGATAAGAAGTAAATTAGCTAGCTATAAGGATAAGTCTACAGAGTTTCAATTTTTTTGAACCATTACTTTGTCCGGAATAAAAAATTGATATTTTAATGCCAAAAACCCCATGTTATTTAGATGAGAAACTTACATCGCTGGGGCACAGGTTATAATTGAGATAGAGACTTGAAACTTGGGGGATATTTTTTTTTATTTATTTCTAACCATATGAGCCCTTGTCAGCGTAAAAATTCGATAATACCCAAAACAAGGACCACTCTCAACAGCTGGCGGGGGACAGAGTCGAGTGGAGACGGGTGGTTGCGTCAAACCAGTCTTAGGACTGTATACTCAATGATGATGATGGACCACGCTTATGAGCACCCACTCCGATTTTAGGTTAACACAATTGGCTACGTCATTATCAAGTTAAATATCTAGGATGGGAATACAGTCCAGTCAAAAACACAGTACACTGACGAGCTCAGCGCCCCCTATGTCGGAATGAGCATTACATGTTTTTAGAAACCACAAAGTGAAATTTATAAATTAATAATAAATAATAATTAATTCTATAGCTTTGAATGTCTTGTCCTTAACTTAAATTGAATCGCCGATGATTAGTACGAGGTTGGCTGTGTTTTGAATTAGAAGTGGGGAGTGAGGGATTTGACATATTCCAGCTTGGTAAATATAAATATAAATTATTATATAATAAAAGATAGAAGATTTCGTTTGAGTAATAAATCAAAAATTGTCGCTTTTGAATTTATTCGCTATGAAATCAAAAATATAATGGATATGGTAAAACATTTCGGGGAGGCTACAGCCTCCCCCCAAGATACGCCCCTAAATCTAATACGAATATTTCATATGGTGATTTACAGGGAAAGATTTTGAATTAGATTGAAGAAAGATTAAAAAAACTACGAATCCCTCACTATCTTGAGTACCATTTGCATTTGCCCGTAGGTTTTTCCTTAGTTAGTCATCATTGTATTAAACCCAGTATCTTTTCCTCTTCTAATTTGTGCCAATATATATTAAATTAATTATTTCAGAAGTCGATATGAAAATTAACAAAAGAAAATGAAACTTAAAACTTAATTTATAAATTGGATTATTCTTATAATAAAAAGTTCTTTGATTTATAAATTGGATTATTCCTAGGACAAAGAATTCTTTGATTTTCATATACAATGGTTGAATAAATGAATCTTTAATTACTATATAAATTAAAAATCAATTCCTTTGAATAAAATTAAAAGGATTTTCTGCAGAGTTAGAAGATTTATTGAATTTATCGTATGAGAATAAATCAAAGAATATCTGTCCTATAAATACACACACACACACAGCTATATATATTAGAGTGGTCCTTATTTTACCAAGATCGGCATTTTTAATATAAAACAGCTATCCGATTACGGTTAATATAAAATAAAATAAAAAATTGAAATGTAATATTAATAATAAATATGGCGCAAGACAAAGGCAATGTCTTGGAAAGTACAGGCTCAAATTGGAAGAAAACTTGAAAACTTTCAAGATTTGCTACGCCCTCTGCACATTTGAGATATTTGGCAATTTATATGCCAGAGGACGGTTGGGACTAGAAGTTAAAAAGGTGGGCTTATTAATACAAACTTTTGTGCTAAATTCCAACTCATTAGCTACAACAGTTCAAGAGCTCTTCATAGAAAGAGTCGAGTCGATTTTATCTCCAATATCTGCATTTTTAATTCAAGAGTTCTAATAAAATTAAAATTTAAACGCTACTAGGTAGGTTTCACAAATATATATATATATATATATACCGGGTGAGTTTTTTATCTTGAGACAGTCTTATAACTCAAAAACAAGTTTCAAATAAAAGTTTATTTATATCGAGGGGGGAACTTAACTACGCTATTGTTTGTCGACGTAGAACAAGCTTTCAAGGGTATTTCAATGTCAAGTTATATTTTTTAAATGGAACCCTATATTTTTCTATACGTCTACTTAATCTACAAAAAAAAACTGAACAACTTTTATAAGAACTATTTTTTTTATACGACATCAAATAAACAAAATACATGAATCAATTAGATCTCAAAAAAAATCTTAATAATTATTTTTAACAATTATTTAATTTAATTATCAAATAATAATGATTAAATAATTAATTATTAAATAAATAATCATTAAATCGAAAAGTCCCAATAATGAAAATACGAGTTTGTAATGATATTAAAACTTCATTATACTCAGATTTAAGAAAATATGATTGAGTGTTTTGAATTTTGGCCAGATGCTAATTTTGGCACTCGGGTTCAATTCCAGAGGGGGTAAAAAAAACCTTCTGACGTTTAATTAAAAATAATCCATTCCATCTCGGATCTAATAAATGACACCCTCTTTTGTGATTTTCTTAGGATTTCAATTAAATCCAGCAGACGGTTCACTCTGTGATTTATTTGTATAAAAATCAATTTGTTTAAAAAAAATCCAAACGTAATCAGAAATGCAATATTTTAAATTAAATATATAATATTGGAATAATGGCAGAGCGACATGACGTGCTATCCATCACTGGCTGAGTGTCAGGATTGAGTGAACTCTCGGGCCGAATCGATCAACTCTTCTGGCATTCACAAGAGGCTTTGGCCAAAAAAAAGTACCTGTGACGAGCAAGTCCACTCGAAGGGATCCAAACTTTCAAACAATTTACATAAGTTTAGAGCCTCTGCATTTAATTTATTATATCTTACTTAATAATATAATTTTAGTAATGGATTTATTATGAATTCTATTCTGAGAGACACAATATAATTATCAATTTTACTTTCAATTATATAGAATAAGTCAACTATTGGAATTTCGAAAATAGACATTTTCAAGTATTCTTATTAAGATAACAAATGTATATATACCTATATATATCATCGAGGGGTGAACCGCGACCTAAAATGGTGTACATCTACTTCCACTTCCACTTTCATTTCCAAGTAGAGGACAATAGATGACAATAGATTATCTCATGAATTCCAAAGTAATTCCAAATAATTCCAAAGACGGTGTACACCAAATTCCAATCGCGGTTCACCCATCGTATATCATTATCATTTAAAAAAAATATTTCGAAACCGTAGCGTAAACCTGGTCGAAATTGAAGGAAAAGGTGAATTATTTCTTAAAAATTTTAGCGATTTGCCAATTTTTTATCAACGAACAATTTAAGTTAGAAAATTGAAATTTGCATGCGAGATGCACGTTATTGAATCATATATATATATACGTTTGTTGAGTGACCATTACCATTACAACAAAACTAATTTACCTACATTCAATCGGGTATTTGAACCCATGAGAAATAATAGAATATTTTTAATAAAAAAGACTGATGATGAAGGTCAAACATTCGAAACTATTATATTCTCTAACATATATATAGAAAAGAAAAAAAAATTTTGATTGTTTATATAAATTAAAAAAATACAAATCTTTTATAAAAACAATCCAGAACACGTTTATTTGGAAACCAAACGTTTCGCGAGAATTTCTCCCTTTGTCAATGGTGAAAAATTTTCAAAAAAAAGTTGCTTTCTCTAAAATGTAGAAAGCAACACTAAGATATTAAATATTTTTATAAATAGACAATTGTACATATTGTCCTGGTGACCAAATTACCTTAAATTAAAAATATAAATATTTATGAAAAGTTATTTTTTCCCTAAAAATATTTTATAAACATTAGAAAAACAATCCATATCTGACCTTTTATTAATCGAATTTTTATTATTTATAATATATATATATATATATATATATATATATATATTTGTTTGTTATTAATGTGGGACAAGTGAAAACCATATGACCTGGACTAAGCAAGTTCATCATCCCCGGGAGATAAAGAAAAAGGGAAATTAAAAAGAGTTATTTAATATTTCTAAATTTATTGAACAATGCAGTGAAAATAGAATTATATAAAAGTGAAACAAATGTGAATATATTGTACTATAGCCGTGGAACAAAAGAATTGAAAAAGAGAAAAACTTTGGAGTGTAGAAATGCAGGGGATTAAAATTAGAATCAAAAATAAAAGGAAATAAAATGAAATGAATATTAATAATCAGATAAATATGAATTTTAATGTGAAAGTTGTATAAACTAAACCTTACTTCAAGTTTCCATGTTCACAACAGTTTTTTTTATTTATTTTTTTTTATTTTTAGGGTACAGTCATGTTTATCGGTCTGTTACAGCCTCGTAGCACTAAAATATGACAATAATTTTATAGGCGTATGGTGCTTCAGAGTATCTGAATCCACGAGCATCTAAGCCAGTGTTTCCTAACCTTTACAATTTTGTTACCCCTATGACCAAGCAAGCCATGCGGCTTTATCCTTGTTAAATAAAAATATAAAAACTAAAAATTTACTAGGATTATTGACTGTTTACCATATGTTTTTCTACTAAAAACTCTCAATGTTCTTTCAGTTTCAATTGGGAGAACTTTGATGGTGTAATAATAACTATTTTCATACTATATATCAAAGTATGAAATTAATGCCAAAAACAAACAAACAATGTTTAAATAGCAAAATCGAATTATGATCAAGTAATTTGCTAAGAATGTTTTCGAAATTGTAAGTAAAGGAAATAACCCATGGGGTGGAGAGTAAGCTAAGGCTGGAGGGAAGATTGTTGATGGGAGGCGGAGATTCCAGAGGGGCAAGAAGAGGGTTGGTGGAGTGGAGAGTGATTGAAGAAGGGGAGGAGAGAGTTCATGGGGCAAAGAGTGATCGGAGGCGAGGGGGTCTGGGGGTTAGGTTTAGTGGGGTGGCGGGTGATCAGAGGCAGAAGAGGGGGTCTCGGGGTTGGGAAGAGGGTAGGTGGGGTTGAGAGTGGTCAGAGGTGGAGAACGGGGGAGGGTTCAGAAGGCGGGGGTGGAGGGGCTAGCGAGCGGCCTATCGAAGTCTATAATAAATTTAAGAAATCGTAGGTATTTAGATAAAAAATAAACTTTTCAATAGTTTATTAGTGTTTTATTTGAAATTTTTAGTCGGCCGACTCTAACCTTACCTGGCTGCGATAGTTCACCTCACTAAATAGAAAATTGGAGGATAGCATAGCGAGTCGTGAAATGATTATATCACTTTTTCTTTTCACTATCCCGTGATTTCATTTAAAGGGTTACTGTCATGGGAAAGAGTCCTGAAAAAGTTATTAAGTAATCATATAGAGTGGGAACGATTTTTGATTAAAAAAGAAATAATAATAATTTAGTTTACACGAAACGTTGTAAAAAATAAAAATAAAATAGTAAACTTGAATAAATTCTATCAAGATGAAAATAGAGGTGGAAAAATGATTGATAAAATATTATTTATTTTGACTCGAAACGTTGTAAAAAATAATAAAAAAAAATAATAAAATTTGAAGAAATTGGGGTGGAAAAATTTTTGATTAAAAAAAATATAGTTTATTTTAAAAAAGGTAAATATTATCCCTAAAGAATGGATAGGGGTTGATTTGTAATGTATTGATGGTAAGAATTTGAAAAACCTCTGGAATGGTCTCGATGTTGCCTCCAAGAGAGGCCAACATGGAATGGCCCGCCTGACCAACTCGCTTCACCTATATATACGTAGATAGGGACAAGGTGGGGGAAACTTTTTATCCAAACATTCTCACCAAAAGGTTTGAGCTAGAAACATGAAACTTGGTACAAAGTAAAACTATATTAGCATCAAATTATGTACCAAATTTCAGCTCATTAGCTATAACGGTTCATAAAACAAATCGAATTTTTTTTACATTATTAATTTATCCCTAAAGCTTTGAAGTTAAAAAGTCCAAACTTTAAGAGTTATTTGTTTTGACATTAATTTGCATTTCGGCAGTAGAACTAATTTGATATGACCTTCCATGTTTTTATTATTATTATTATTATTATTATTTTTTTTTATTTAATATATAAAAATAATAATAATAATTTAATATACCTATATTGAAATCCGGTCATAGGCAAAAATCATGCTTGAAAATAATTTTTCTCTACGTCTCTATGGCACATCAGATTATTTAATATGGGATTATTTTTTTATTTTTTCAGTCAATTCAATATTCTGTTTACTCAGCAAGTCGTGTTGTTTATAAAGAAAGGAATTTATAAGAATAGTATATTGTATGAGAAGGGCTTAAGTGAAATTGAATATTCTCTCTCTCTAAAGAGTATCGTTTTGTTCCGAATACAAAAGGCCATTACTAGAATAATAGAAATTAAGAAATTAATCTCTAATAGTCTGAAACAGGTTTGAACTTGTATTTGACATCCATGAAATACACCTTAGCTCTAAAGCACTCTTTGTAGTTATTTTCATAGATCAGATTCTAATGAAATTATCGCTCATCGCACATTAGATAATATTGTAAAAAAGTGAAAACTTTTTCAAGACTCGGTACACTAGAGCTGCCCTCGTAATTATGAATAAAGTTAAATATAAATTGTTCATTTATTATTATGTTTGTATTTTAACCACTGGACCAAGCAGATATTAAAATTTTGTTGCTTAATATAGATGTCTCTGGAATCTACGGCTAAAGAAGTTTCACTTCCCTCGTGAGTTTATGTGAATAAGGTTCACACATTTTTATTTTATTTACTGGTGAGGACTCCCGCCCTTCACCGTCATCACAATCACAATGATCAAGGAATAAAGCTACACGCTTGACCAATCAGACCCACGAATTGTATTTTTATTTTTAATATTATATATACACAATACATAGATATATGTAATTATCATCATTCAGAATAAAATTGAAATTTGTGTAGTTTTTCCGAAATATCTCAAAAATAGATTAAAAGAAAAAAAAAATAATAGATTTACTTTAAAAAGTGAATATCTAATTTTTTTTAAGATATTAAAATATGGTAAACTCGAAGTGTGCCAAAATGTTAATATAATGTTAAATATGATTTTAATCTAATTTTATTATAGTATGATTTGATGAAGCTAACAAATTCTTGTTCGATTATTTCAAAGATATGGTTTATTTTATTTAATTGAATTTGAGGTCCCAGAGGTTCCAAGCCTCAGAAAACACAAGGGACTGCTGGGTGATAAAGAAGCACATTTGATATAGCTCAGAACTTTAGGTCATTTTCAAAAGGAAGGCGAGCGTATCGTTAGGGGTTATCGTTACGGGCTGTTCGTTTTGTCAAATAGAAAGCTAAGTTTCTTTAAGATTCCACACCTGTCTAATCGAACAAGATCCCTAGAGGCGGGATCAGCTGTAGAAAAGCCCACAAGGCATGAATATTTCTTGAGGTTACTCTTTAAATAACGCAGCAACTAGACAGTCGAAATTGAATTACCATAAATTTATCTCTAGTAGGGTTAGTTTTACTGACCAGAACATTCCCTTATCTAAAATTTAGAACATTCAGGAATAACATCAAAAAATTATTTCAGATACAAAAGAAATGCAGGTTCACTCTAGTTTCAATTGTACTCGGTTGGAGGTATATAATTAGGGACTAGAAAACTTTTAGTTAAAACTAGAACTATCTAGCCAACATGTTGGTTAGTTAATACTAACACTCACAAAATGGCTTTGAATTGGAGAGGCAAAAAGAAAATGACTGGAGGTCTTTGAAATATCGTGCTATAGGAAAACGATGAAGAGTAAATGGGTAGATAGAATTACAGATGAAGCAGTTTCAATTATTTTTAGATAAAATAACTTTGTGGAAAAACTTGAGGAAGAGAAGAGCTCAGATGATAGGTCAAATGTTGACACACGGAGAATTGATGGAGTAGGGATATTTTAGAGGGTAAATTAGAAAAGAGAAAGGTTTCAATATGATCATTTCTCCAGATAATAAAGAATTTGGTATGTGCTGGCGGGTGGAAGCCTCAAACCAAACTTAGTAGTGTATATTCTCTGATGATGATGTTAAAAATTATTTTGGTTTTATAATTATTATTTCAAATTATATTAGGTTGGAGAATTACTATTTCCTTATTATAAACCTCTATCAAGATTAAAACAAAAAAAAGATTCGAGAATCGAGAATAGCCAAGTGAAAATTTGAAATGTCTTTTTCTCAATTGGTAACTAAAAAACTAATATGAAAATCTAGTTAAAGTTTATAAACACTGGTGGAGAGATGTTAAGGCAACAATTTTGTCGCTTACTGATTATGCCTAACAGTTTTAGTTTTCAAGAGATTGCGCAAAAACAAACTTTGAAAATGATCAAATTATTCAACTCACTTATAACTTTGCATCGCAATTACTCTAGAAGCATTAAAAGCTTCATTAATAACTATTTATTGATTTAAAAACTATGTGTTCTACTAAGAAATTTGTCGTTTCCTGTTTGTGTCAATCTGTCATAGTTTAGAACTTATTGAAAGTGAAATTAACTAAGACGCAATGGAAGGAAAATTATCAAAATAAGAAATTTATCGTTTTTTATCAAAGGAGAAGTTTCTGATAAAACCACGTAGATGCACATTTTAGTGAGTATGTCTCATTAGAATGCACGATGTTTCGACACATATTTCTGAAGTCTTTTTCAAGTGCTGTAGCTAAGTCGATTAATAGAATGAGTTTAAGTGTGAAAAGTGGCACATTTTAATGAGATTTCCTCATTTCAAAACGTGCAATTTAAGTGGTTTTAGCGAAACTTTTCTTATGATGAACAACTAGTAGAGGTATTATATTGTGAAGTCAAAAATAGATGGTTTTGCGTAGTATTTATTTTTCGGAATATCTCAAAAACGGTTAAAACTATATTAATAAAAATCATTGAGGGCAGGTATATAAAGTTATATGATATGCCTTAGTCTCGCCAGATTTTTTTCCCTCTTTAGCTTTTTTAATCAGATTAATGACTTGTAGATCAGATAAGATAATAATATTATAACAATTTAGTGATGTTAATTAATAAAATAATAACCGGGACAAGTGCGAGCCACATTCGCATACCGAGGTTTCTGTAGGTAATATACTCTATGTGTATATATTATAAGTGATGATGAATAAAAGATTCCTTTTAAACTCTCAGTAAAATACAAAATTAATATTATAATTATTATTAAAATAATTAACCCGAAGGTTTGAGTATGTTTTTTTTGAAAATAAGATGTAATTTTTTCAAAAATACAACTCACGGTATAAACCAAAAATATCAAGATAAGAATTTATATTTAAGGTCTCTAATCTAAGATTTGAATAGAATAATTTAATGTAAGTAATGTATTGCATGTCAGAGAGTGTTTTTGTCTCGAGGATCGAACTAACGTAGCCGCCAAGCGTGTTAGTACTCGGGTTCAACTCCTGAAGGGACGAGGCCCTCTGATATGGAATATAAAATTATTCCATTAAAATCTTAGATTAGAGACCTTAAATATAAATTCTTGGTAATTATTAATATTTAATGTTTAAAAAATGTATAAGAATATTAAACAAAAAAAAATGATTCTGATGGAAATGTTATTTCCCATCTTCCAAAATACTAGAGAAATGAAAATTCGTTCATTATTGTCAAGGAAGGAATAAGTTAATTTGTGGAATATTTTCATATTTGATTGAAAGTGAGCTACTATAAAAATCATCTAAAACGGCGACTTTTCATCTCTCTAAAACTGCCAATTTAAATTGGAAGAAATTTTAAAAAATTTAAACTTAATTCTACTTACAGGGTACAATACATTTTATGATAAAATAAATTTTTTTATTTTCGACCCCATATAAAACTCAACCTCTACAAAATAATCATTCGATTAAAATTTTAATAGGATTTTTAATTTGCGGAAAAATGAATACATATAACTTGTAAATTTCAAGTTTTTACCCTAATTAGCGACGAGCTACAAAACTATGACAGAGATTGTGGCGACACCAATAGGGTACCATAATGCTTTTGTACGCCCTAAAAATTGGGATTAAATTTAAATAAAAAGAGGTGTATTTTGCTGGCTTGTAAGGAGTTTTCAGAAGTAAAGGGAATTATAATATATAAAAGAGCTATCAATATAATATTAATTTAGAATTTTCTTCGGATAATGAAGGAATGAGAAGTTGGATTTTTTTAGACAAGGAAGAGAATTTCCATGGTACTGACAGAAAGGGAGGCGAGTAGTTGCATCAAATTACTCTTAGAACTAATTACTCTCTGATGATGATGATGATAATATTGATGCTTATGATGGGTTTTCTTCAGTTGATAAAAATGCATTATAAATCGATTATGTTGGTTGAGCTGGAATTTAGCAACTTTGTTTGAACAAAATTGAACCACACAATATAGCAGCAGCTTCGAGCATAGAAGCAAACAAGCCTTGTACATGATAGAAAATTAATTATAACATAACTATACCCGAGGGTTCATCTTCCTAGTAAATTATTCCAAAATTTTACTTATAGAAAATATTTTATATTTTTACTACCTAATAATTATTTTATTTTATATTCGAATGATATTGTTGGTTTTGATTATAAATTTATTTTAATAAATATTATAAATAACCAACAAATTAAATTTTTTGTCTTCTGAATAAAATTAAGAATATTTCTTAACGAGAATAGCAGAGCTGTTGAATTTATAAGAACAGATGAATGGAAGTGTCCTTCACGTTATGTAAATAAATAAATAAATATACATAGATACCAGGGAAATACTTCTATTTGAATGATCTTGCCTACCCCGGATATACTTGCAAAAGATATTTATAATATATATTAAATAAATAAAGTTCGTTTATAAGAACAAACACAAAATCATAAAGAGGCTATCCTCTGCTTGGTGCAAATAAACATGCACATATATATCAGTAGCGTGGGGTCCATGGATGCTGTGGATGCATCCTTAAAATTTCAAACATTTTCATAAATATATAAGGTCGTCTTCAAAATTTCAAGAGGATCTTTAAATTTTCAAATTATTATCCGTTATTTCAAATATTTCTATAAAAAAACATTTTTGTTTTAAAAATTATATTGCATCTCGAAATGAAATAAAATTGTTGCATAGTTTCAAGGGGCAATTAAAATGAATATTTTTTTTCCAAAAAGGGTGCAGATAGAAGGTTTGAAGTCCCTGTCTGGTATATATTCCAGTTCAAGCATGCCAAAGACAATTCCAGACAAGTTTTAGTCGAATAAAAATTGTTCTCGCTGAGGAACTAACAAAAAGGAATAAATAAAGATGATTCGAGAATTTCTGGACTAATCCATTTCTAAGAACTCTCAATATATAATATCGGAAATAACTAAGAGTTCTAAAGACAAGTCATAGCTTGCTTATAGCAATAGAATTAGAAGAAATTTAAGATTTTCTTATAGGACAGGCTGATTCATTGTGGAAGATTTCCATCTTTTAATTTCTGAACTAGAAATATTTTATCTATTATTTCTCATGGGGTCAATCACCAAATGGATATTGAAAATTTGTTTTCATAGCAAGATAAATACTCAAACCCACTGTGTTGTTCTGCTTTTGAATTTATTTTTATTTAAAACTGTGTATTTTTAAAGTTTTTTTAAATATATTTTTATTAGTATTAATCGCTGCTATTCGTTTAGCTTTAAAAATCTGCAAACAAAATAAAATAAAAAAAGTGTTTCAATAAAAATAAAATAACTTGAATAATTCATTGATAAAAATTGAATGAATCAATCAAAACTTTGTTTAGTGACAATAATAAAGTTACATTATAATAAAGTGTCTAAAAAAATAATAAATAAAAAATAAAAACTTGGTAAAATAAATGTTTAATTGATAAGAGTCGATTGATTTTACTTGCAACTTAAACCAAACAATTACATTTGATTATATAAACAAATATTTCTCATCTAAAGTTAAATTAGATTTGAGACTCATATCGCAGATTCGGTTTCGCTTGAAGAATTTAATCTGGGGGAAATATTGAAACTCGAGAGAAATAAAATGGAAGGGAAAGGACACAAATATAAGATTTCTATCTATGATATTTTATAGAATAAGATAGGAATGTCTCAATTGGATTCTTTTGAAATGAAGATTAAGGTAGAAAATGAACAGTTCAAAGAAAAGCAGCTTAAAAGAGTTTTCAGAAAAATGATATATGATAAATTTTGCAGTAGGTATTATATAATAATAATAATCAAAAGCATTAGTCACAAAAGTTGTAATTTGGCTTAATTAAAGGATTTATAATTTAAAATAGCTCTTATTAAAAAGTTAAATTTCTTGGCTTGATTGGTTATAAATTTGAAGGAAAAAGTAAAAGATTGTTATATACTTTAGGCAAATTTTACTGTTTAGATCATTTTTTGTCTGCAAACGTTTTGAGTTAGAAAGTTAAAAGTTTCTATACAGGCATATAGATGCAGTTTATTTATTGAAATATGTGTGACAAATTTCATTATTAGCTAGAACTCTTCGATAGCTTTACGGTTCATTAAAAATATTCAATTTTTTTTTTAATTATCTGCATTTTTGAATCGGAAGTTTTGAAGCAAGAGAGCACAGATAGAATATCGTCGGCTTAGAGTGTAAACCTGCCAACTCAATTTTTTATCATATATGACATATTAATACCGTTCGAAAGATAAAGAGATGCAGCATCGTCCAAGTAAAACTGCTACTTAAAATTACTTAAAACGTAAGTTGTAGAAAAAAAAAATGTGAAAAATAGTTTTTTCCATAACAACAATATTAAATTTTGTTTGTTTTTCCTCTGTCCTGTAAAATTTCCGTGTTGTGTGTTAGCAGGTTTACACTCTAAGGAGACAATATATTAAAAATAGTTGGCACTAGACTAAATTTTTACACCATTCCAAACAAAAACACAAACAGACAAACAAAAATCATGTTAAAAAATTATTTTTCAAATATTTTTAAATACGATAAGTTGAAAAAATCGAAAATTTTAATTTTTAACATTTTGGTCTGTTGTGATTTGAACCAAGTTTTCATCGGAAATATACTTTGCTGTCCTTTGAATTGAAATATTTACAAAGATAAATTGCTGCAAATGTAGTCTCAGTTTTTACAAGCAATAAGGTCCCTTGAAACAACAATATTTCCAGCAATTAGTCAATGTATATATGTATAGGGGTCGTACATAAATTATGTAACACGAATTTAAAAATTTGTAGGCCCCCCTCCCCCAGTGTCACATTCTGTCACATTTTCATTGAGCCCCCTCCCCCCTGTATTGTGACGTCACACTAGCAGTTTTATACCCTATAATTTAATAATTATGGATATTTTTTTATAAATTAAACTCAACTAAAGGGATTGAATATATTTTAAGTTTAACTTTATTTTTATTCATATCATTTAACATATTATTCATTATTTATTATTTAAGAGTTTTTGTTAAAAATTCCTTGCTTACAATTTTTCAAATTTTCAGGTTGAAATAATACGTAATAACATGAAATCTAAAAAATATATTTTAAAAAATTTTAATTTGACTTTTGTGACACCACAATTTTTAAGATCCCCGGGTTCCCTGTCACATTTTGTCACAAATCTGAGATGACCCCTCCTCCCTTACTGTGTGACTTAATTTATGGACGGCCCCATATGTACGATAATAATATATTAAAACAGTAAAACAAAGATCGATGAAACCGCTTACACAAACAGGTTTTGGTTCATATTGTCTAATAAAAAGTAATATTTTATCTCCCGAGTTTAGTTAATAACTAAATAATAATTAGTCTGTGTGCTTGTTCATACTTATGTACGATATATGAGTGGTAGGGAGGTCCGTATTTTGGGTATTTTCTAATTTTTACGCTGACAGAGGCTAATATGATTCGAAATAAATAAATAAAAAATATCTCCCAAGTTTCAAGTCTCTATCTCCATTTTAACCCGTGCCGCACAGCGATCCAAGCTTCCCATCTACATAACATGGGGTTTTTGGCATTGAGATATCAATTTTTTTATTCCGGCCAAAGTAATGGTTCAAAATATTTGAAACTCTGTGGGCTTTATCCTAAATAATTGCAGCTATCCTTCAGAATTTTCACAGATTTTTAGCTAGTATAATTTTGGAGTTACAGTTAGATAAAATACTGCTATATCTTAGTGTTAGTAAGTTATAGACTCCAAAATTATAATGGCTAAAAATATGTAAAAATTCTGAAGGATAGTCGCTATTATAAGGATAAAGTCTATAGAGTTTCAAATTTTTTTGAACCATTACTTTGGTCGGAATAAAAAATTGATCGTTCAATGCCAAAAACCCCATGTTATTTAGATGGGAAACTGGCATCGCTGTGAGGCTCAGGTTAAAATTGAGATAGAGACTTGAAACTTGGTGGATATTTTTTTTTTTTTTATCTCGAACCATATGACCCTCTGTCAGCGTAAAAATTTCCAAAATAAGGGCCACCCTAATGAGTAGGTGTGTGTGATTTCATACGTATCTTAAAGTGGAAAAAACCTATAGCACTTGCCGATAGAAAAACGCTGGCTGGCTGTTTAAAGAGATTCGCCTGGATACTAATAGGGTATGCATTCAAATAGAACGCTAGATAAGGCGGGTTGCATCATCAGGCGGTCAATATTAAATCAGTTGTTTGGAAGAAGCTTTCACATGTCTGCTTCTTTAGATAATGTTATTAAGTAAATTGGAACGATTATTAGGTAAAATTGATAGAAAAATTATTGATTGCAACGTGTCATTTTTAAGCTTTCAAATGCATGTTTCTTATATATATATATATATATATATATATATATATATATATATATATATTTATATAAGAAAAATATAAAGAATTTATTATATTTGTATTATATAATACTATAAATCTTCTATAAAGCAGCTATATTTAAAATTTTCCACTGATAATCGGAGATTTCTTCATAAAGATTAGAAATTTAAATGAACGTTGTAAGATTGTTTTTATAAAAGAAGTGTATTGATTCAATTCAATAAAACAATCTATGATTTATATAAATGTTATTACTTGATTATTATTTCTCATTGATCTCTTTTCTTACGAAAAAAATAAAAGAATAAAATTTATGAAATATCTATAATTTATATGTATATTACTATTATTTTTCTTTCAAGTATCTTTTGATAGAAAGGTATATGTATCTATCTACCTACAAAATGTGTGAGTGTGTGATTTCATATCTCAAAATCGGTAAAATCGAGAGAGGTCCAGTAAAGGGCAAGTTTTGGTTTAAATCAGCTTACCTAATTCGTTGAATTCTTATGTTTTTTTATTCTATTCTTTTATTTATCAGTTATTATAATAGATATACATTTTATACTGATAGAATTGTAATGGCAGTAGTTTGAAATATTTTGGAAGTTCGGGATTCTTTTATCCTTTATATTAGCCTCATTGAGTAATTTGATTGAAACAATGACTTTTTTCCTATCTTACTCACCGAAAAATTTCTCGACGATTTTTCGTGCCCCAACGTGATTGGATATATAATATTGAATTTCTGCTAGTTTTTTTTTTTTTGTATTTGAAAAGTGGATAAATTTCGCGTTGCAATTAGAGTGTTATTATACAAAGCGAAATAAGTAAAAATCTGGCGTGTTCACAGAATGTTTATTTATTTGCTTTTAATTTACTTAATCTTTTACTTTCTTGTCTATTTGTCCAGCTAATTATAATTTAAAATATTGAAATTATTTTAAATTTTTAAAATTGTAAATCAATGTGTATGAAAAGTTGAATGAATTCGTTTCCTTGTGGGCCTCCAACAAATAAATTTGAAGATTCTTCAAAGGATAGCTTTTCTTTTAGATTTATAGAGAGACAGTAGATTGTTTGTGTGTGATTTCCGCATTCTAGATTGATTATGCCATATTATTGATGAAAAAGACAGTGAGGCTAGGATTTATTTGGGTCTTAGTGATGCCCTAAACATTTATAGTATATCAATTAAAAAGACAGAATCCTGAAATGAATAAGATATTGATAATAAATATTTATTTTCACTTTAATAATGTTGAAGGGTAGAAACCTGTCCTGTAGTGCATACAACAGTTTATTTATTCATTTGTTAATATTTTTTATTCTTGTCCATTTGTCCAACAAAATACACAGTTGAAGTATGCAAATTAATTTGAATTTGTAAATTAAAATTATAAATCAATGCGGATGATAAGTTGATTGAATTATCATTCTAGTGAACCTTCAAAAGATATATTGAAGGATCTTCACGCAGGTTGTTCTTCTTAAATTTATATATAGAGTATGTCTATGATTTCCGCATTCTAATTAGATTGGTTATTATTGATGAAAAATGACATTGAGGGATTCTTCAGGTTTTCGCGATGCCCTAAATATTCAAAAATGATTAAACAAACAATATCCTCTTTAAGGTTAAAAACTTTAGTTTCATATGCGGTGGACTTTAAAGGGAAGTGGAGAAAGTGGAGAGCATAATCGAAAGGGGCTTGTGAGAGGCTTGTTTCGGATTGGTCTCTTCTCAAGCAGGCCCCAAGGTTTCAGAGATATTGAAGAGGCTACAGCCTACCTGATGATGGTGTCCATAAAAGTCGGGTGCTCCATTGAGGAAGCGGTATCGGTATGGACTGTGTACGGGGCAGGTGATTCGGTAGGGACCGTCCTGGGCATGGGCATGGCTATGCCCGACGGACTGAGCCATGGGCATGGCCACGGGGACCCACCTGGGGCCCCATGCAGCCGGGAGCCCGTGGCTGGGAGTCCCAAGGCCCCCGTATGGATCCAGCTTGGAGGCTGGAGGCTGCAACGCGACCTGGAGAAGGCTTCCGTCGCTCTGGATCGACACCTCGCGGCTGCGCGCCGTCGCACCCCCATGCGCATGCGCAGGCGCAAAGCACGACGGAGGGTGCGGGTACTGAATGCAGGGAGTGCCCCTCAACCCCCTCCCTTCTCCCCACCACCACAGCATCTTCTATCTCTTTTGTCAATGGGAAAACCGTAACCGAAAATTGTACGAATTGCTTCAAAAATTATTGGCAAACATATTGAACGCGCACTCATTCATAAAGTGGTAAGAATTTGTGGAACCAACGCTATTATTTAGATCATCAGCGAATTTCTAAAGGGGTTGGTTTAATAGTAGCGCACCGCATGAATTGAAAATTATGGAAAGAATCTCCATTCATTATTTATCCTAACAATAGTGGTGCAATGCCTTGAAGTAGAATATTTTTTTTAAAATACCGTTTGTTTCGAGAACTAAACTATATCTTGTGCAAATATTGCGGCTCTTTAAACGAAATTAACTTTGTAATTAGTTATACAAGTTTAAACAGGCTTTGCACTCTAAATTTAACTTTTTGCAATTTAAATTTATTCTTTTGCAAATGCAATTTTTTTACACACATTTTTTATTTATACTTTCTTCAGAGATCGAAAGACGATAATCTGGTGAAAGAGGGGTATTTTTTAGAAAACGCAAGTCTCGTCAAGACCAAAGATGTTCTTGATCTTGTTGGCCAGAGAAGCATACTCTACTTTTTTACAACCATATTCTGCTTTGATAAAAGTCATCGAAGAAGTATTTTCGAAAATAACATTATCTACGAGAAATATGCTCGTTGTTCCTTCAAATTTTAGACATTGGGTAGATGTTCCCTCTACAAATTGTTACAATTATTACATGAATATGTATATGAAGATAAGAAAAGCAGATGGAGAATAACTATTATAGGTATCTTATGTCTTATGTATGTGTATTATATATTAAAAATCTACACACCGTTTTCATACATAAATATGAATTTCATACATTAAATGTACTAATGTTAAAAAAAATTCATTTACAATTATTTAATTTTTGTTAATAAGCTTAGTTTTGTAGAAAAAATGTATTTATAAAAGGTAGAATTTGGAATGCAAAACTTATAATTAATTTCTGAAATATCAGAAATATGATTGTAAGATTAGTCGACCCACACTGAGGGGTGAACCGCAATTGGAATTTAGTGTACACGTCTTTGGAATTATTTTGGAATTTATTAGATAATGTCCCTTCAACTATTGTCTACTAGTTGAAAATAAAAGTGGAAATGGAAGTAGGTGTACACGATATTAGGTCGCGATTCACCCCTCGACGTACACACTGTCATTTTTGAATAAATTAAATTTTCCAAAAATAAAACCTTATTCTAGTTAATGATGACAATGATATAAGGCACTCCGAAATAAAAAATATTTTTATTTTCAAACCTAGATAAAAATTGGAGGTTCAACAAAATAAAAATGCAATTAAAATTTTAATATGATTTTGGGTAAAATGAATTTATGGTTATGCTAATTAGAGCTCAGATTTATAAGTATGAAATTTTCAAAATATGCACATTGATCAAAAATATTTCCAGAATATGCACTAATGCACTTATATGTTAATCATTTTTTGGTTTCCAAAACTTCGATAAGCAGGTTTTTTGAGAGAATGGTATAAATGATAAATACAAAACAGATATATAAAATTAATATAATAATAGAATAATAATGTTGTCTTATATTAGTTTAAAGATTAACATTAGTTTTTATAATAATTTATAATGGTATATTTTCTTAAATTTTCTGCAATAAAATCATAAATACTGTAAATGTTTCGAGGTTGAAAATGTGATTGGGGCAAAGATATTATTTACACGATTTCTACGAATAAACTTTCAAAATATTTTAAATTATTTTTACTAATGTTTTTAAATATTTTAATATATTGGCAATATCTTTATCTTTGACTTTTAATAAAAAGAATCAGCGCCGCCTGTAAAGACGTAGGGTATGCATTCGATTAGAACGCTATGTGATGCGGGTTGCATTATTACAGGCGCGAAATATTAAGTAGTTTTTGAGCAACCAATATAATTTTACTAAATATGTGTATAAATATAAATATATAATAGAAAAGTGACTTTCTAAGTCTAAGTCAGGGGTGTCCATTGTCCAACCATTTAGCTTACATGGGCCACATTTGAAGAAAAAAATTGTCTCGGACCCTGGGTAAAATATTATAATTCTATTGATATTTGTTATTCAAAAAAGATAGTTAATAATTTAGAAATAAGAACTTTATTATTTTTTTTAGCTCATAGTGAGCTTCTAATTTTACTTTTCGTAAATTTTATACTTGAAAATAGCTTCTCTTATATGTAAATACATACTTACAGTCCTACATACTAACAAAAAGTGATATTATGTATTTAGTATTTGTTTATATTTTTTCCTGGCTAGATAATTAAAGTAAAATTATAATAAAGAGACAATATGCAATTTTTCTTTCAGATCGATATCTAATTGTAGTTCTAAAACATTCAGTCAGAAAGTTTGCAAGTAGAAAATTTATTTCTAATGAAAATGGAGACGAAAATAGACCAAAATGAGGATTATTTTTTCGGAAATCTTGAAATCTAGTTCAAGATTCAAAATTTAAAATTAACACTTTTATTTTTCGAAATCTTCACAGTAGATTTTCAGATTTCTTATTTTAGAGAAAAAAATTATCAGGCCAAATTGTTGTGTGTTTTTCAGTATCTACATATAAATCTCAATGTTCTAAGGAATTTTGTGACTTTATATTGGACCACGGATTGGACAGCCCTGGTTTAAATCGAATGGGATTAAAGAAGGATATGAGGAATGATAATTTATTTTTTAAAAGGGTCGCGGATATAATAATCCCTGACTATCCATTATTTATTGACATGTAAGAACGTGCAAAGACCTAAAAGACAAGTCCTGACAAGTTTTAGTCCATGCGAGAAATTATCAATTAATCGTGATTGTTCTAGAAAATGGCAATTCCTTGTCTCCTTGTATTCAAATGATAACTCTATAGACTTGGTTAGTGTCGTAGCATATAAATTACTGAAATAATAAATATTTTAGAAAATGAAAATATGAGAAGAAGAAGAATTTTTAAATATTCGAAAGTTCATTATTTTTTTTTTTTATCTTATATAGTTGAGCTTATAATTTTGTTTTTAGTGAAGCTTCACGTATTGTACAAATGTACATTCATATTTCGAAAAAGGGAATAAATATATTTCTACATTTAAATCTCAATGTTTTAATGAAGTTTATGATTTTATGTTGGGCCACACTCATTACAATGTTGGGGCGCATGCGGCCCGCGGGCCATGAGTTGGGCAGCCCTGTTTTAGAAAATAGAAATGTTTAGATATTTTTTTTTTTAGCTTCACGACTTTGGTTCAAAAATACAAAATTGACCTGTGGAACTGTATAGACCAGAGGTGGGTAACCTGTGGCCTTAAGGCCACATGTGGCATTTTTGAATTTCTTATGTGGCCTCGAAATGAATTTGAAATAAATAAAAAATGAATTTAAAATAAAAAAATTGAATTTAAAATAAAAAAAAAATTGAATTTGAACAGCAATAACTTTACAAAAGCTACATTTATCGGTATTGAAACTTATGTGGCCTCCTTTGTTACTGCTATTTTAAATGTGGCCTCTCAGGGGAAAAAGGTTCCTCACCTCTGGTATAGACTAATGAGTTGAAATTTGGCAGACAGGTTTGTTTTGTCAACGATCAACAAACAAAAAATCGTCATTCCTTTAAGTATATATGGAAACCAGAGCGAGTCTAGAAAATGGTTTTATTATATTTTCATCAAATGTTTTATCAAAATAGAAATGTCAATTCACCGCTTAAGCTATTCTTAAAAAATATGTTTTATCATTGTCGGTTTTCGATCCATATTCTTGACTGGGAAATAAGAATTATATATCTATATTGAAAAATGGTTTTAGGAATATTTCTTCTTTGCTCATATTAAGTCTCAGGTATAAGAGAAACTTTTAGAGCACGGCCATTTATTCCGTGTGTCCGCATTGCGATTCTTTATACCTGAAGTTCTCGGCTTGAGCAACAGAGATGGACTGTTCAATCATTGACCTAGTTTAAACACAGGGCTTATTTGCGATTCGAATCGAATCAGAATGGGGTTTAAGGGGCAGCTTATACTTGAATTATCTCATATCCTATTAAGAGTGGAATAAAAGTAAAATCTCAGGTTCACCGAATTATTAAATTATAAACAAAACATATAAAAGTTAAATTTCCAGAGAGTAGAAAGAAACTTTAGAATACTAAAGAAAATCACGAATAAGTAAGTAAATTCTAATGAATAATGTTTATTACATTCCCGAATGGTTTTATTCAAAACGAAGATCCAAAAAGGCAATCCGGAATGGGTGTCCAGACGAAACCTGTCACACAAAAATTTTTTCTCAAAGAATTAATCTTCTGCGGTAAACAATTTAATGGTCAAGTGTTTCTAAATGTAAGCATAGAGTCAAAACATATAGTTTAAAATGAGGGTTTCGAATTTGAAAAATTTAAAACTCAACAAGTGATTGAATGTCTATTCCCAAAATAATAAAGGTCAAATTACCGAGATAGACTTAAGATTTCTGAAGAAAATCTATATAAAATTGGTAGCCCGAATTGCTTTTTGGCACTTGGGCTCAATTCCCCAAAGTGTGTTAGCAAACGAAAATTTGCCATATCACTAAAATTACTGAGGGGGTTTATAGTCTTGAGAATGAAAATGTTTTTTAAGTATTTTCTTTAAATGTCTATTAGTTTCTCATAGAGAGATTGAATTGAAGAGTATATATCACTTTTAATCCACTTCCTATCCCTTTTGAAACCTTCGAGATCAAACGGAATTGACTGTGTGAAAACACCCGACAAATCTCGTTTCACAGCAGATCGAATCGGGATTAAAAGTCCAGGTGTAAACTAGGTCATTCATTAAAAACTATCTTTACTAGTATATAGTTCAAGTCATGGTTCTATTTATCTAGGAAAATAAGTAAATAAACAGCCGCTAGCAGGCTGAAGTAAATCTAGGTCACGTTTTAGAGATGAAGCAATAACCAAACACTGCGCGGTCTAAGAACTATTAATTATTTATTCGTAATGATGTGCTAGCTGTACATAAAGCAGTTATGAAAAATTTATAAAGTAATGAAAATAAAAAATACTTAAGTAGCTTAAGTAGTATGGGTGGCCGAGATTCTCTATTTAAATGAAGATCAAAATAAATGATGAAGTTTTTATGAGAAGGATTAATGAAAGTACAAAACTCGCGAATGACTCTAGCGACTCTTTAGAAGAGAAGAAATATTTAGGGGGATGTATCGAAATAAAGGTATTTGAATTGCTCCATTCTAAAAAGGTCCGAGAAAAACGCAAAAAACTATAATAATAAAGTTAAATCAATGAAGTTGATAGAATAGTTTTGAAGGTTTGGCCTTTATCATCAGACTTTAGAAATATTTTATTTGTAGTTCCTCATGGAGTCAATTACCCGATTGGAAATAGAAAATTTGTTTATATTGCTATAACAACAAAACAAATTTTCTAAATTCATTCGGGTAATTAACCCCATGATGAATAACAGATAAAATATTTATAATTAAAAAGACTGGATGATGAAGGTCAAACCTTAGAAACTTTAGTCTCAAACTAATACCTATATTAATTGTAAGAACACCAAGTAACATTTAATAGTAACTCTGGTAACACAAAGTTTCAAACTATATAGTAACTATAGACTCTATATAGTTCTCGAGAATCTAAATAGTCTCTTTGTAGTTACTATATAGTTTGTAACTTTGTGTTACTAGGGAAGTTTTAGTTTATCTTATTATTTTGTTAATATTTCAAGAAACAAAACGTAAGGATAGTTTAAAAAATACTATATATATTTAACAAAATTATAAAGAAAAACTTGTTTATAAACCAGTCGGGGTTCATAGCCGGGATATCACGTAACGAGCGCAAGTTCTAATTAACAGAGATACCAGTCCCCGAACCCAAAATAATGCCTAAATATGAAGATAACATTTTATTAGTTTAATCCTTTTCTTGTTTGAATATAGTAAAAATATATTTTTCTTTATATTATTTACCATCAAAGATCCACTAGGAATCGAACTACCTTTTAAAAAAATACTTATTTTTATTTGATTTTTTATAGAATTAAAATATAAACAAATAAAATATTATAATTAATTTTTAGTAATTCGTATATAATAAAAAAAAAAAACAAAAAAAAACATGAAGGTTTTTATAAGTTAAATATTTAAATTACAGTTCTACTTAATGGGTGTTGCTATCTAATAAATAAATAAATATATATATATATGCTGCGGCGCATCCATAAAATTTCAAACATTTAAATAAATATGTATATAAAATCAACTTCAAAAATTCAGGAGGATCTTTAAATTTTCAAATTATTATCCGTTATTTAAAATATTTCTATAAAAACATTTTTTGTTTTGAAAACTATATTGTTCTCGAAATGAAAAAAAATTGTTGCATAGTTTCAAGGAGCAATTAAAATGAATGATTTTAAAGAAGGTCTGAAGTCCGTGGTATATCTTCCAGTTCAAGCATATGTCAAAAACAAGTCCAGACGAGTTTTAGTCGAATAAAAATTGTTCTCGCTGGGGAACTATTAAAATAGTAATAAAACAAAAAAATAAATAAATAAAAATGATTCGAGAATTTCTGGACTAATCCATTTCTAAGATTTCGCAATATATAAGATTGGAAATAACTAAGAGTGCTTTAGTCAAGTCATAGTTTGCTTATAGCAATAGAATTAGGAGAAATTTAAGATTTTCTTATAGGAAAGGCTGATTCATTGTGGAAGATGGTCGATTTCCATCAAGATTTAATTTCTGTCTCTTATCCTCACTCACACAAAGCAGTATCTGTTTGGGGGCGAAGATCCCAAAATATATTTTTTAAAAATCTAATGTTAAATTTGAAAAATAATGAAAATTTTTCTGTATTCGCTGAAATTTGCAAAAAAAAGCGCAGATTAAAATAATATTTCAAAAAATGAAGAATACTTTTTTGATAAAATTTAGGGAACGCGGTGTTGGTTTATAGTGAAACATTGTTAAAATTAAATTAGGTTGGAGTTGGTGGTGTTTCACAAGGAGAAAAATTAAAATACAAAGATTTTTTAGTTTACACTATATATTTC
This sequence comes from Forficula auricularia, assembly GCA_024734495.1. Taxonomy (NCBI): domain Eukaryota; kingdom Metazoa; phylum Arthropoda; class Insecta; order Dermaptera; family Forficulidae; genus Forficula; species Forficula auricularia. The sequence goes on along the minus strand of JALMQS010000108.1, from coordinate 7,392,994 downwards.
GAGCTCTTAACTCATCGTCAGGAGAACATTGACTCAGTCAATTTAATATTTTAATTTTTCTCCTTGTGAAACACCACCAACTCCAACCTAATTTAATACTTTTTTGGACAACATCCCCTGGATGAAAAGTCACCAACCGCCACTGATAGATATTATTATATTTGTATCAAGCAGAAGACAACCTCATTGATTTTTCTTTATTAATCAATAACTCTGCTAATACCGGCAAAACAAAATATTTTAAATTAAAAAAACTATATAGCTTAGGGAGAAAAAATCAAATTAACTCTAAATATTTCAAGTATTAGCAGATAAAAAAAAACATTTTTCTTCCTGCCCTGAAATGTACACAGCACAAATAGAAATGCTAATTATTGAATCAACGTGGGGTTTCTGATATTATAGAAGAAAAATTATCTTCAAAATCTCAGGATAAACAGATTTGATTTGATTTTATAAAATCGACTTTATTATCTTCAGCAAAAACAAATTTGTAGTTTCAAACTAATTCTAGTTTGAAGCTTACATGGATTCAATTATTCAAAACCTATAAGCACACTTGCATAATGTAATTCAAGTTTAAGACGATTATCTAGCTACAAATTAACCGTACTAGATATTGCATAACTTTCACGATTAATTGGGCTTGGATGGTTCAATAATCCAATGCCGTTGGCTAAGAGTAGCTCGACAACAAATATTTTAAACATATGTGAATTATCAAAAGAGAAATTTCAGCTGAAATCAACTATATTAAACAGAAAATTTAAAAACCTATCTGGTACCCCCAGCAAATAACTTTTAATTTATTAGTGTGTTTGATTATTTTTTCAAAATTTAAAAAGTATAAATTTCTAAGTAGGTTTCACAAATAAAATACAAATTGCTTATGACCGTATAAGCAAGACTCTATATATTTTTCGGGTTACTAGCCCATCTTTAGAAGTTCACATAGAAGATGGGCTAGTAACCCGAAATACTACTGTATATAGACTCTTGCTCATAAGTAAGTAATTGTCTTTTATTGTGAAACCTACCTAGAAAATTATATTTTATAAATATTAATTTTAATTTTATTAAATATGTTTCACCTAGAACATCATTCTAACTGAATAAGATTATTTTTTCTAATCTATATTTATTTTGGTTTAAACTGTATACTTGAAAAAGAAACATTTCAAATTTGAATTCAAGATTTCATATTGATTCCAAACCCCCGCTCAGGCTTTAAGATTTTTTAAAATTTTCTTTACTTTATATAACTTTATAAAAATTTTAAATTTTTTTAAAATTTTCTTTACTTTATATAACTTTATAAAAATTTTAAATTTTTTAAAATTTTCTTTACTTTATATAACTTTATAAAAATTTAAAATTTTTTTAAAATTTTCTTTACTTTATTTAAATATGTTTCACCAAGAACCTCGACCATTCTTGATTTTCATCTTATTTTGACGAGTTCTATAAGAATCCGTCGTCAAATCGCGGCGCCACGGAAAGCGTGATTCTAAAGTTACCATATGCTTGGCCCCTCTCTTATATTTAATATTTAATAAAATCATTTAGAGGGTGGGGAGGGTCAAAAAATACAATTCTTGTACCAAACTCAACCAAATTTTGTATACATAATCAGTGAGCCCCCAGAAGACTAAAAGTGCAAAAACTAACCAAAACTATTCAATATTTGGTTCGGTTTGGTCCAAGGGCCTAGATTTTATTTTTTGACCCCCCTCCCCCCTAATTTTGTTCCCAAAAAAATATAATAATCTTTTCGTTATTATAAGATCATTTTATAGTATATTTCCTTTTTCTTGTTTTTTTAGTTTGAAAATCTTATAGTTTTAATTTTAAACCCCTCCTTAATTTTGGGTCCGATTTCAACCAAAATCTAATTAGCTCTTAATCTCAATGCACCAAAACTACATGTGAAATTTCGTTTTGATATTCACACTAGTTTTTGAGTTAGAGCGTCCACAATAATTTGGTATCGCACGCACGTACTAACGTACTAACTAACAGACATTTTGACAAAACAGTTAATATCTCGAAAAATATAATTTTTTCGAGGATTTTTTGTAGACTGCGTAACGACATGGTTTCGCTCAATTTTTTTTAATCAAAACAGTTTCAGCCGTTTTTGAGATAATTCGAAAAAATGAAGCAAAAAAAGACACTTTTCTCATGCACTATTACAATACTTGACCATACCGTGTATGGTAAAGTAAAAACAATTGAAAAATAAAAACAAAAAATCGAAATTTTAAATAACAAAAATTCACTTAACAAAAGGTCAGAGGCATGGACTGTTTTTCTAATATTAATCAAAAAATTTTAGGGAAAAATATTTTTTTATAAATATTTATTTTTATTATTATTTATAGTTATTTGATAAACGGACATTCACCTTATCTCATAATGATTCATGATATTTCCCCCTATTATCAATTAATAATATCTCCTGAAGAAGACAATAATAGAGTGTGTCTTCTGCTGGAATTATAAATTTTATTTATTTATAATGTGACTATAGTTTCGAGGGCTTTGCCCTCTTCATCAGTCTATTACAATGGATTCACAGGAATTAATTTATGAAATTTAAAAATTCTGCTACTCTCCGCAAAAAAACTTTCAATTTAATAATATCGCCTTTTAATTATGAGACTATTTTATTAGAAATATCAGCTTTCTTCCATTTTTGTTTGAGAATATTTTTAATCCCCCTCCCCCCTTTTTTTCTTTGGTCACTATCAATATCAATGGGAAACTAAACCTGTGAGAAATTTCCCCTGGAAAATTACAATGGACACTCCACAGTAATCGTCGAGTCTCGGAATCGAATATGCCACTTGAAGAAGAAGAAGAATCTTCTCTAGATATTTAAATAGTCATCTGAGCGAATTATAGATAATGAACTTAATTTTAGTAAATTAAAATATCAAAATGTTTCTTCATTAGAGTTTTTGAATATGTAGAATATCTAAGCCTCTAGAGCAGGATTTATCTAACTTTCCACATAAATTTCACCATCACTGCCTAACCCTTTGAGTCACACAAATTTATATAATGATCTTTATTAAACAAGATTTCATTTCCAACAGAAAAGTTCATATAAGTAAAATGTCTAAGATCAATAGTTTGCGCGTTAAAAAATATTCCAATATTGTAGAGTGAATGGACTTGAATCAATGACAAATAAGGTGTCTGATGGTGAGACATCCTCTGGATATAACAGACCAAATTAATTATAAATGAAAAAGAAATCGATCTTATTTTATCGATTTCATCTATCTGAAGGTTCACAGTATGTCTTTTATATAAGAAAATAGCATTTTGATTAAGAATTTTGTAGTTTAAAGAAATTGTATGAAAAGATTCAATTTCTTCTGTCCGAGAGCGAATCAACTAGAAATAGGGAACAGTTTTATTTTTTTTCTCATTAGATATTTATTCAAATCTATTGAAATTTCATATCTGTCTATTACTTTCATTTATCTTTTATATCCACTATTTAGTATTGAGAAATTGTCATTTTAAAGGGTACTTTATTTGAAGTCCAATTTAATAAAACGCTCATAACTCCCTTGAAATTTTATTAAAAAATATGGAAATAATAGATATTATAAAACAATTAATTATGAATCATTTAATACCATTTTGAACAAAATTGATTGGGTACTTTTCGAGAAAATCGTCAAAAACCCCGAAAACCGTCTATGAAAGGCCGTTTTAGAAACATTTTAAAATGCATCTCCATGTCACAAGTCAATGTTTCGTTTCATATGACTTTTTAACTTTTTCAAACCCATCTCGTGCATTCCATTTTTTGACGGTTTAGATGGTTTTTGACAATTTTCTCGAAAAGTACTGAATCAATTTCGTTCAAAATGGTATTAAATGATTCATAATTAATTGTTTTATAATATCTATTAATTTCATATTTTTTATAAAATTTTCAACGGAGTTATTAGCGTTTTTCAAATTGGACTTCAAATAAACTACCTTTTAAAATGCAAATTTCCTAATAATAATTATTTGATATAAAAAATATATGAAAATAACACAGAGATATGAAATTTAAATAGATTTGATTGAATATCGAATGAGAAAAAAAATAAAACCGTTGGCTATTTCTATTTGATTCGCTCCCGGGGAGAAGAAATTGAATCCTTTCATACAATTTCCTTTAAAATAAAAAAGTCTTAATCAAAATGCTATTTTCTTATATAACAGACATAGGTGAACCTTCAGATAGAGGAAATCGATAACATTAGATCGATTTCTTTCTCATTTATAATTATTTAGGTCTATTTTAGGCTGGGTCGCAAGTCACCCGGCAACAGAGAATCATTTGTTACCGTTTTCTAGCTTTTTACCATTTTCTTAAAAACTAATAAATATCTCGAAAAATATAATTTTTTCTAGGATTTTTTTTTGTAGACTGCGTAACGACATGGTTTCGCTCAATTTTTTTGAATCAAAATAGTTTCAACCGTTTTGGAGATAATTCGAAAAAACGAAGCAAAAAAAACACTTTTCTCATGCACTATTACATTACATTGACCATACCCTGTATGGTAAAGTAAAAATAATTAAAAAATAAAAAAAAATCTAAATTTTACATAACAAAAATTCACTTAACAAAAGGTCATGGACTGATTTTTTAATATTTATCAAAAGATTTTAGGGAAAAATAATTTTTTATAAATATTTATTTTCATTATTTTATAGTTATTTGATAAACGGCCTTATCTCATAATGATTCATGATATTTCCCCCTCTTAAATTTGGGTCTATCTACAATTAATAATATCTCCTTTTAATTATGAGACTATTTTATTAGAAATATCAGCTTTCTTCCATTTTTGTTTGAAAATATTTTTAATCCCCCCTCCCCCCCCCTTTTTTTGGCGACTATCAATATCACATAGTGAGTCATTTTCATAAGGTTATATTGGGTGCACGTGGGAAATTTCGTACAAATCGATTAAAGGGTCTACAGCTTATATTGATAGTTTTATTTATTTGAACCCCCGCAATTTCGGCCCCCGAAGAAAATAACAACTCTCTTTTTTATAATAGGTTCATTTTATAGTATGTTTCATTTTTTTAGTTTGAAAATCTTATAATTTTAATTTTTAACGGCCCCCCTTAATTTTGGGTTCGATTTCAACCAAAATCTAATCGCCTCTTAATCTCAATGCACCTAAATTATATTTTAATTTCGTTTTATATTCACATAATTTTTGAGCTAACTATCTTTTTTTTATTCAAAGTCGTCGTTTCTGAGGTTTTTCCCTCCTTCTTCAGGGTTTTGAAAGGTCAGTGAAGGAAATACAATATGACATTAGCCTTGTCTCCTCTCTCAATGGCAATAACAATATTATATAGTATTTCATTTTCAGCAGAATTTAGTACACTTTTTTTTACCTCCTATTCCTCGAAACTAATATGAGCTGCCCCCCCCCTCTCCTAGGTGAAATCCTGGGCACGCCCTTGCTTCCAGCCGTTTTTATGCCAATTGCGAACAAAATTGGGTGCTGGGCAGACATAACTTTCTTCCATAGCTTTGCTTCAAAAACTTGTACATCAAAATTTGGGACGATTTGGAGCAATATACAGACAGAACCTTAATTTTATATATATATTATATATATTCTGTTATATTTGACAATTTCATTTCATTAAAATTAATAAATTTTTTCGAAACGAATTATACTCGAATAAATTTTATTTTGATCTTTTCAAAGAAAAACAAAACAATCTTTAATTTCAAAATATGCTATAAATTTTTCCAACTACTCAAAAAATGACCATACTCAAACTTGTAAAAAAAAATTTAATGGACCCTTATTTTAATTACATTTTAATGTAAAAGTGTCCACGCTTTTATTTTTATTTTTAGACATGTGTATATGGTAAATAATTTTTAAAAGTACTGGAAAAATGCATATTGTATTTTGAAATAAAAGCAGGTTTTTTATAATAGTCTTTTATATGATTTAATTATAAAAAATATTTATGATTACATTAATTAATTATATTAAGGAAATAAATAAAATTCTTTTTGAAAAAATAAATAATAAAACGTGTATTTGAGTATAATAAGTTTCGGGGGAAATTTTCCCTTTGTCAATTATGAATTTTAATTTTACTTAATTATAATATTAATTGCCTAGTTTTATTATTATTATTTTCTTTGAATATTTTATATGAGATTAAAAATTCATAATTGACAAAGAAAAAAAATTTTCCGAAGCATAATATTCAAATAAACAATAGAGATGTTTAAGCCCGAAAAGGGAAGGACAGTACTCGAACAAATAAATAAATACTCAGAACATTTACGTGAGGATTTATAGGAAAGTGAAAAAAGTATTTAAAAAAAGAAATAATAATAATCACTATTGAACGTTTCGTCGATTTATTGCGACTTCATCAGCAAATACAAATATTATCGAAAAGATTTTGGCTTGCCAAGAGAAGGAGAGTTGTTGAATTCCCCTAAAGAACAAAAATTGATATAAGAAAAAAAACCGACTTCAAAAATATGAAATGCAACAAATAAAATAATAAGAACTCAAAAATAAAATGCACTAAAAGTTATAAAATAATTATCTAATTTAGTTACAACTAAACGACGAAATTTTTACATGAAATCACTTTTTGAAGTTGGTGCCAAACATATACATTTTATGAATCGCACTCAACGGATTATACTTAGTACGTTTGGCGGGTAATGAATACAACATCGCGAAAGCCCATTTATATAGTTTGTTTGGCACGGACTTCAAAAAGTGAATTCATGGAAAAATTTCGTCGTCAAGTTGTAACTAAATTAGATAATTATTTTATACCTTTTAGTGCATTTTATTTTTTTGTAGTCGGTTTTTTTTCTAAAAATTATTTTTATTTTTCTCTTTTTAGTGATGTTAACAATATTGACATAAGATTATATCTTGTATGCATCTCGTAAGAGAAAGGGTCGGGCGAATGAATCAGAAAATGATAATAAAATTCAATTCATAAATAGAGGAATTCTCTCGAAACTTTTTTAAAGGAACGTTTTAAGATTCTTTTTTTTTATAAAAGATTTTATTTATTATAATTTCGATTATTTGCTCATGAGAATTGGAGATTTTCGTTATTTTGTCATTGATCATATCATCAGAAATTGACCAAATTAATATGGGACCACCCCTAAGGACCTCCTTCCAATAAAAAAGGTCCACGTGGCAAAAAGTTCTCGCTAAACATACATAAAAATAAATGAATAAATAAATAGTTAGGTATTTTGACTACCTCGGAGCTATACTGATCTAAACAAAGAAAGAATCATTAAAATCGGTTCATAAACAAAGAAGTTTTGCGTGAACAAGTGAACATAGAGTACATAACAAAAAAGGTCCAATACCAATGAAATGTATAGGGAATCAATCGGAAACTATACTGAAGCCAATGCAAAAAAAAAAAATCATCAAAATTGGTCCAGATGGTAAGAGAGAAATCGACGAACATACACACACACACACACACACAAAACATTCCGATGAATTGATTACCTCCTCCTTTTTTTGAAGTCTGTTAAAAATCATGAGATATCTCTATAAATCTTCAATTAATTTATAAATCAAGGACTCGAATTATCCTATAATTCAAATAAACGTTATATTAATTTATACGTTGCCATATGGTGAAGAATTTAATGCATGTAAAAGGTGTTGTTTTTTTTTTTATTCGTTTTTTCGAAATATCTCAAAAACGGCTGAAACTATTTTGTCAAATTAAGCGAATTCACCGAGTTTTGATCTACAATAAAACTTTGTATAGTGAACATAGAATAATTTATATTTTAAGACATATTAATTATTTTGTCAAAATGTCTGTTACAGAGTAAGTGTGTGTGTGTGTAGGCCAAATTTTCTGAACTATCTAGCTCAAAAACCAATGAAGATATGAAAATGAAATTTTATATATATAGATATTTTATATTAAGATTAAGAGCTGATTAGATTTTGGTTAAAAGTGGGGGATTCAAAATTTGAACTCTGTCCGATTTGGGCCTAATTTCGCACAGTTACCCTCTAGTGTAGTAAGTATCTAATATTTAATAAAATAAGTTAAAATACAAATGAAAAATAATAGAATTAAAAAATAAATAGTAGTGAAAGTTGTAAATGTTTAAAATAAAAACAATTATAAAAAAATAATTAAATACAAAAGTTAGTTTGATTTATTCAAATCAAGTGATAATAACTCTTGTATGATTTGACAATGCGTTGTATTAATACTGTTTATGTTTACGTCCAAACATAGCATTTATGTGATTTTTTAATATAAATATCTCAGTAATCTCGACGGTCAATGATATATTTTATTGCAAAAAAAGAAACCTGCATGTTTCAAAAAGTTAATTTTTAATTTTTTTTAACTTTATCAATTCAACTAATAGTAGTATAATTCAAGAGAAAGTGTCAAGATCTTAATTTTCCATAATAGAATATGTTTCAAAAATTTGCTCCCTAATGTGTGATTGAAATTTCACCAAAACATAGGTAGAGACTTAAACTATTATAAAACATTAAGATATAGTTATAATCTAATATTTTTTACTTAACATTGGCGGCGAAAGGACCTCTTTTTTAAATGTAAATTCAAGAAATTCTAATATAAAATTTAATTCAAAATAGGTTTCCCTGAAAAAAGTTTCTTTGCATGTGCCTGATATATATAGTATTCATTTACATCAAACAGGATAGGCGCTCTTTGATTTGTTCCCTATGAAATTATCCTCGAGAAATCACTTGTTAAATGATTAGTATGTTTAATTAATTTTTTTTCTAATTCACAGTTAGTTGGTTTCAATTAGATCAATCAACTACAAAGGTTTTCGCACATTCAACTTTAAATTCATGATTTCGTATTGATTCGAAATCTCCCATCCGGTTAATTGCAATTTGTAATAATTTCCATTCAAGCGAAATTATAATTTCCAAATGACTAATTAATTATTGTTTAAATACGAATAGTTGGATGGGATTTTTTTTTTTTTTTTTTTATTTGTGCCTCCCACTCAATGGTTATTGATCTTTCGTTTCATACATGAATTGAAATTCTCTCTAACGAGTGAGGAGTCTCTTCTGGTTCTGGTTGAGATGAAGGATCCCATCTTCTTTGCGCCGGACGGCTGCTGTTGCCGCTCAGTATTGATCGAGAATCGCTTTCTCCAGCAAACAAAGCATTGCTCCACTCCCGAAAATCTCGAAAACAATTCAGCATAGATTAAGTTACCACTTCACAACAACATTTTCCATACTCATATCTGTTGAAAAAGGATTTACTCTAATCCTCCTATTAGAATTCGGTGTTTTTTGAGCTTTTTATTTACATATAGATGCTTATTGAAAGAACAGATCGATAAATTTCAAACTTCCATTGAGCTTATGTTTTTAAGAAATAACCAAATCTACACGTTTTTTTTAAATAATTCTCAGTTGTGTAAAGTATTCATATACTCATTATCGAGTTAGCCAACGTCCTTGGATTATCGAACCACCCGAACTGATGTTAGGCAATAGAGCGGTTAATTCGTAGATGGAGAAACACCAAAAGTCTGAATTTCATATACTAGAATCACTGTAAGTTTCAGAGTAGAAGTAGTTTCCAGGTTACTCTCAAAGTGTCTTAAAAAAGTTATATGTTGTGCGGTTAATTTGCTTATGGATAACCTGAATTACAGTATGTAAATTTACATTACTAGAATCCATAAGTTATGGACTAGAATTAGTTTTCTAGCCAACACATAGATGTCTCTTAAAAACTTTGATACCATATTAGGTAAATTTCTTTATAGGATTCTAATACTTGAATTGCTGCAAGTTTCAGACTATAAAGAGAGGTAGTTTCTTAAGTTGTTTCTAGTCGCTAGTCACCAGCGAAAAATAATCCATGTAATTTTTATATATGTAGTAAATCGGATTTTGAAAAAAGAGTTAATGCCTTGTTATAGTTAGATATAGACCTCTTCTTTTCATGTGTATATCACTTCCAATGGAATACAATATCATCTAAAATTTGTCAAAATATATATAGTTTTTTTTTTAATTAAAAGATGACAAAATCTACCGTTTTTTAAATAATTCTCCCTTGTTTGAAATATTCGGAAATTCATTATTGAACTACTCTTAAAAAACGGCCTAGGATTAATGAACCACCGGAACCCATTAAATGGCAGAAATTATGCAGTATTAGGGCGGTTAATTCAGAGAGGAATAACTAACTGGCTTAAGCCTAGATTACACTATATAAAATGAAGGGAAAAGTTATATCTTTTTTAAGGCTCGGTTCGCTTGCCAGTTAGACCCGCATAATGTAATAAATAAACTTAAATATACATAATTAGGAAATTATTTTTATTTTAATTATACTGAGAAAAAAAATACTTTCTGCATTTTTGACTCAGAAGTTCTAAAGCTATGGAGCCCAAAATCTAGTTAATTCTTCATTTTAGAAATAGAGGCACTGATAATGAAGATGAAATGCATTCGATGAGTGAGTAGATTAATTTAACAAGAAAACAAATTTTTCTATATCCAATCAGGTAATTGAACCCATGAGAAATAACAGAATATTTCTCATTAAATAAATATTTCTCATTAAAAGAGACTGATGATGTTGATCAAACCTTCGAAACTATAGTCTCTATCAAATAAATTATATAATTATGAATATACATATTTATGATCGTTATATATATATAGAGTGGGGCACACATTTTGAAGAGGTTTAACTAGAAAAAAACTGAAAATATTTTTGAAAAGAACATAAAATAATTTTTTTTATGTGTTTTAAACATTATATCAGACGAAAAAAAGAGTGGGAGGGGTTAAAAATGAAAATTCTAGCCCTTTCGACCAAATTCAACCAAAGGTTGTATACATATTCTGTGGACACCCAGAAGGCCCCAGAAGGCCAAAAATTCAAAAACTTGACACCCAAAATAGGGGAGGGTCAAAAATGAAAATTCTAGCCCTTTCGACCACACTATGTATACAAAATTTGGTTGAGTTTAGTCAAAAGGGCTAGAATTTTCATTTTTGACTCCCCCCCTCACCCCCATTTTGGGTGGTTAGTTTTTGCATTTCTAGCCTTTTTGGGGCCCACAAAATATGTATACAAAATTTGGTTGAGATTGGTCGAAAGGGCTAGAATTTTCATTTTTGCCCCCCCCCCCCCCCCCACCCACACACACACACACACTTTTTTGTCTGGTAATGTTTAAAACACATTTAAAAAAAAAATCATTTTATCTCCTTTTCAAAAATATATTCAGTTTTTTCTAGTTAATTTTTTTTCATTTTTTTATACCTCTTCAAAATGTGGTAGATCTTTATGCCCCACCCTGTATATTTAATTTGCTGATTGGTTTCTCTTAAAAATTTTGCTAGTACATTGTTTAAGTGTTGCTGCAAGTTTCTAATGTTATATTTTTAAGAGGAACCAAGTATAAAGAGAAATCAATGAGGTTGTCCTTTGCTTGAGTGATCAGTTTAAAAATTAGATGAATCAATTTCATAATAAGAATTATTGCATAATGATTATAAATATCAATAATAAAGATTCTTAATTTTAATTTGATTCATCCCATTTTTAAATTGATCAATTTCAATTTAAAGTTGAAAAGGTATAAAATAATCAAAACGTTATGCATTATGTTGAGAATTTCTCATCGAAAATGTGTAATCTAGATGGTTTCTGCTGAAACAGATAAATATCTCAACCACCATAGTATTATATCTACAGCTGAGAAGTCTTTTAAATAATGTAGGTTTTGTTATCTTATCTATTTTAGCTTGAGGGATAATTATTACAAATTGCAATTAGCCAGAGGGGAGTTTACGAATCAATACGAAATCATGAATTTAAAGATGAAATGTTAGGGAAGTCTATTGTAAATTTATCTAATTTAAACCAAATAAATGTGAATTAGAAAAATTAATTAAGCACAGTAATCAATTAAAAAATGGAGTGTTGTCTAGATTAATATATATGTTTGTAATTTATAAGGGATAAATCGAAAGTTCTTCACCTAAATAAATAGATATGTATAGAAAGTAGAAAATTGCCTATGTGCAAATAAACCTAATTTATGTTTTCGGGAGCCGAAATAAGACTCCGGGCTTGTATTGCTTGCATTTCGCTAAATTTGATCATTTAAGATACAATTAAATGATTAATTGAAAGAGTTTTATACTGCTTGGTTAAAAAAAAATTTCATAAACATGATTTATTGTTATTGATTACCTTTACTCGTTCAGTTTTAAAAACTTTCAAACAAAAAACAATAATAACAATAAAATAAATACATATGATTCCAACTTAGTGACAAAAAAAATGGGATGAATGAATAAAAACTTTTATTGATAAATAAAACGTATATTACAAAATAGTTTATTTTGCAATCATTTCAATTAAAAATCTATGAAAATTCACATAAGTGGCCTGTTGTGACTACTTGTAGGATAATTATTGGGGGGGGGGGGGAGTGAAAACTTTTTAAAGACTCAATATGTTTTCTTCAAATTTTAGAGATTCGATACAGTTTGAGATAAAGAACTGAAACTTAAAGGGGACTACAGAAATCGTTTCTAGAGAAAAAACGAGAAAGTGAAAAAATAAAAAGAAAATTAAAAGTTAAAAGTTTTGAATGACTTTTAAATTATGTTTAGAAGATTTTTTTTGTGATAACAAATTGTCTAGTCAAAAAGAGAAAGGTCATTTAGACAAAACATAAATAATGGTATTAATTGAGTGGATATTGATGAGGCACTCCAAAATTCAAAAAAATTTATTACAGACCCTGAAGAAGGAGGGAATGAACCTCCGAAACGTAGGTTTATGAATAAAAATATAGTTTAAATTATCTTCTTTTTTAGAATTTTGGACTGCCTCATCAATATCCACTCAATTCACTTATCAGTCCGTTTCCAAAAATTACTTCAATCTTAATGGTAATAATGATTCATATTTACATATGCCAAAGTGAATCGGACCAAGGTACAACGCTCCTGTTGTGATTACTATAGAAATTCAAGAGAGATGGCCTATTACTAGATCCGAGATGTTATGGATTATTTTTTTATTATGTCAGAAGGGTTGTTTCACTCTCAAAACATTATAATCAAAATATATAATTTGGTTGTATGTTCAAGTGACGGCTAAATTTTTTAATGATGAAGATCGATTCTTTGAATAAATTTTTTCCGCATGCTATATATACAGTGTGGGGCATAAAGATCTAACACATTTTGAAGAGGTATAAAAAATGAAAAAATTTAGCTAGAAAAAAACTGAATATATTTTTGAAAAGAACATAAAATAATTTTTTTTTAATGTGTTTTAAACATTATATCAGACGAAAAAAGGGGGAGGGGGTCAAAAATGAAAATTCTAGCCCTTTCGACCAAACTATATAAATAAAATTTGGTTAGTTTTTGCATTTCTAGCCTTCTGGGGGTCCACAGAATATGTATATACTATAAAATTTGGTTGAGTTTGGTCAAAAGGGCTAGAATTTTCATTTTTTACCCTCACCCCCATTTCGGGTGGTTAGATTTTGCATTTTTAGCCTTTTTGGGGCCCACAGAATATGTATACAAAATTTGGTTGAGTTTGGTCGAATGGGCAAGAATTTTCATTTTTGACCTGATAATGTTTAAAATCTATTTAAAAAAATTTATTTGATGTTCTTTTCAAAAATATATTCAGTTGTTTTTTTGTTACAATTTTTCATTTTTTTTATACCTCTTCAAAATGTGGTAGATCTTTATGCCCCACCCTGAATAGTGTATATATCACAGATATCAGATATGGTTCACCTCAGAGGTCAAGCCCTGTGGCCGAATTTCAATCTGCTGGCATCCGGGTTCGATTCCCGAAGGGAAGAAACAACCCATCTGACATAATAAAAATAATCCATAACATCTCGGATCCAGTAGTAGACCATCTGTCTTGAATTTTTATATGCAATTTATTAAAGCTGCTAATATAGACATTTGTCATTTATGCCCCTGTTATGATTTAACCACTGGTTATTTTTTTGGTGAAAATCTAATTACCTAATTAATTTTTGAAGGAGACAATGCAAGAGTGTCTTCTGCTGGAGAAATAAATTTTTAATTTATTTATTTATAACGAGGCTATAGTTTCGAGAACTTTGCTCTCTTCAACAGTCTATTTCAATTGATTCACAAGAATTAATGTATGAAAGTTAATACATTAATAACATTAATTCCTGTGAATCAATTGCAATAGACTGATGAAGAGGGCAAAGCTCTCGAAACTATAGTATCGTTATAAATAAATTAAAGATTTATTTTTCCACCAGAAGACACACTCTTTTATTGTCTCCTTCAATTTATAAAAATTCAGCTACATTCGGCAAAAAGACACTTTCAATCTAAATAATTTTTAATGCTTTTGGTATTTTGTATCTTGTATATAATGTTGTTGAAGTTGTTCGCTTCATATGAGACTATTCTAAAAACCGATGTAAGAACTTCACCGGTGTAGATAGATAAAATTTTCATAAGTTACACCGATAAAGCCCTTACATTGCATTTCAGAATCGACTTATTAATATAATTCTATGGATTGAAAATTATCTCTCCCTAAGTTCGGATCATCGGTGCTGAAACGCAAAAACTCTTAAACCTTCTAGTGTCCTTGGTTGGTAAGGCATATCGAATTTGGTTTTCATTTTACTAAATTTTTCAAGAACATTAATACCGTACATAAGCTTGGTGAAATATATCTTGATGTATGTTCTTGAAATCTAAATCTAAATTAATATAACCACTTGTGAAAGAATTTTGCCAAAATTATTGGGGAATTTAGCTTTTCTCTCTGTCCTATCTAGATAACTCACAATTGCTGAAACCTTCGGTTTACCAACTTTTCCCTCAGGCCTATGATTGCTTCCACCAATTTATTGACGTACAAAATTATGCATGACATACATCATTTGCTGACTTGAACTAAAAAATCATTTTCTCTTGAATAATCCTTCCTATGTACTTAGACATAATAATCAGGAATTTTATCCAAGAGTATACTACTCGAATCTCTAAAAGAAGGTCAATTTATTGATATGTATTGGCTACAAGGCTCTTTAAGTAAGATGGACTTTGCTTTACATGCAAACGGTGTGACTAGGAGCTATATTCAAAAATGTAAAAAAATCAATTTTTTTTCTTTGTCGAAAATTGTTATTTTCAATTGTTTCTATATATCAGAAAAATAACCGCCTGAACTTTGATTTTTTTTTACATTTTTAAAAAATTCTTGATTTCGAAAAAAAAATTTATCGAGGTAAAATTTGAAAAGAGTTCTTAAAACATGAAATACTAACTAATTTTGAAGCGAAACTCAATAAAGAAAAATTGTCGATCAAAATTTTGGACCACTCTAAAATGGGTTTTCTTTATCATTTCTAAAAAAATCATTTTATCTTTAAAGACTTAGAATTCGTAGCAAAATCACTTAATTATGATGAAAATAAATCTTCAATTACCATATTTACCTACCCTACCTTTGATAGAAAGAGAAAAGGTGAAATCAATTACATCATATCAATAAAAGTTTGTTGCATATGTAAAATAATAATTTGACCCTCAAAGCGAAGTGGAGTTAGAAGATTTGCAAAAGAAATACAACTCTAATATTTACACGACATAAATTTAAAGATATTTAAACATAAACCAAATTAGGCTTTAGTTTGTGTGCGTAAATGATGTTTATTTAAATAATAGTTGAATTTTTAACGATGAATAAGTAAAGTTCAGATAAGCCCCTTAGAAATAGTCAACTAAACATACAATACTGCTACTAATATTAATTCCTGGACTAAGGGAGGTGAACTAGTGGGCTTTTCAATTAATCGAAATTTCTCACAATAAACTAATATTAATTTTTATTAATATGATATTGGATACATTTTTATTTTAAACATTAGCTTTATAATTTATTTAAGCAATTGAAACGCGAAAGTTAAAGAATTTTGTTTTTAATAATTTTTTAATGCTAGTTCTGCGGATCTAGAAATTATTTATTATTTTTTGAAAAAGGAAAAATCAGTGATAAATAACTGTGCTATTTTGAATGAATGCAAGAATGAATGATATAGTATGTAAGTCTATTTTATATTTATTTATTTATACTTAATTTTAGTCTTCCTCCCTATTTGGTCCCTTTACAACCACATAGGGTGGTCTGTGATACTCCAGTGAAATCTTGAGTGAATGGGATGAATATTTATTTTATTTATCTCCCTGTCTGGCCCCTTTACAATCAAACAGGAAGGTTAAGAAGGAAAAGTAATTCGCTGTGATATTTCGAAATAATTTTGAGCTGTATAGCTAAAACAAGCATAGTGGCGTCAATGGCCTCGTAGCCGAAACGCCAATAATAATTAAAAATAATAATAATAATAAAAAGGAAAAATGAATTTGAGTAAAATAAAATTATTTAACTTTCGCGGTTCAATTACTTAAATAGGATATTGCTTTAAATGAAGGAAAAAGTGAAAATGTTTTCAAGACTTGGAACGCTTTCCGCAAATTTTAACGATATGGTAAATTTTTTGTGAGCGAACGGTTTCATTCAGCTGAAACTTGGTAAAGAGAACTAGAAAATATATAAATAATATTTTTTAAATAATCATCAAGCATTTCTATAGTAATTACAAAATTCGTGCGAAGAATAACTTACGAATAATATAACTATATTTTATTTAATAGCCTAATCGCTCACGTCCCTTTTTGAGTCAAATTTTGAAAGATCACTTGAGAAGATTGGAAATAATTTATTTCTTCAAAAACTTATTTTTAAATAAATATTGTGTATATTTTTTTCCTCCAAAATAAATTATTACGAAAATGAATAACCGCAATTTAGGCAAAAAATAATAATTATTTTTTTATTTTTTTTACAGCTAAATAATAAATACAATTACATCAAAGTCAAAAGTTTTGCATTATTTTGAATTCGGTACAAAATAATAAGATTTTTAAAAATTTTTTGCATTTTCAAGTGCATCAAATTACTCACCATTTTGGTTCTTCTCAAATATATATGAAAAATGGGACAAAAGTCTATTAAACACGGGTAAAATTGTATTTTTAGTGAATGCGTTATCCTCAATTAAACGCGTTACAAAAACAAAATATTTCAGCTATTTTTTATGATTATAGGTTAGATAATCATTTAATTTAAATATAATAGAGAAACTATTAATTAAAGTATGATGTCATTTCTTAATTTATTAAAAAATATTGATAATATTCGGAAAGTCGATTGTCTTTTTTGAATTTATATCAGAACATTTTAAATATAATTATATCTATAAACACTTTTACAGTTGAAGCTTTGGTTATTAGAGAGATGATCTGAAAGGGTTTTTCCTGGTTAATCTATCTACACATAGTAAAATTAAGTAAATATTTTCATATTTTAACTTCTCTTAGGTATTGAATGAAATATAGAATGGAGGGGAGCCAAAAAGTGATTTTAATCAAAAAAATTTTTAGGATATTATTGAATATTAAAAATAATAATAATAATAATAATAATAACACTCACCCTTAGATGATGATGAGAGAGAATTTCCCGTAATTCTGAGGCATCTTCGTAAAAAATAGTAACATCTTGATCAAGATCTCGTAGGAATTCCCAAACCTCGCGTAGTTTGGATGTGGCATCACTAGGAGGGGCTCTTTGAGGTGATAGGGATTTAGTAGAGATACGATCATAAAGCTGAAAAAGAAATAAAATTTGTTATTATTATTATTGTCAATTGACTAAATCATTTTAGAGGAGTTTTATCTGTAAAGGCAGAGTTTTTCAACCTCTTTCATGACGCGACACCTTAGTATGAAAAAAAATTCGCGACCCTCTATTTCGGTTTTTCGCTCATAACTTCTTCAAAAATGGTACAAATTCAAATTTTTTTATTTTGTAATTTTTATTTTTCTACATACTTATTAGAAAATATATTAAACAATTATTTAAAGTATTTTTGAAACTGTATGTACTTTTCGATTTTTTTGATAATTTGTTATTTTAAACTTCTATTCATTATACAAATTTTAAGACGGGGTTGATAGTGGTCCTATAGGTATGATAATTACTATTTTTTTTTTGATTTTCGATATTGAATTTCTTTCAACAAACTAAAATACTAATTTTTTATTTTAAACATCTGTTAATGATAAAAATCAGTTGAAAATAACTAAAAAAAGAGAACTCAATACAAAAAGTGGTTTTAATAATGATTATATTAATATGATTAAAGTGTTTTTGAAACTGTATGTACTTTTCGATTTTTTTGATAATTTGTTAGTTTAAACTTCTATTCATTCTACAAATTTTAAGACCGGGTTGATAGTGGTCCTAAAGGTATGATAATTACTATTTTTTTCGATTTTGAATTTCTTTCAACAAACTAAAATACTAATTATTTATTTTAAACACCTGTTAATGATGAAAATCAATTGAAAATAACTAAAAAAAGAGAACTCAATACAAAAAGTGGTTTTAATAATGATTAATATTGAACTTTTTCGAAATTTTCAAAAATCGAAAAAAAATAGTAATTATCATAGGACCACTCTCAACCCAGTTCTTAAAATTTGTAGAATGAATAAAAAATTATCAAAAAAATTGAAAAGTACATAGATACAGTTTCAAAAACAAGATTAAAATTTTCAAACTCAAAATCGCATATAAAAACACTTTAAATAATTTTTTAATATTTTTTCGAAAAAGTATGTAAAAATACAAAGATTTCAAAAAAAAATTGAATTTGGACCATTTTTGAAGAAGTTATGAACGAAAAAACCGGAATTCGATATCTTTTAAACCGGTGATCAAAAACATTTCCAAATTTAACAGGAAGCGTTTTTTGATGGGTACTAAAAAATGTCCAAAAATGAAGGAAATCAAAAATTAAAATTTTTCAAACCGTCCGGTTTAGCGTGGAATGCCTCAAATATATTTTTAACCGTTTTTTTTACTGAGGCTTTGCGACCCCCTTATAGAGGCGCCGCGACTCACAGATTGAAAAAAGGGGATTTTTTTTTTTTTTTTTAATGCAATCGAATGCAAGAAGGGGTGCACCAGTAAAGATGTAGCCCCTATGGATCTCGAAAGACCCTTGCATTACCGAAGAGAAGGGAAAGTTGATTAAGTGAGTGGGGGATTCGTTTAAGAAAAAAAAAATAGTCAAAGGAGAATGGTATTGGGATCTCTGGTGACTTTGCGCGAACTCACCAAATGTGAGCTTCCAAGAGTCGATGATTATAAGCACACCAAGTGAATTCTGTGGCTAATTTTTTTAATGATATTGATAAAAGAAGAAGAAGCGACGCTAAGTCAGCATTGATTCTAGTAACTTGAAAGGAAGAAGAGTTTCAGGGACTGGGTTAGAGTCCAAGGTACCAGTAGTGACGTGTCTTGAATGAATGAAGGTTGTAGGTCAATGAAATGATCGAAGAGGGAAGGAAGTTGCAGTTGCTAGATTCATAAGGATTACCTAAGGCTTTGATGGTCGGATTAATGGTTTGGAATTTTCAAATTAGGGGCTAGCAATGTTTTTAGGAGTTAGATCGTCCTAGTGTTCAACTGTAATCAATTAAAGTTTTCAAATGATTATATGCTTTTTCGGTTAAGTCCTTTAAGACTGGTTTCATGTAATCTAGATTAGGAATAATTCTCAGTTAAAAGATTTTCTTGCCGAGAATATATTAATAATATATTTTAAGATTTTAATGAACCACTTCATGTGAAGATACTCGATCACAGAAAACAAAGTAATATTTGAATGAAGGACTGAAGATGAAGGTCAAGCCTTCGAAGCTATGGGCCGTAAGTGAAGATTGCTATTGATGTTCTGCAGTTTTGTTAATAAAAACTGATTGGCATTTTAAGAGGTAAAGAGATAGATTTTTTTTTATAATCATATTGATACAATAAGAAGTTATACCAAAAAAGTACAACCTCTGTAGTCCGTGGTGGACCCTTGTATCGTGAAAATAAGAAGAGATTTAGGGATTGGGTAGGAGTCGAAGGTAACTGTGGATGCGGGTCTTGAATGATTGAAGGTTATAAGTTGATGGTAAGACGGTCGGAGGAAGAGAGTTCCAGTCTCTAGATGTCATAGGGATAAACGAATTGGCGAATGCGTTTGTTCGATTAGTATCCAAAGAATCATCGAAAATCATCATTCAAAATTATAGTCTGTTCGAACAAAATTAAGGTTTATGGAATTTGAGAAAAGGACAAAAGCGAAAATTAAATACAAATTTAAAATATAATTTCATAAAAATGATTGAAAAACAAATATAGGAATAATTAATTTACAAAATACAGGAGAATACATACTTCTAGTAAGGAGTGTAGCTGTCGATCATCGAGCACATAGTGTAGAAAATCCGGACTGGCAGTGTCTTGTAGCAAATGAATGTCATCGAGTGAATCTAACACCAGACTCACAGCTGCTCCTTCGACAAACAGGTCAAACTTAGACCAAGAAGAAATCATTGCAAAGGATTTAGAGGCGTTTAACGTTAATTTAAATTATAAGGAGTTATCAGCCTTCTTTACAAATAGAGTTATCTTGGAGAGATCAGTGGTTTTTATCATTTTTTTAATATAGCGTTTAAAAGTAATACCGGGACCCTATTAGTCTCGCTAGAATGTCTGTATACCTACTTGCATGTGCGTCTACCATAAATAGCATTGCAGCTTGTTGCAGAGACTTAATAAAATACAAGCTTGAATTTTACAAGATATATGTATTTATTTTCCCCGAAATCAAAAATTGTTTTAAAATTTTAATAGAATGATTATTTTGGGGAGGGTCAAATTTTAAGAAAAGTTGAGCAGAACCTCGTTAATCCGTTAATCGTTAATTAACGAAGTTAACATATTACTTAACGATTCAACTTTTAAGTTAAACTAAAAAAATATTAGCGGTTTTCTTAACTTCCGTTAACTTTAGTCCGTTACATATGTCTTTTTTTACAGGAATAGCCGATCATCGCTGTTGGATGACAATTTTAATATGTTAATATTAATGAAGGGAAATATGCACCTAATGCAAAATGATGATCAATAACTGATTGCTATTTTTTGCACTAGACGCATATGTTTGTGTGTTTTCTTCCTAAAAAGCATGAAATACTTAATCTAACTAAACTACTTGTCAATAAGAAATTAAGTAAAATTACGAGGTAGGTTTCACATAAAAACCTAGCTCATAATTTTGCTTAATTTTTTATTATTAAAAAATGTTTCACCTTGAACCACCACCAACTATCTCCTTAAAAGTTATTATAAACTACTTGAATTAATTACCTGTGTACCAAAGTCAAGCCTCTTCTATACATATAGGCAATGCTTAAAGAGCCGTACAACTTTTAGGTGGTTAACTTTTAACGTATAACTTTAACTTGCGTAAAATTTTTGAAAAGTGACGATTTAACGATTATCAAATTAACTTTTTGAGTAGCGAATTGACGTTTAACGAAGTTAACTTTTCTGTGATTTTAAGTGAGGTCGAAAATAAAAAATATTTTTTTATCTGGAGTATGAGGTTGCAAACATCTCTTTAAATAGTAGTTCATTTTTTTATATTTAATTCACTCAAAGTGTGAGAGAGCCTCAAAACCAACAATTTCGCTTGATTTTTGTACCTGTCGAAGTTCAGAAGCGACTGAACTTAAAATTATAAGAAAAAAACTTCACGAATTCCCTCAATCTCTCCTTATCAAAGACAAATATTTGATATTTAAAGTATGTTGGAAGATTTAAGGTAGGAAACTCTCACTATGCGGCTTGCTAGCACTTTTAGGCGGCTTAATCTTTATTTCTTTGGTAGTTTCATGTGAAGGCATAATGTTTATAATTTGCTAAATTTTATAAAGAATTTTTTTGCAACGAAATATTCTCTGGAGAGAGACGGACTGGTAGAAATTTTAATTGAATGTAATGGAAGGCACCCCAGGGGTAGTGAGGAAAGAAAAAAATAACACATATCAAATAAGGTGTAATTTATTGGAATCCTTCCTCATTTCCTTTCAAACCGACGTTTCGGAGGATTTTTCCCTCCTTCTTCAGGGTTTCAAGGAAAGGAGGAAGGATTCCAATAAATTACACCTTATTTGATATGTGTTAATTTTTTCTTTCCTCACTACCCCTGGGCTGCCTTCCATTACATTCAATTAAAATTTATAAAGAATTTTTATGTGTGTTTTTTCTCTTTATTTTAAGAGATGAGAAATTATCTGTTTCCTCCTTTTACCTTTCGCATTCTAAATTTTTGTATTAGTATAAACTCTTTTGCCAATTTTGTAAATTATTGTAACTAAAGTGTTGTATAAACACTAGGTGGGACCCAAGGTTTGTTTGTATACATTGTAAAATAAATAAAATAAATAATTTCTGTTTCTTTATTTTTATGAATTCGAAAATCTTTCTGTGATTTTAATCACCATGGGTAATCATTATTTAAATATCTAATCTATTTATATGTATAATTGTTTATTGAAATGATTTTAAAATCAAATGAAAAGTGTACAAGGAGTTTGCGTTTTTTGTATTTTTGTGCCGCTGCTGACTCTACTGATCTCCAAAATTACTCTATTTAACGTTAATGATATTTCAACTAGGAATGTCATTATCGGTTTACCGGTAAATTGAGAAAAATTTACTGTTAATTTTGTATTAAAAATTAATGAAATAATTTTTAATATAATTGTTTTTAGTTTGAGAAATAAAAATAGATTAAAATAAATAAAAGCCATGTACCAAGCTCAGCTTACAATTCATCCAATAAATGTAGAATCAAAAAGATTATTTGTTTCTGAAGGACTCTTATGCATTAAAACACTGTTCCCGATTAAATAACAACATATCAAACAAATTGTTTTTGCCCGCATATTTTCTTAATCTCAAATTTATTCAAATATAATGTGTTATTATTATTTAATTGAAAAGATTTTGTTTTGCTGAGAGCAGCATAGTTGTTGATTCATAAAGAGAAATTAATGAGGTTGTCCTCCGCTTGATGCAAATAAACATATAAACATATTTACCAAATATAAGTCTCAAACAAATAAATTATATATACGGTATATATATTTAG
Organism: Forficula auricularia; assembly: GCA_024734495.1. Lineage (NCBI taxonomy): Eukaryota > Metazoa > Arthropoda > Insecta > Dermaptera > Forficulidae > Forficula > Forficula auricularia. Next base: position 7,369,797 of record JALMQS010000108.1, on the reverse strand, counting down.
TATATATATATATATGTATATGTTTATTTGTATGATGTAGAGGATACCCTAATTGATTTTTTTTTTATGACGAATTTCAGTTATTTAAAGTATTTGTATCGATAAATAATACAAATAAAAGTGAATCAAATCTCAAATTTTTAAAGTTAATTTTCCCTTTTTATCAATATTGCACAAAATAATTTACAATTTACTGGTGAATGCAATTCGATAATTTTTAACATCCCTAATTTATAAATTGGATTTTGTTCTACAGAAGTTGTCAACCACTTCAAAATGCTGTAGAATAATTCTAGTCATTATTATGATTATTTTATTATACATAGAAAAATAAGAACTCACAGCCGAAGAAGTGACTTCCTCCTCTCCAAAATCCAGATAACCTTCGTTTGCAGAGTCAGGATAAAAAGAGGTCCATTTAGGGGATGATACTGCCGCAAGGACAGCCCCTTTAAGTTTTCTTCTAGCATTAAATTTTTTCATTTCTTCTACGGTTTCATTCAAATGAATTTTTGTAGTTGTTTTATCTCTATCCTATAAAAGATTAATTACTATCATTATTTCAATTCAAAATTATTATTCTTGAAATTGGGATTCTCTTTCCTCTTTAATCTTACCAGAACCCTATAACTTTGAATTTCACTAACACCTTCAACTCGAATCAAATATTCACAAGATGTATGTTTTTATTTTTCAAAATCTTAAAAGTTTTCAAAACGGAAGATATGTTGATATTTTTGTTAAGAGACATCTTAAGTCTTGAAAATGTAATACGCTGGTTCGATTTTTTATTTATTTACTTTATTGTAATAGCTTTGAAATATACCATATTTACCTAAATGAAACTTTCAATCAAAAAAGTAAGGAACTTTAAGAATAATCTTGAATTGAGAGTTGGAATTAAATTAAATTAATGTTTTTGTTTCTAGGGTTAAAAAACCAATGGATTCTCTGAGCCTTATAACTTTAATTTCATTAATATCTTTAACTCGAAATGTCAAGAATGCAAGTGTGACATTTTGGATCAACTCCGGAGGGGGTGATCTTTTCTGACATGAAATAAAATATATCTAATAAAATTTATGATTTCGTCTTTAAATTCTTACTAATGTAAAGTTAATTTTTGGCGTTAATATAGGCTTTAATGACTAGATTTTTTAAAAACACCATCTTTTTTAAAAATTGAAAAACTCACTTGTTTTTTGTTATTAATATTTTATGTTTATTAATGGGGATTACCGAGAGTGTAGCCTTCGTGTTTACTTGGCAGGAGACCTAAGCCCCATACACTGCCAAAATTAAATCGGTTATATTCTGGGTCCTATACAAATTTAAACTAAAACGCGCACTCATAATGATATTAATAAGTATAGCACAAATGATCTGGATAATAGACTAGTATTCGAGGTCATACAAGAAAAAAAATAACCAAAACAAAGGATTGAAAATTCAAATTGATTTAGAGGCTGTCGTATTTAATTTAATTTAATTTAATAGTATTTAATATTTTTTATTTGTTTAGATTTAATTTTCTGTTCGAGAGCGCTTTTGAGTTAGGTATTAGATATAAGACATACTTACACAATTTCATTGTAAAATTTTACTAGCGAATGAATAAAAATTTAAATGTAAAGTCGCATTTTGCAATAAAAAACAAACGAGTTTTTTTTAATCATAAAAGAAATTTCGCATTTTTCCGAAATTCTACTTGAGATTATCTTTTTTTTTTTTTTTTTTTAGCCTTTAGTAGAATTTTTAAAAATAGAAAATATTTCAAGTTTTTAAAAAATCACTTGTTTTTTATTCTACTTAGCAGATTTCGTATCTTTTTTGCATCTGTGCCGATAAAAAAAATATTTTCTAATTAAAAATCGATAGTCTGCGGTTTGTTCATTTTCCTTTTCAAAAAATAATAAAATAATTTCCTAAATATGTAGAATTAACATAAGAAATTATTGAATTTATTATTTAACATTCGCGATTCAATTACTTCATAGTCTACGGTATTGAGATGAGTAAAATTGGATCTTTATTATTTCGAAATATTTAAAATTACGTTTATCCCTGATTAAAAGTCGAAATTTGATTGAAAAAAAAAAGTTTGTAATCTTTTGCATTTATCTTGGGTATGTACAACCTAATTAATTTTAATTTTAATTAATTAATTAAATCCTTCTTTAGACTTTTACCTATTTTGGTCTTCAGGTATAAGCTAGTCCCACCTTATATTTTAAATCAGGGCTGTCCAACCAGCGGTCAAATTAGATAAACAAAATTTAATAATGTCTCTTTATTAGAATGTTATAATAATTATCTAGTTAGAAATAAACATTTCTGGATTCACAATATTTATGATATCACTTTTTGTAAATATGTATATATTTACATTTTCGAGAAACTATTTTCTAGAATAAAATTTTCGAAAAGTACAATTAGAAGCTCAGAATGAGCTAAAATAATAATAATGTATATTTTTTAAATGTGTACCAATCTTCATCTCATATTTAAATTTTCTAAAATATTTATCGTTTCAGTAATTAAATCTTCTTGATGTTTCATCGAGATTTAAGGGAAAAATTCTGAACAATAAGAAATATGAAAGATTTTTATGAAATAACTTTTAAGGAGATAGGTGTTGATCCTAGGTGAAACACTTTTATATAATAATAAAAATTGGGTAAAATTGCGAGGTAGGTTTCACAATAAAATGAAATAAAAAAAAAATGAGTTTGGAATTCGCTATATTTCGGATTGTCAGCCCATCTTCAAGAGTCAGAGAAAACTGAATATAAATTGGACATTTTTTTTACAAATAATAATTTTTTGGAAATAGGTATGGTGAGGGAAAGTTGGGGGGGGGGAGAAATCATACTGAGAATTAATATTTTCGACGGATGGAACAAGTGAGTTTTTAGACAGATGGTGGGAAATATGTATACCTGTTTTTATAAGAAGGAATAGAATGGTAAATGGAAAGTGTTGTTACCTTAATATTATCATGCAATGTGCGAACAATAGAAGGAATATTGAGTTATTTATTATAAAATATAATCAATAATTGTATTTTTATTCACTTTTAATTGGTTATTTACAATATTTAAATTTTTTGAAAGGGCTAATTTAATTTAAGTGAATTCTAAAAGATCCAATTCGAGCTCTTTTCTTTCGAAATGAATGGGGATAGGGTATTATTATGTAGTAATATATCGAATTCTAAACTCATTTTTGTTTTATTTCATTTTGTTATGAAACCTACCTCGCATTATTATAATTTTTAATATTATATTTTTATGCAATGCCATTTTTGCTACTTTCTCTTGGTGGATATCATTATAATAACATTTATATTATTAACTGTCTTTTTTGATTAACAAAATCGGTAGTATATTTTATCTGCGGCCCAAGACAATTTTTTTTCAAATGTATCCTGTGTAAGCCAAAAGGTTGGACAACCCTGTTTAAAATAATAAAAGTGATACTTTTTGAAAACAATAATAAAAAAGTAAATCTTAGAAAATAAAATAAAAATGAGAATAAACATACCCGAAGCCATTTGTGATTGAGAACTTCTTGAATAGTGATACGTTGGTTTTGGTCCACTGAAAGCATTCGTCTCACTAAGTCTTTGGCAGCGTCTGATATCAATTCCCAATGTGCAGAATTTAACTATTCGACAAATCCAATAATCGGGAATTAAATTTTTGAATAAAAATGATCCTTAGATAAAAAGTTTTTGCTAGACAAATCAATTTGTAAAGATTTTCCTCAGAATCACTAAGTTTATTAAAATCGGCACCAACAACATATGTTTAATTATTCATTAGATACAATCGAGGGGTGAACCGCGGTTGGAATTAGGTGTACACGTCTTTGAAATTATGTGGAATTATTTTAGTATTTAAAGTACTGGAATTTTTTGGAAATATTTGGAAGTAGAAGTGGAAGTAGGTGTACATGATATTAGCTCGCGGTTAACCCCTTGGATACAATTAAAAAGAAAGTTATAATTTTTTATCAACTTTTTATTGTCCAAGTTTCGTACCCGGATGTTATTATTTATTTAGCTATTATTTAGTTATTAGTTTTGACCAGTGGCGTAGCCAAAAAAATTTTATGGCAGTGGTCAATCCTCAAAGCAAAATATTTAGTGGGAATTTTTTTTATTAAAACAAATAGTCCAGTTAAATTGTGTTTTTACCCGGAAAGTTTTGGCGTAGTTTTGATTTATTGATCTTATATGCCCTGTGATGTGCTGAATCCGAATATGAGGTTTGCTACCAAAATATTTCGTGACGGAACATTGTCAAAAATGCCAAAAAACGTAAAAAATCTCATTTTTTGGAGGTTTTTTGCTTATAACTCGAAAACTATCAACCTTTCGTAAATAACCCTACTATTCAAAATGAAAGTTAATAAAATTTCCTACAAATTTCATCACTTTTTTTCTCCAAACAACCGTTCGGGCCTAAGCGCTAGTTGAAAATTGGCGTATTTTTTCTGGTTCCGCAAAACCCAAAAACTCGCACTTTTTTCGATTTTTGTAGGAAATTTAAACTTTCATTTTGAAAAGGAAGATTATTTAGGAAAAGTTGATAGTTTTCGAGTTCTAAGCAAAAAATGAAATTTTTTACCTTTTTTTGACATTTTTGACAATGTTCTGTCACGAAATTTTGTTAGCAAACCTCAGATTCGGATTCAGCACACCACAAAACATATAAGAACAATAAATCAACACTACCCCAAAACTTTCCCGCGAGGGGCCCTTTAGAGAACTGGACTAAAAAGGTACTTCAAGAAATTAAAAAAGAACATAATTCTTGATTAAACATATGAAATATATTTAATTACGGTTAGATTGCCAGAAAAAACGGTTTGTCGTTGCCGTTACTAATCCCATGAGCCCTGCCCTTGGGGGAGGGGGTTCTGACCCCCCACCCCTCCATGGCTACGCCTCTGGTTTTGACACAATCTAATAATTAAAAAAGGAAATTTTTTTAGTTTTTTTGAAACATATTTTATTGTTTTATTTTTATCTATGCATGGCTCGGATAATCTCAGTCCATCTTAAGTATATTTTACGAAAATTACTAATTAGTGATAAGTTATTAATTTTAAACAATTTTTCACCTTCTAAAACTTTATAATTAAACAAATATTATTCATTAATTTATTTTTAATTATTAGAGTTATCATCGTAACAAATTTGTATTATCATTTATTTAATACAAAAAGATTTAATAAAAATTGCAAACAAAAATAAAATAATTGTTTTGACTCGTGAACTGTTATAGTCATGAAAATGTACCCCTGTTTTAGTGTATGAATAAATAGAACATTTAATAATGAATAATTAATTGTAAAAGAGATTTTTACATGTAGCGATGTAGCCGAGAAAGGATTTCAATAAATACGATTCTCGAAAAAAATCAAATTAGGAAAATTTGATGAAAATAGAAAAATCTAAAAAATAAACATTTAAATATCTTCGACTTCATACGAAATATAAAATTTTATTTTAGTCGAGAAATGTACTTTTTTTAAAATATGATATAAATATTTAACAAATAAACTTATGTGGCCATCCACATGACTTATTCATACACCTGCCCCTTATCTTCTATTTAATTTTTAATAAAAGAAAAAACCCTCCCCTTTCTGAATTTTGGACTCATTAGAAATTTATGATATCTCCATATAAATGAGAATCTTCTAATATAAATATCAGCTTTTAGTTTTTTTGTTTGGAAATTTTATTATTTTAAATTATTTTTGAATTGCTCCTTCCTCCCTCTTTTGGGCCACTATCAATTTCACATAGTGAATCATTTTCATAAGGTCATATAGGGCGCTTATAAAAAATTTCGAACAAATCGATCAAAGGGTCTAAGAGATAGTTCTATTTTTTGAACCCCACAATTTGACTC
>JALMQS010000108.1:7293555-7363773 GCA_024734495.1 Forficula auricularia | reverse complement strand
AAAAAATAATAATAAATAACGTCTCTCTTTTTTATTATCGACCTATTTTATAGTAAATTCCATTTTTCTAGGGTTTTTTTTAAATTTGAAAATTTTATAATTTTAATTTTTCAATATTCCACCCCCTTAATGTTTTATTCGATTTCAACCGAAATCTACTCAGCTCTTAATCTCATTATAAAGAATCTACATGTGAAATTCACACTAGTTTTTGAGCAAGAGCGTACACAAAATTTGGTAACGTCCTAATAGACATTTTGACAAAATAATTAATATCTTGTAAAATATAATTTTTTCGATATTCAGCTTTTTTGAAGACCAAAACACCATGGTTTCGTTCAATTTTTTTTTTTTTTTTATCAAAATCTGTAGTTTGAGACGTTTTTTAGATATTTCGAAAAAAAAGCAAAAAATATTTTTTTCATGCACGATTACAATAATTGACCATACCCTTAATTAGATTAAAGAATTACAAAAAAATCAATTTTGAAAATTCGAAGGAAAGAGAAAAGATAACAGTGCTCGACAAAAATTAACTAAAAATTTGTCCCCGTAAACCTAACAATGGATTCCAGTAGAGTTTTATAAGCCGATTATTATGCAATTTCCCGATTTTTTACAACACGTCAGAGTTTTGAGATATTATCGGTCAAAATGACGAAAAAGGCGATTTTGACCTATTTTCGAGTCCCATTAGATATTAAAGAGCAATATTTTAAATAACAATATTTTTATTGACGTAATAGAAAACAACCTCCTCTTTGATTTTCAAATCACCACTTATTTTTAGCTCAATTAGAACTCGCGTTATAACTAAAAAACCAAGACCTTATGTTTTTATCTATGTTTATAATCACGTAGTTTTAGTTTTTTAGTTATAACTCGAGTTCTAATTGATCTAAAAACAAGTGGTAATTTGAAAATCAAAGAGGAGGCTGTTTTCTATTACGTCAATAAAAATATTGTTATTTAAAATATTGCTGTTTAATATCTAATGGGATCGAAAATAGGTCAAAATGGCCTTTTTCGTCATTTTGACCGATAATATCTCAAAACTCTGACGTGTTGTAAAAAACCTGGAAATTGCATGATAATCAACGTATAAAACTCTACTGGAATGCATTGTTAGGTTTAGGGGAAGATTTTTTTTTTAATAGTGAATTATAGCTAAAAATAAATTAGTAAATATATTTTTTCTAATAGACATGAAAAAATATTACTCAGTTGTATATATGTGTTTGGCTTTGATTATTTACAAAATTACTGAATCTATTCCAACCAAATTTCCACCGTTACAAACTTAATTCTTTCGTAAAATTATTTCATTCATTTTTAGGTCTTATTTGAGGCTGGCTGTTTGATTGTTTCAATTCATTCGTTCAAATTTTTCGACGCGAAGAGGGGTGGAGAACTACACATAAATACTAGAAATTTCGGATCAATCATTAATAAATCAACTAATTTATTGAACGTCAATTTAATTAAAACATGTTTCTTAGTCTTTTTATTCTGATCTTTGGATTCAAATCAAAAAGATTCACAAAAGTTAAGATGAAAATTTAAATTTAAAAATAATCGATAGGTTAATTGAGAATATTGAATAAGAATTTTTTATTTAAAAAGTGTTGCAAACCATTGATTCTGGTTTCGGTTCAACTTTTTATTTTTGTAATATTTTCCAATAAATTTTCTCGTTTTAACCCATTCTCTTTCAATTAAATTGAGAGAATATTGAATATATATTTTAATTTAAAAACCCAAGGATTTACTTAATATATGAAAATATTTATTTTGAGCTCCTGTATCATATTTGATTAAAAACCGATGAGTTTGGAGTGTGAGTATGATCTTAATGAGGAAATGATTCAATGATTGCAATGTATTTATAATTTATTTATCTATGGGCGGTTTCGATGGCTTATTCAGGACAAATAAACTTTACTATGATTTGTTGATAGGTACATATCTTTTAGATAAAAAATTATCGTTTTCTTTTCAAAAATCTAAAGAAAACACAAAGAGATTGTCAACCACTAAAACTAAGGTGTTACGTATGACTTTGAACTTTTATTTGTATAGAAATCAACAACAAAAAAACTTATAAGGTTCTGTGCAAACGTGAAACAGGACCAGATTAGAATCGCAAAGATATATTGTGTCTGAATTCCGATACCCACGGTAATTCATCACTAGAAGTTCCTAAATAGTTTGTTCTGGTGGCAAAATGTTTATATTTCCAAAGGGAGGAACTGTTAATATTTTTGATTGTAGCTCAAGAATATAGGAAATCACAAAAAAACAACGATTGTAGCTAATGTACTAAAATTTGGCACACGATTTTGTATTAATAAACTGCATCTTTATGCAAAGTTTCTAGCTCAAACAGTTTGCTGACAAAAAAATTAGTAAACCATTAAAATTTGCCAAAAAAGTTTGGGGATATGATGAAATAGTTTCTCCATTTTAGATATGTAGCTAACAACGGGTTACAGTAACGTTTACTTTCCTGATGAAGAGAGGAATAAGCAATCGAAGCTGTTGACAAACAAATAAAATATAAATACATTGGCTATTTATTGAATCCTTTCGTAAAAAACTTGATGAAATAAAACATTCATGTTACTTTGCACTTTCTCGTCATTTATATTTTCTATCCAACAAAAAGACATGTAATTATAATTGTAGGGAAAACTTGCTTAGTTTTCTAGAATATCTTAAAAAGAGTTCAAATTATTTTGAGAAAAAAATTAAGTAAAATCAAAGGCCTATTAAAAATTTACTAGAGTAAACATTGTACAATGATATTTTAAAAAATATTTTTAAAAATAATCAATAGAGAAAAGTTACACGAGTTCTGATTTCAACCAAAATCTAATCAGCTCATCGCAATATATGGTAAAACAATTAAATTTTAAATTTCGTTTTGATATTCTTATTGTGTTTTGAGCTGGACCTCACGCAAAATTAGATAACTCACGAAGAGACAGAAAATCAAATGATTAAGTAATTTGTAAAAAAAAAAACATTTTTCTCAACTTTAAAGTTGGAGTTCCCCTCATTTTGTTTTAACAAAATAGTTTTTGCCCTTTTTTGAAGTATTTCGAAAAAAGACCACTTTTACATGGCAAATTAGAATATTTCCCATAAGGTTTGTGGTCAAGTAAAAAAAAATCATAAATAATACAAGTAACTTAATTTTATTATTAATTCTTTTTAAATTGAAGGGTTTTTTTAGTCACAAACTAATATAAAAATAATTTTTAAGAAAATATAAAACCGACTTCAAAAAATTAAATGCAACAAATAAAATACTCTAAAAGGTATAAAATAATTATTATCTTATTTAGTTACAAATAAACGACGAAATATTAACATGAAATTACTTTTTGAAGTCGGTGCCAAACATATACCTTTTATGAATCGCACTCGACGGATCTTAGTACGTTTGGCGGGTACGCTCGCTTATAGGTATAGTTTGTCTGGCACCGACTTCAAAAAGTAATTACATTATTTATTTCGTCGTTTAGTTGTAACTAAATAAGATAATAATTATTTTATACCTTTTAGTGTTGCATTTAATTTTTTTGAAGTCGATTTTATTTTTTTCTTAAAAATTATTTTTATTTTTCTCTTTTTAGTGATGTTATTAATAGTGATCATATCATCAAAACTTGACCAAATTAATATGGCACCATCCCTAAGATACCCCCTTTCCAATAAAAAAAGAATCATCGAAATCGGTTCATAAACAAAGAAGTTAGGCCTGAACAAACCTAACAAAAAAGGCCTAATACCAATGAATAAAAACGGGACCAATCGGAAGCTAGACTAACCCGATGCAAAAAAAAATTTCAAAATTGGTTCACAATTGGCGGAGATATGAGGTAACATAGAAATAAAAAAAAAAAAAAATTCCGTCGATTAGAGAACCTCCTCCTTTTTTGAAGTCGGTTAAAAAGACAATAATTTCAGTTAATTATTATTATTCATTTTATTGATTCACCAAACAGTTTCTGTCATTTATAACAATGTGTGAAATATCTATGCGTTAATAAGTTAATGATGGTTTATGTATACAAAGTGACAATTTCCAGATCTTGAACGAAATTTACTACTGAAGATGGTCAACCAGAGGTGACCGAAACTGTTTGGTGGGTCAATAAAATAAATAATAATAATTAACTGAAATTATTGTCTTTTATTAGTTTGTGACTAAAAAAACCCTTCAATTTAAAAAGAATTTAAATTAAGTCACTTAAGTTTTTGAAGAATTTTATTATTAATTATTAATCATATATAATACCTATTTGAGCTCAAGAGAAAAGATATATATATTTTCAAATATTGAATATTTTTTTTAATAAAAATAAGGGGCAAATTTCGATTTGATCAAATTCATAAAAATATTTATTTTAATTTGAAAATTCAAACTAAAAATAAAAGAGAAATTCTTAAATGTAATTTCCCCCTACAAATGCTCTCATTCAATCTTTCTTTGGTTCCTAAAAATGGCAGTGTTCCTGAAAGTAAAATGTGTAGCAAAACTCCCGCTGACCAAATATCGACTGGCTTCCCGTATGGCTTTCTTTCAATCACTTCTGGAGACATAAAATGAGGTGTCCCTACTCGACCTGCAATTATAAATGAAATTTTGCCAATTAGTATAAAAAATTTAATTGGAAAATAGTTGGATTTTCGATTTTGTATATGCAAGAATTTAAGAAAAACAAAAACAAATTTGATTATGTACACAATTCTACTTATAAATTAATAAATAATTATCTAACTAATTTTGAAGATTTTTTTTTAATTTCAAAACACGACATGATTATATTATGACAAAAATATTTGAATATATATGTATATATTATATTTGTTATTCAGAAACGAAGTGTTTATGGTTTCAAGAATTGCATGCCCCTTAATATGGCTGCGAAATTGATGAAAAAAAAACAATATATACCAAAATGTGTCTAGCTCAGTGCATTGCTTAATAATAAATAAATAATATGATTTAATGTAAGTATTAATATAAAGCAGACTGTATTTATTTATATCCTGTAGAAATCTGTTAGAATGATCTTTCATGGTGAAATAAGAAAATTTGTTAGCATTTTCTAAATTATTCTTGATGTTTCGGCATCTAATTCTGAAGGCTTTTTCAAGAGATAAAAGATACAGATCGAATAAATTCATCTACATCATCTGTTAAAATCAATTTTTTGATATTAATGTGATTTCTTTTATTTATAAAATAGCTTAATTTTTTATTATATACTTCACTTTTATTATTATTTTACAGATGTGGGGGGGAAATTAAGAAAACTGTTTCAAATTTTATTCTTGTAACCATACATGTTTCCTTCCTTAGCTGAATTTTCAAATGAATATAAGAATAATATTAAAAACAAAGTTAATCTATAATGAGATTTTAATGAATTGTAAAAAAAAACTTTTAATAACATAAGATTGTAATTAAAAAAACAGCTTAAGATAGACGGATGTGTTCGAAACACGGTTGCGATAATAAAATATAAAAAAAAAATTTTGAAGATTTAATTTTTCCGCTATTAGATTGTAAAAATAATTTTTAATGAACAGTAAAGAATATAATAACAAAAATATTTTATTATTAATAAGTAGAAGCGGAAACATCGTAAATAAACTAGATAATTTAAACAAATTTTCTAATTTCGCCAGAGATGGTCCAGTCTTAAGAATTATCGACTTCTTCAACGTAAATATCAAAGCTTCAGCAAATTATGTCAAAATGTTTGTAAAAATAAGTACGTAATGAAAAGCATGTTCTAATCATAAATCGTGAAACCAGCAGTCGAATAATAGAGAAAAAAAACTTCGTTTCTAAATAGCATTTTGATCAGCACAGTTTCAGCTATAAAATAAATATTTATAAAATATCTAAACCTAATGTTTGGACTCAAAAAAAAAGTTTCAAACATCAACAACATAGCCAGAAGTTGTTATTTTCATTCAAATTATATTTGACATTTTTTAGACTAGAGTTTAGACATATTTATGAATGTTTACAAATCAAACTCTATAAATTGGCGCATATCCAGGGGGGGGGGGTGAGCGGATTGCAGCCCATCATCCCGAAATACATTACAATACATTTAATATATTCGATCTGCTCGTAATTTAAATCTAAAAGAAAAGACATTTTTATAGCTGTTGAAAAAAGGAATTTTCTTCTTTTTTATGTATATACAGATACACATATACAGTTTATTTATATAAAGTTTGAAGATTAAAGCAGCTGATTTTATTACCCTTCTGAAAAAAATTTCTAAATAAGCTACTGCCTTGTAAACAAATGATCACTGGGCTATAGCATTAGTTGCTCAAGGACAAGTAAATAGACATTACTCATCTATACTGGCGGATACAAAAATTCGGCCACCTTGAAAAAACTGTTAAATAATTTAAGTAAAATGAAATTGTATCTTGTTCGATTATTGTTCTCCATAAAATAGGTCAAATTGAAAATATTTTTGGAAATAAAGTATGGTAAATAATAAATAATTTATCATAAATCATATCGTATTTCAATATATAGCTATCGAATTTCTCAAAAATAAGTAAAATGGTCTTTATCTGGAAAGATTTTCTTCTTGAGAGTAACAGAGTTGTTAATTTTCAAGAAGAAATCATTGAGGATATCCTCTATTTATTACGAATAAATATATACTTTCGATTTTAATTAAACTAAGAGTATACGCCATTGGTTTGTAATGAAGCATTTATCAATTCTTAGGCTTAAATTTTTTGTGGTGTTTCACAGTTAAAATTTATTTATTTCAAGCTGGCTTATCTACAGGGGTAGATATTAGATTGAGTAAAAGGTAGAACAATTGATATTTGTTTGAGAAAAGAAAACTGTGAAACACCACTAAAACTTTTAATCCTCTTTAATTGTTCGATCTTAAGGTAAGTATATATTATAGAAAGCTCTTTAAAATAACAGTAACTAGTCTATAGTCATTGACCAGAATGAAGAAAATGTTACGATTGTGGCTTTCAAGTCACTAAATATACACAAGGTGTAAGAAGTGGCCAGATTTTCTGGTCCGCCATTGTAGAATAATCCTATTATTTAATATAATTAACTTTTAATTATTTCAATGCAACTAATTAAAACAATACTAGCCCCTGGCAAAACTTAAGAATTAGATAATAAAGTGAGCTGATATTATTATAGCTGAAGATAATACATTTAATAAATAATATCTATGTCAAAAAGACACCTGTACCCATTCTTTCCGAATTTTTAATTGACTCATTTAAAAACAAAATCTTCTTGTTGAGCTTGATGTTAAAAATAGTCTCTAAGAATTTTTCTGAAAAAACGTGGAATAATTAAATGAGGAAATTATCTATACTTTCTTAGTGTTTTTGGGCTTCTATTTCTGTAGTAATTTTCAAACCATGTTAGAGATATTATTTAGAGTCAATTCAAACCATGATCTGTTAAAATCAATGTTGTTATTGTATTCATGAGGAGAGGACCAGATTTTTTCTTTGGATTAAACATCCTGACTAATATATAATCGCGTCCCACCTCTTTGGGAATCATCACATTTCCTCTGTGGCGATCTGGATCTAGAAAACTTTGGTTCCTATTTAGGTCTAGGCGGGTTTTATTGTCTGGACAACTTTAATACTCTACATATATTTATTTATTCATCTCAAAAAAAATTAAACTACCTAAATTCTAAGCACATTCTTTCCTAATTTAAAAACCTTCAATAATTTTTAAAACTCTATTCTTTCATCAATAGTAAAGACACTTTTGATTAGCAAATATTTTCGCGATTTAGAAAGAAGAAGGTTTTAATAGAAAAATAATTTAAATTTTCTATTTAAAGTACGCGACCTTACAGAGCCAATTTTTGAAAACATTAGCACTGATGAAAAGAGAATCAACAGCGGCGTAATTAGGATTAAGGGTGGGCCTGGGAATACATCTTTATAGACTAAATAAGATTTAAAATTAAGCGTAGGGAAACAAAATATGGCTTTTATTTTTATAAATGTATTCTGTCTATTTTCAAATTGGAAAAAGACTCAACTTCTGACGACACATCTTTGTTTCTGGCTAGAGATAAAAGTTTTTTATTTTCAAGAAATTTCAAAACAATAAATACGTATTCAATATTCCTAATTAAACTGTTGAGTAGGTAATATTAAAGATTTTAAATTTAAATTTTTAAAACTTAAATTGAGAAGAGTAGTTACGTCTAACTAGTAGTTTTAAAAAACTAATTACTCTTTGATAATGATTTAATACATTTAAAAAGCGATATTAAGTGGTATTACCTAACTACGCCACTGACTATATTAATACAAAGTACTTTTAGAAATGGTTCAAGCCTATCTTGATCTCTTTTTACGATTTATTTATAATTAAAATGGTTACATCTTACCTTGCTAGGAGAATAATAAGCTCTCGTATTGGTTGATGTGGTTATAGTGAATATCAAAAATTATTTTTTGCTAAAGAGATTGAATATCGTAAAATATTAAAATAGAATATCAGAATTATCCTAATCCCTTCTGGATATGAATATTAAGACTAATGATTCAATTTCAAAAAAAAAATTTTATTCCAATTAACAAGAATTCAACATCAATATATATTCACAGACGTCCTTACAAAAATGTATTAACTAATATTTTTAAACGAAAAATAATAGAAATGCCAAACACAATCGCTTATCAAATTAATTAAATATTCTTTTCATGGCTACGTTGGTGATATTTTTTATTATTTCGATTGAGACCAGACATTTGGTAATTTGAACAGTACATGAATAATATTCGCTTGATAATGAAATCAATCAATCAATTTTCATAAACTACTATTGATGAAATGGAATGAATATCTTAAAGGAAGGTTATAATAAAACGTTAATTAATTCTATAGAAAACATCGACAATACTCCAATCTAAAAACACAATATTCAAATTAAGGATTCAATTGAAAGCGCGTGGAAGCAAAACAAAAGATAATCAAAATAAAAGATTTATTTTCAAATATGATGTCAAAAAGATCATAACAATAGTTTAAACTGGAAAAAATTTCGGTTAAAACCATTGAAACTAGGGCTTTTTGATGAGATATTTGCAGACGTTTTAATGCCTTTATCTTGGTCATGAATTGTGTTATTATA
The DNA here is from genome assembly GCA_024734495.1 of Forficula auricularia. Lineage (NCBI taxonomy): Eukaryota > Metazoa > Arthropoda > Insecta > Dermaptera > Forficulidae > Forficula > Forficula auricularia. Next base: position 7,354,582 of record JALMQS010000108.1, on the reverse strand, counting down.
AAAAAGACCAGCCAAACAAGTGTGAAAGCCTCTAGAATAAGAGGTTAAATATCATTTTTGGGGATGAAAATATCTTAACAAAATTACCTCATTTAAATGGTTTTAGACAAAATTTTCAGTTTTTAACCATCACAGCCAAAGAACATTTAAATTAAGCTGTTTAATAAGACTTAAAAAACATTAATTGGAAGAATCAACTGGGCGAATTTCATAAATTGTATATTTACAATAAAATCAGAAAATATTATTAAACGCACATGCTTCAAAACTTGAGATGTAAAGTTAACCGGAAAATAAAATCAATAATATATTTATATTAATGTGCATAGATAAAAAAAAAACAATTATATATTTCAAAAATAAACAAAAAAATAAAATATAGAATAAAAAAGTTAAAGAAACTATAAATACCTATAACAGTGATGCTCAACTGACCATTTCTCAAATGTATGATAAATTTTTCAATTTCTTTCAGTTTCAAGTAATTAAAATAATTGTTTAAAAATATATTATGAATTCATAATTTCACAATTATTTTATTGGTACCATATTATAAGATCTAAAATAAAATAAACTAGTACATCGGTTCACAAGCGATGGTACGCAAAAGACGTCTAGTGTTACAGTGATGGATGTTTGTTGGCTCATTTATTAGCGCCTATGAAGACTTGAGAGAAGAGAAATGAGGTTGTCTTCTGCTTGATGCAAATAAACATAAATATATATGTGTGTGTGTGTGTTTTATTTGTATCAAGCAGAAGACAACCTGCTACTGTCTGAAAACAAAATCTTTTAACTTGTCTTTATGTTCAGTTTAATATGAATTCATTTTTTACTAAAACTTCATTATTTTTTTAATACAAAATTATTAAATTATACTGAAGATAAAGACAGCCTCCGAAACATTTCAAATTTTTCGATGATCGAAGAAAAATTAAAATTTATATTTTATATTATTAGTTATCAACTACCTACTTCGTTTTTCGAAATTATTTGTAGACATATTTTTTCCTTTGGCAGGTTTTTTGAGTTTGTCTAAATTAAATTATTTTCTCTGTTAAATAATTTTTTTTTTTTTACTTATATTCTTTAATGTACCAAGGAACACAAGCCTAGACAGCACATAAGTAAATTTCTTATTTATTATAACAAATTATAATTCAGTATTTAATCGTATTATTTGTACTGTAGTCATATAGGTCCGATCGCTGATGTGTTTTGATATTTTGTTTGATAATTTCATTTTCTGTAAAATGTTCATGTTTCTTGGAAATGCAACGTCTTAGCTGAACTCCAAATAGAAACTATTGATTTTTCAAAATTACTATTGCATCCTATGCTTGATATCTCCATATGATGAATGATCACAGTTGCACAATGGATCCTCTCTCACACCAATTTTATTTAAATTGGCGGGAGTGAGGGATTAACCTATTCATACTGTATAAGTGGAAATTCTTCGGAATAATTTTATTTTTTAAAAGCAAGGCTCATTTGGAACTTTGGGTAAAATAGAAAATAAGTGAGAGCCCTTGATTAATAAAAAATTGTATTTTTTATTTATAGAATTTTAAAATATATTTATTTTCCAAATGGAAAAATCCTTTGAAAAAAGTATAGAGAACATAGTTATTTTTGCTGGTCGTATTTAAATTTTTGAATTTGATTTTTGGTGTTACGCATTTATATAAAAGTTTAAACTAGAGTTAGATTTTATCCCAATTTACAAGTTAATAAATATTTAAATTTGTCTCCTTGCAAAAAAGGTCGTGAAATGATGAGCAACACTGTTATATTATCTATAATGTGAATCATGCTAAACAAATAATCAAAACGTATATAATATGAAGAATAATGCAAGAAAATCTAAAGAAATATTAAGATAAATAAGAAGTTTGCTGAAATATTAAATCAAATCAATTCAAATTCTGAAATAAAAATATTTTAAATTAGATTATTAATTTTAAAAAAATCTGACAACATAAACATAAATAAGGATTTCGATGACGTAAGTTCTTGCATTACTACAGAAGACTAGCGAATTCTTCGAACTTTATGTAGATTAGGAAAAAAAAATCGCCTTCTCTTTAACACAGAATAAATAATTTTTCTTAGCTTTAGAGTCAAGTAAAATTTCTTTAAATGATGCTACAGCCATCCGAAATATTTTTACCCCTGATTTTCTGCAGCCGACACAGCCTAGCAAAAATAATGGTTTCCTATATTGCAAAAAGTACGGGGGGAGGGTATAAGGCAATAACTATTTTGGTAGATTCTACAATAACTCTAAGATCATTTTTCTTTAATAATGAAAAAAAAATCGCTTAAAATAATTCATAATAACATAAAGGTTGGTTATCAAATGTATATTTAGGAAAAATAAATGGTTATGAATAAAACGAGAAAGTAAAAAAGCAAATGAAGCAGCCAAAATGATATTGTTTCCAAATTTTTGTTTCAGTGTACGAAATAGAAAATATCTCACCCCAAATTTATTTTGAGAAATAGTGAAGTGAACAACCATGGTCTGATGAAATAATTATATAATAAGTAGATCAAGGACTAAAAATGAAAAAGTATTAAGGAAAAATTAAAAAAAAAAATAATAATGAAAATTTAGAAAATAAATTATGATAGGGGGCCATTTATATGGTATGTATCTATACAATTAATAAGTTTTTGCCGATTTCACTGCCCTCCGTCCCTTAAATTATAAGCTTAACAATTCATCGGACCTCAACTCACCATTTGACATATTCCATGAAAAAATAATATAATAATTGTAAATATATGTTAGTTTCTTCCTTTTATAAGACTAACAAAATGTTTTAAAATGAAAAATAATTTTTGTTGAGAGTAGGAAAGTAGTTCAATTAGAGCCCGAGGTCCTCGAGAAACTTAACAAGTGTTTGCAGGTTCGTTTTTTTAAAAAATGTAATTATTATAGTTTTAAATTAAATGAGATAAATTTAAATAAAATTATATTTTATTCTTTCGTTGAAAAATAAAATAAAGGTAGCAAATTTTATTTGTTTCGGTTTAAATTGTTTATAGAAAGAAAAGTATTAGACTGAACCCACCTAGATTGCACATTATTAAAGAGAAAATCCCATTAGAATGCACAACGTTTCGACACCTAGTTCTGGAGTGGTTTACAAGTGCTTTAGAAGTGCTGTGATTAAGTCTTTTGATCGACTGAGGGCTTTTATAAGTATCTAGATTTGCGAATTCAAGTGCGAATTTAAAAACTTGAAAATGACCTCAGTCAATCATTAGATTTCTTTACACCATTTGAAAAGGACTCCAGAGCTAGGCGTCGAAAATCTGTTCTCTTTTTATTGTAAATAAATATATACCTACATATAAGTATGGTTTGGGGTATATATTTATAATTTTTGAAGACGAAACAATTCTTGATTTATTCATATAGGTATAATATATTAATTTTTTACAAGTAAAATATCATGTAAAAATGCAAGTAAGTAGAAGCGAAATTCAAAAAATTTTACTTTACAGAATTGAGTAAAAGTTAATTATTTGAATTAATTCTGTAATAAATAAATAATAGTTGCAAAAGATGTGCATAGCTGATAAGTGAAAGATTAATTGGAAGATTTTTGCATATTGCTATTGAAAAAATATATATAAGTAAGCTGACTATTGTGTAGGAAATTAGTATTTTATCAATAGAAAGTTAATTGAAGAGTTTTATAAGCCCATGATTATTAACAGAGTTAACAGCTAAAAAATAAACCAGAAAAGAGATAACAACCTACAGATCGGAATACATCCGAGAGTATATAGAAAGTTTGCCAAGAGAAATAAATGGCCAGATAATAATCATGTTTGAAGTAACAGAAGAAAAAACACGAGATAGAAACGCTTGAGTTATAAAGATAGCATTCAATTGAATCAAATAAATAATAATAAGTGATTTTAAGGCCTGCATCAGTAAGTACTAAAATAGGAACAAACAAAAAAGTTAAAAAAAAACATAGACTTGGAGATTTTGATATCATATACAATTGATTCTGTGTAACAAAACATACATACTGGCCTCAGTCTATAATTTAAGAAAGATACCACAAAACAGCATCAAGAATTGAATAATACTATATTAAAATCTGGTCCATGGTTTTTGTAACTTTCTTTTGTTTGTTCCTTATTTAGTACTTACCGATGGAAGTCTTAAAATCAGGCCGAGAGCTATAAGAATGGTTTGAGTGTTTTTTGCGAATAGGTCTCAATCCTGATTAAGTTCTCATAAGAAGAGCTGATATATCCCCCTTAAATAATATCAAATGAATAAGTTAATACTAATTTTACGTAATCAAGAAATAAATAAATACATCTGGTATAGGAGTCCGTAGGGGGCCAAAAAGAGGACCGTGCCTCCCTACCTGAGTTTTTAAATAATATAGGCCAAAATTATATAATTCAAAATTTGCAAATTAAATTTTGAAAATAATCCAATTCAAATATGTAGATTCCTTTTTTATTTAATTTACTTAATTAATTTGATATACCGGAGATTCTCATGTGGGTACTTTACTTACTAATTTTTGTTAGTATTATTACTGGAGCTAGGCAAAGAATGTATTTATAAGGAATAAATAAATAAAAATAAAATATTACTAGAGCTATACCTACTGTACCTAGAGTCGGTTTAATAGTCAAATTAGTGGGATTGTTGCATATTAAAATTAAGGGAAGTTTTTGTGGTGTTTCACAGAAATATTTCTGTGAAACACCACAAAGAGATTCCTTAATTTTAATTTACATAATGTTTCATTATATACCAACAACTCTCTCTCTTAATTTAAGGATTGTTGGAGAATATTCCAGTGTCGGAAACAAAAAAAGATTTAGCATTACATTTTTAAGTTATTTTCAAAAATATATTTAAGTATTTTTTTTATGGAACACCATGTACGTCTTATTAAATTAATAGTGTCTTATCAAAGTAGTAGTAAATCTGATTCTCACAAAAAAAAGTTCTGATACATTAGGTATAATAAAAATTGAGAATTCAAGAAGATAATGAGATATTGAAATATTTATATGAACTCCAAGATATTTCTATCATCATTTCAAATATTTTGAAAGCAACTCAGAGACCTATCAAAGTTTAATAAAACATGTGTTTAATTAAAAAAAATAAAGGGTTTTGAAAATAGCTTAGAAATGCAATGCTTAATTGTTTCTGTATTCCCGATTTCAATTACCTTAAATAATCCTACTAATTATTTTTCTTAACCGAATTCGTAGTTTCGATAATAACAAAGTTAGCAATCGATTTCGAGAATGATCACCCGTTATAAATGATGTATAAATTTGCCATATTTTAATTAAAATATTTAAAATAATATTATATAAAAAGTTATACTTATAATGAAATAGTGATATTAATCTTTATGAATAAAAATAGTTAATAATTTTGTAATGACGATCGATTTATAAAAATAAAATTAACAAAATATTTAACATCTTGGTTTGATAAAAAATCTTTTATTGAAAAAAAGTATAATTTTGTGATTTTTTTAAAAAATTTATTATTATAATAAAAAAAATTTAATATTTGCACGTTTTTAGTTTAATTTTCATTCTTTTAAATTAATACTTGATACAATATATCATCATCTTGCTTTATTCACACAATCCTTTCTTCTTTGCATCCCCTGTTATTGAGATTTCTTCTCCATTCTTGAGGAATACAATACTTCAGTCAAAGTTGTTTAATAGTTTTTAAGGAATTTGGTGTTGGTACTTGGTGAAACATTTTTTTAAATTATTGGATAAAAAATACTTGGTAGGTTTCACATTAAGATATAAAAAATAAAACGAATTTATTTTTTATATCTTCATGTGAAACCTACCAAGTATTTTTTATTCAATAAAGTTTTTTAAAGATCAATCAAATTTTCTGGAGCAGCTTCACGAACTCATGACTGAGAAACGGTAAGTTATTCTTCTAGAAGTAACAAGAAATCACATTAAAAGGGGATCCAAAGAAGATTAGATTGTGTGATTAAAGCAAGATGGGAAGATATTAAATCATTATCACCGTCATCGAGTGTGCAGTCCATAGGCTGGTTTGTCGAAATCAGCCCCCTCCTCTCAAATGCATCCTAAACTAAATCTTTAACTTCTCTAAAAGTCAAATCATAGATATCATTGAAAGATTAGAAAATAAGTTAAAAAATAAGCTTACAATTATATCTTGATACAAAAAATAAAACAGCTATGAAATCTGTTATTAATTTTTCTTATGCTCTTTTATTTTAATTCTTGGACCACAAAGACGGATTTGAATATGTATATATATCTAAAATGCTTTTTGAATCCTTTTGAAAAATAGAAAGTTCAATGGTAAAATACCGGAAGAAGAATTTTAGAAGTACATAATTAAATAAAATAGTAGCATTTTATTTATATATTATGTGAAATATTAGACGAATGAGCTGAGAAGAAATAAAGGTTTATTTATTGTGAAATGAAATGTATTCTCCCAACTAATGTTTGATTCCTTTTCATAATTATTTCCTGTTATAATTATAAACAAATTCTTTGAGATGGTATTTTAGATACATCATTATCTTCAAATTTGACATAATATTTGAGTATAACTTGTCCTTTATCAGGAGACGGCATTTTTGCCAAGTTAAAATCTTAAATATTGTCCACATATAAATTAGCATCAACAAAAAAGTGACTTACTTTTTGTCAGAGTGAGCATTCTGCAAATGGTGATTGTTCTTGTTAGAAATTCAATATCAGCTTCTCATTCACATTTGATTCGTCTATTTGTTTCGATTTGTAATGGAACTTGTTGATCATGAGTTGAGTTCTCCAATCAGACTTTTTCACAATTTTCATTTTGTAGAAAAACAAATTTATCACATAGTAAAAAACAACATACTCAAATGAAGAAGTGAGAAATGTTTTTTTCTTTGAAGAATTGTGAAGATATTTTATAAATTGTCCATCGACATACCAAAAGGTGCATTACTAACTGAGAAGACAAAGATAGATATTAAACGCTGAAAGAGCATGGCAATTTTATTGAAGAAGGAAGATCAATTTCACGCTTAGATCGACTTTAATTTTTAAGTGGTTGATTACCAGAACTCAAATATGTCTACATGAATAGTAGTCGAGGTCTCGAAGACATTCATCTACTAACGCCACTAGTGTTTCATAGACTAAAAAAGATTAAACTTCGTTTCAAATTTTGTACAGAACTTTCATGAAATCATTTTTTCTTTGTGTTTTTATTTAAAGATATTCACATTAAATCTTATGATCTTGTTCAATTGGACGTGTTGATTTGTCTAGGACAAGCTCAGTATGATTTTTTTTCCAAAGGAATTTTACTTTCCAAAAATCAGATTTATGAAGACTGCTTCAAGTTTTTATTAAGATTATCTTAATTGGAAGATCAATATTAAAAAAAAAAATAGAGGCAATAACATTTATATTTTCAATTTTGTAACAAATGTAATTATCACGAATTGAAATATATTAAATATAAACATATATTTCAGTAGATAAGCTACAAAAGAAAGGGAATATTTTACTCCATAAAGGACACTGATTCAAAATATAAAGTTTGTAGCACGAAATTTTTATAAAATATAGAAAGAGATTAAAAAAATAAATCATCTATATTATATTAAGATCTCTTTGAAAATCAAATGAAAAATTTAAAGAATTTTATAGGGTTGGTTCAAGAAATTAATTGGACCTTACCGTTATTTTCCTAAAATTGACAAAGCAGCGGCATTTTTACATAACATTGGGATTGATATGGAAAGTGAAAATTAACATGAGTATCTTAATCAAATATTAATAAATAATAAATAATTTTACATCTTATGATTTTTTTTAAATGAAAAAATGAGCGTCTGACCGGAATCGAATCGATAATCTTTTGTGTGCAGCCAACGAGGGACTTAACATTTAGCCAATTAGGTCAAAGATTCCCTCCGGTGAGAATCCCACAAGAGATTGCCTGTTCTTTCCCGGTCGGATACTATAATTGTCATTTTTCTTATTATATTTAAATAATAATTCATAAGTATATAGAAATTACTATTGGAATTATTTAATAAATATTTGAAAGATTATTTGAATTAAACTAAAAATCTTGGTTTTGAAATAAAAATAAATCTTCAGATAGTCTCTAGCCTCAAGTCGATTAAGTAAATATTTCAGCTGCTATTTTTGGAGTTGTTATCAAGTGTTTATAGATGAATTCAGAATCAATTCATATGGAAAATGTATATATTTAAATGCACTAGCTTGTTAATTCTCGCTATATTAATTTTAAGAATAAATGAGAAATAAATAAAATTTGTATTTTTGTGTAAATAAATTATAAAAAAAAGTGAATATACATATATGAATAAAATGTATTCATTTAAATGAAGATTCCTCTTTTGATTCACTGTTTTCATAGGCGGTTAGAAGTTAGAATGCAAGATTCAAAAAAACAAAAGTGATCTTTTATACAGATACATAAAGAATAATAGTCTTTTGTCAACTAGTGTAAATATTATTATAGCCGCTCTGGCTTGTAATGGTCAACTGGACGATTTGTTTCTAAGTCATGTTATTTTGACTTAGTTTTTTCATTACTAATTATTAATACATTTATTTATTATTTATTTGTAAGGACTTGTTACAGTATTAGGTAATTAGTTCGAATTTTTAGCTTAGGTTATATCATTTAATAAAGAAACTTTTAACTTGTTTTTTATTTTCTATTGATTGATATAAATTAAAATCAATGAAGATTTAGTATATAAAATAACATCCCTTTTTCAATATTCCAGAAGTATGATATATCTCAATAAATTCAATAGGATTCACATCTGGGGATTTTTTTCACTTTTAATCCATAGATCAAAAGATTTGTTTTGTAAGATATCAATGTGAGTAAAAAAAGAACGGCTTTTTATAGAAATCCGATAAATAATGTAAGGTGTCATTTGGTCCTACAGGTATGAATTATTGAATAATTCTTATAAGAAATGTTACGATTTGAGTGTGATTAAAAAACAGCTGTAAAAATCAATCGAAGAAGTAAAACAAATATAATATAAACTCGGATATATGTATACTAGTATTAAGTGAAAAAAATTGTAATAATTGAACCAATTAATTTAATTAAATCAAGAGATTTGTTTGTGTTAAAGCTTTGATAGACTAATGAATTGAAAGGTGTTTTCAAATTGAACCAATCATGGTAATAAAAAAAAAACAATTGATTTGTCCTTAAAATCAATATATTATGGTAGAAATTGTTACTTAGAGTTTTGAAAAAACATAAGAGAATCGATTATGTTTTGAAAAATATATTACTCGATATGATCAGAAGGCAGGGGTAGAAATTAAAATGCATCTGTAAATTTTTATTATCGGATTTAGAAATGCCTGAAAGTTACTTTTCCGTCTTTTTGAATTAAAATAGGGAAGATCGTGGAAAGTTCGTTCTGGTGCCAAAATGTTGGTATTTGGTAAAATAAACAATTAATTAGATTTCAGGCTTTCTAGCTTTTCAAGGGATGAAAAAAATGCAGACAATCAGAAAAATATTGTTAAATTTTGGCAGACTAGTTAGTAAAAATATACTGCAACACTCAGGCAAGTTTCCACTTTTTACCTTAAAATGTTCGCTGATATAAAATTGCCAAATCACAAAAAATTGCCTAAAGCGTACCGAATTTTGAGAAAGTTAACAGTTTCAACAAGATTGATGGAACATGTTCGAGATATACAATTTTTAGAGTATTGTTTTTTTTTTAATGATGCAAGAAGGAGTTATCTCAAAAAGGTGTATAAGTCAGGAATGACTGGTGCATCATGAAAAGAGGAAGAAATCTCGGAATTAAAGTTACCTGTGGATATCAATCTTGAATGACTGAAGGTTGTAGGTTTAGCACAGGGTCTTATGAGTGGCAACTTACATACTCCAACAAATAATTTTAAAAAATATATAAATTTCAAGTTACTTGATTAATAGTTGGAAATTTCAGTTCAAACAGAAATTAAAAATGTTATAAATTGAAAGTTTTTATGTCGAGGGTAGCAGAATTTTTAGATATTGAAGGAGACAATAAATAAAATTTATAATTCCAGCAGAAGACACACTCTTTTATTATCTCGTTCAATAAAAATGTTTTATTTTAAAAACGGTACGATCAATCTTGTTGAAATTTAAAGATATTTGTAATGACAAAATTGGCTATATTATATTTTTTTTCTTTTTGAAAGTATAAGAAACAATTTCTACCATGATATTTTCATAATTTAAGTACAGGACATTTCTGGAGCCGATATTAATTGGTGAATTATGCAACGAGAATCAATAAAGCCAGTGAATAAAAAAATATATATAATTATATCTCTATAGAATATATGAATTCATTTTAAGAAAAAGCAAAGAAAGGATGAGGAATATAAAAGCGTATTTAGGCTCGCTTAGTGAAGGTATGTTAGGTAAGTTACCTAGCAACGTGGCTGCAGAAAAGGGTGCAGGCGATGATCAAGTACCGCTCGCTTTTCAATTACACTGAGTTTAGAATCCTAATTATGAAGCAGGATTAATGCTTGATTTAATATAAAACTAATTCATTAATTATTTGGTTTAATTTAACTTATCTATTTCGATTTAACTATGAAAAACTTAATTAAATTTATTATTTTTTAATAATATTGTCAGGATAGTGAAAAGAAGGAGACTAGAAAAAAAATAGGTATTAGGTCGGAGTTGAAAATACCTCTGGATGCGGGTCTTGAAAGACTGAAGGTTATATGCGGATGCTGGAGGAGAGTTTCAGTCTTTAGAAGTCATAGAGATAAGCGAGTTGGCGAATGCGTTTGTTAGGTTAGTACCTATCTAATTTAATCACGAATTGTTTGAAAATCGCGTGTTTTACACATATGAGGCTTTAGGTCGGATTAATTATTTTATCTCTTTAGAATAAACTCCAAAAATTTAATTTAAGGAAGAAACTTATTCATTCTTTTGATAGGTTTTAGACTAGGATTAATTAAAATCTATATACATTTATCTACATTTTTAAGTTTGTTATCAAGAGTTGTTTCTATATAGGGAGCGAAGTGTCTATGCGTGTTTGACAAAATAAAAACATTGTTAACTATAAAATATAGAAAATCGAAGAAATTATTCATTTTTTTATAAAACAAACTTAAATCAATTTTGAGTACTCGTGTTATTTGAAATATTCAAATAAAATACATAAAGGTGAAATTGTTCCTTGAGAATAAAGGGGGTGAGATTAATTTCAAAAAAATGAAAAAAAGAAATTACTTTTTAAATGAAAAATGGAATGTTTAAATTAAATAAATATAAAAAATTATCTTGACGTAGATTGGTTATATAATTTTTTCAAATAAAAATATAATCTCGTGTAAATATGTTAGTTTTATTAATGTAAAAAATGTGTAGTATACGATGCAAGAATATTTGAAATATAAAATCAAATCGCAATATTAAATTTAAGATATACGAAAAAAAAAATAATAATAATTTAAATGGATATCTTAATTTTCCAAGCTTAGTCAATAAGATGCAAAAGGAATCTAGATATTCTATCAATCTAATCACAATATAGTTCTATTTTAGATTTTTACGATTTGTACAGTCAGTCTAAACGATAGTATCAGGCAAATAAATTTATTTATTTATTATTTTTTTTTTTTTTAATAAATAGAAAATCTAAATTTCACAAAAGTCCGCCAATAAAAAGTTGGTCTGTTTAAATAATAAGAGAAAGCAAGTGAAAGAGAAAGAGTAAAAAAATAAAAAAATAATTTAAATATTACTCAATTATTATTAAATAACTGATTTAGATTATCAGAATACAATCCAAATTAAATTATAGTAAAATCTAGACAACAGAAAACTTAGAATTAAAAATAAACTGAGTATAAATCTTACCGCATAAAGGAAGATTTATGTTTATTTTTATTTTATTTATTTATTTTTTTTAATTATAATAATGAATGATGGCAAAATTAAGATGAATTAATGAAACATAATCTTATTAAAAATAATAAATAATCTTTAAATAAATATCATTCTAATATTGACTAGATATTCAAGGCGGAAATAGACGGCCTGGACCTCCATTTGTATGTTGTCCTTCTGGTAACTGCACGGCCACTCCGAATCCTCCCAGTTTAACTGGAGCTGAATTTTCTTTCGTAGCCAAGAGAACGCAGTGAGGTTTTATATCCCGATGGATGATATCATTTTCGTGGCAATATCGCAAGGCATCGAGGATCTGTCGCATGTAATGACTGAAAAAGAAAAACAATAAATATTATGTTAATTATTTTGATATCCTGAGTTATAGATAGCCATAATTATTATTAGTAACTAATAAAAAAAATTTAAATTTGAATAAACTAAACTTACATAGAATACTCTTGATAAACAACTCTAATATGTGTATGTGTATATCTTAAACCAGGGCTGTCCAACCCGCGGGCCGCATGCGGCCCAGCATTGCAATGAGTGAGGCCCAACATAAAATCATAAACTTCCTTAAAAGATTGAGATTTATATGTAGAAATATATTTATTCCCTTTTTCGAAATATGAATGTACATTTGTACAATACTTGAAGCTTTTTTCAAGAATAAAATCACTAAAATCAAAATTTTAAGCTAAAGTATATAAGATAAAAAAATAATGAAGTTTCGAATATTTAAAAATTCTTCTTCTTCTCATATTTTCATTTTCTAAAATATTTATTATTTCAGTAATTTATATGCTACGACACTAACCAAGTCTATAGTTATCATTTTAGTATACAAGGAGACAAGGAATTGGGGTTTTCTAGAACAATCGCAATTAATTGATAATTTTTCTCCAGGATTAAAACTTGTCAGGACTTGTCTTTTAGATCTTTGGACGTTCTTACATGTCAATAGATAATGGATAGTCAGAGATTATTATATCTGTGATCCTTTTAAAAATTAAATTATCATTCCTCATATCCTACTTTAAGACCATTCGATTTAAATTGGTTTACTAGGGCTGTCCAACTCAATATAATGTCACAAAATTACTTAAAACATTAAGATTTATAGATGCTGGAAAACACACAACAATTTGGCCTGATAATTTTTTTTCTTTAAAATAAGAAATCTGAAAATCTACTGTGAAGTTTTCGAAAAATAAAAGTGCTAATTTTAAATTTTGAACCTGGAACTAGATTTCAAATGTCTGAAAAAATAATCATCATTTTGGTCTATTTTCGACTCCATTTTCATTAGAAATAAATTTTCTACATGCAAACTTTCTGATTGAATGTTCTAAAACAACAATTAGACACTGATCTGAAAGAAAAATTGAATATTGTCTATTTATTAGAATTTTATATTAATTGTCTAGAGGAAAAAATATAAACAAATACTAATACATTATATCACTTTTTGTAAGTACTTATGTAGGAATGTATTTATATATACGAGAAACTATTTTCAAGTATAAAATTTACGAAAAGTAAAATTAAAAGCTATGAACTTAAAAAATAATAAAGTTCTTATTTCTACATTATTAACTATTTTTTTTGAATAACAAATATCAATAGAATTATAATATTTTATCCAGGGTCCGAGACAATTTTTTTCTCCAAATGTGGCCCGTGTAAGCCAAAAGGTTGTCATAAATGACAAACATAGTTTGACATTGTTGAACATGAACAAGTACCAGATCCGAGATGTTATGGATTATTTTTATTATGTCAGAAGGGTTGTTTCATCCCTTCGGAAATCGAACTCGAATGCCAAAAGAGTGCAATCCGGGCATTCGGGTTGACCTCCGAGGTAAACCTCATCTGACATTAATAGCACGCGGATAAATGTTTTATTCAAAGAATCGATCTTCATCATTAAACAATTTCACATTCACTTAATTCTAAATCTTAACATACAACCAAACCATATATTTTGATTAGTATGTTTTGAGAATTTCGATTTTTTTAAATTTTTAAAAATAAGTTTTATTAAAGTATTTGTTTTTGCTCAATAATTCACATCATTTAAGGTCATTATATTAAAATAGATTAGGCTGAATAAATGAGAATAAATAAAATCTATGAAAACAAATAAGAATGAGATGTTTTTATTTAAAATCTACAAAATAATGTATAATGGTATTTGATACAAGAAGAAGTTGCACTAAAAAGGCACAACCTCTGTACCCTTGTATCGTGAAAAGAAAAAAAGATTTCAGGGATTGGGTCAGAGTTGAAGGTATCTGTGGATGAGGGCCTTGAAAGACTGAAGGTTATATTATGTAGCCGGGAGACGGAAGGGGGAAGCGAGTTCCAGTCTTTAGAAGTCATAGGGATAAACGGATTGGAGAATGTATTTGTTCGGTTAGTATCCAATTTAAATATGTAGTAGAATTTAGTAGGGGTGTTAAATTTTAGAAAATAGTGTATTTCTCGCAAGTGAAATTGAACAATTGGAACCCCCTAGCTGTAAAATATTTTAAAAACTAGCTGATAATTATTTCTTCGACTAAGGAAACATATAATTTTCCCTGTAGAGAGGGAGGATAGTTCTCTTTACTTCTAAATATTTAATGTTAAAAAAAAACTTGTTGCCACCAGCCTATAAAAACAGAGACACTAAATTCTCGTATCGCGTGCAACTATTGAATTATAGGGTCATTCGAACCGGTACTTTCGTACTTTATGACACCATTTTTTTTTGTCTTTCAACCTCTTCTCTTATTTACGTCACTAAAATGAAACTTCAATTTAAATTTTATTATCCAGTGGTCTAAAATATATATTGGGAAGTAGTGAGTGCAAATCACATGACCTCTACTTAGCCCACATTAATAACAAACCAAAATTAAAATAATTTATATAATTAAAAATAATATTATATATTAGAGTGGTCCTTATTTTGGGTATTTCCGAATTTTTATGCGAGCAAGGACACATATGGTTCAAAACGAGGGGTGAACCGCGATTGGAATTGGGTGTACACCGTCTTTGGAATTATGTGGAATTACTTTGGAATTCATTAGATAATCTATTGTCATCTATTGTTTTCTACTTGGAAATGAAAGTGGGAGAGGAAGTAGGTGTACACGATTTTAGGTTGCGGTTCACCCCTCGGTTCGAAATAAATAAAAAAAATATCTCCAAAGTTTCAAGTCTCTATCTCAATTATAACCTGTGCACCCAGTGATGTAAGTTTCTCATCTAAATAACATAGAGTTTTTGCCATTGAAAGATTAATTTTTTATTCCGGCCAAAGTGATGGTTCAAAAAAATTGAAACTCGGTACACTTTATCCTTATAATAATAGCTATCCATCAGAATTATTACAGATCTTTAGCTATGATAATTTTGGAGTTACAGCTAGATAAAAACTGCTACCTATATCTTAGTGTTACTAAGTTATAGATTCCAAAATTATAATAGCTAAAAATCTGTAAAAATTCTTTATTTAATGGCTTCTAGTTTTAAATTTAATTTGGTCAGTAAGTATATCAGTTAATTTTTACAAATTTATAAAGGAAAACAAAGTAAATTAAATACATTATTCAATTTGAAATCGTGAAGCAATTAAAAATTTTAAAATTTAATTTCTGGCTTCGGTTGTTTTATTACAGTACACATTAAAGTAAACGAAAAAAAAGTGAAGCCTTAATGGAAGGGAATTTAAATTATTCATATATAAAAATTTTTAAGAAAAAAATAAAAACCGACTTCAAAAGATTAAGTGCAACAAATAAAATACACTAAAAGGTATAAAATAATTATTATCTTATTTAGTTACAACTAAACGACGAAATATTAACACGAAATTACTTTTTAAAGTCGGTGCCAAACAAACTATACCTATAAGCGAGCGTACCCGCCAAACGTACTAAGTAAGATCCGTCGAGTGCGATTCATAAAAGGTATATGTTTGGCACCAACTTCAAAAAGTAATTTCGTGTTAATATTTCGTCGTTTAGTTGTAACTAAATAAGATAATAATTATTTTATACCTTTTAGTGTATTTTATTTGTTGCACTTAATTTTTTGAAGTCGGTTTTTATTTTTTTCTTAAAAATTTTTATTTTTCTCTTTTTAGTGATGTTATTAATAGTGATGATATCATCAGAACTTGACCAAATTAATATGACACCATCCCTAAGACACCCCCTTTCGGATAAAAAAAGAACCATCGAAATCGGTTCATAAACAAAGAGGTTAGGTCTAAACAAACCTAAACAAACCTAATAAAAAAGGTCTAATACCTATGAAAAAAAATCGAAAAAAAATGGGACCAATCGGAAGCTAGACTGGACCCAATGCAAAAAAAATTTTCAAAATCGGTTGACAATTGGCGGAGATATGAGGTAACATAGGCACAAAAAAAAAAAAAAAAAAAAAAAAAAAACTCAATCGAATAGAGAACCTCCTCCTTTTTTGAAGTCGGTTAAAAAGTATAGAAGATCGATGATAGCTTTGTCTTTGTGTAAACCTAGAAAAACGTGGTTGATTAAATTAAAAGAAGGGGAGTCGGGTAGCTCAGTCAGCTAACGCGCTGGCCTCACTTCGGCATCGATCGATTATGACGATGTTGGAGTGAAGGTCCGGGGTTCGATCCTGGCTGGCAAATAAAAATTTCTACCGGCTGAAAACTCGGCTCCTCACTAACCCTACTAACACTCTACTTATGTGCTGTCTAAATGGGCTTTGTTCCCGGTGACATTAAAAAAATAAAAATAAAATAAAATTTATTTATTTGTATTTTGTTTTTAACCGACTTCAAAAAAGGAGGAGGTTCTCAATTCGACTGATTTTTTTCTTTTGTGTCTATGTTACCTGATATCTTCGCCAATTGTGAACCGATTTTGATGATTTTTTTGCAGTAGGTTCAGTCTGGTTTCCGATTGGTCCCGTTTTTTTTTTCCCTGGTATTGGACCTTTTTTGCTATGTGTGTTTAGGCATAACTTCTTTGTTTATGAACCGACCTCGATGATTCTTTTTTTATTGGAAAGAGGGTAGGGTATCTTAGGAGTGGTGCCATATTAATTTGGACAAGTTCTGATGATATGATCAATGACGAATTAACGTAAATGTCCAATTCTTATGAGCAAATAATCGAAATTATAATAAATAAAATATTTTATAAAAAATCAATCTGAAAACATCCATTTAAAACCCGCAAACGTTTCTAGAGAATTTCTATATTTATGAATTTAATTTTATTATCATTTTCTGATCCATTCGCCCGACCCTTTCTCTTACGAGATGCATGCAAGGTATTATATTAAGTCACTATTAATAACATCACTAAAAAGAGAAAAATAAAAATATTTTTTATAAAAAAAAAATAAAACCGACTTCAAAAAAATTAAATGCAACAAATAAAATACTAAGAACTCAAAAATAAAATAAAATACACTACAAGGTATAAAATAATTATCTAATTTAGTTACAACTAAACGACGAAATATTTACATGAAATCATTTTTTGAAGTCGGTGCTAAACAAACTATATAAGCGAACGTACCCGCCAATCGTACTAAGTATAATCCGTTGAGTGCGATTCATAAAATGTATATGTTTGGCACCAACTTCAAAAAGTGATTTCATGTAAATATTTCGTCGTTTAGTTGCAACTAAATTAGATAATTATTTTATACCTTTTAGTATATTTTTTATATTTTTGAGTTCTTATTATTTTAATTGTTGCATTTAATTTTTTTGAAGTCGGTTTTATTTTTTTTTTATAAAAATTATTTTTGAATAAAGCAAATTGAAAAAAATAAAATTAAAATAAATATAATTAAAATTAAAAAAAATTATGTTTGAATTGTTTTTGAAAAAATGACAAAAGCTGAAAATTTCCAATATCCACTAAGAATTTGCTTTACTTAATCCGAAATGTTATGGATAATCTTTAAAAGGACCGTAGGGGGGAGTTGGACAAGAATTTAAATCAAGACAATGTTTCAAATGGGCCAAACGTTTCGTCACTGATTAGCGACTTCCTCAGGGCTCATTTGATATACTTATTTTGTCAAAAAGTCAAAATGTCAAATAGGCTACTGAGGAAGTTGCTAATCAGTGACGAAACGTTTGGCCTATTTATTAAGAAACTTTGCGTTTGATTTAGATTCTTGTCCAACTCAATACGATCCTTTTAAAGATTTGATTATGGATGGAAACAATGAAATGTTATGGATAATGTTTTTCTTACATGTATTCAGAAACTCGGGAATTGAATCCAGGTGCCCAAGAACAGCAACTGGCCCAGATTGATTTTTGACAGTTAGATATGATTCCAGAGAGAGATAGAGAGGGGATACATACCTTCTGACATGAAAAAATAAAGTAAAAATTATCCATAACATCTAGGATTAAGTAGAGGGCAGTCTGTGTAATTTTTCTAATAAAATAAAACCCTACTACTATTAGCGTTTTGAACTCTCAAATACACAAGAATACTGTAAGTAAAGAGGTGCCTACGATGGGCTAATTTGGGCTGGAATCTCGCTGTGCTAACTTGAGCCGTAAACTAACTTGAGTTTTAAATTTGAGTTAATGTTTCCAAAGACAGAGAGACAGACAGAACAATGGATTTGGAGAACTGTGGATAGAACATGGCTCGAATTTTCATTGAAAACCTGTACTTAAACTTTGAAAGCTATCTTATACTTCCAACAAAGTCAAAATAATCGAATGAGTAGACTTTGAAAAGTTCATTTTCGTAGATACCATTCTAATAAGGTACTATTTCAGCAACATACTAGTATATGTTTCTATGATCTACTTTTTCCATATAAAAATAACGTAATTTATTGAGTTAAAAAAAAGTATGTTAAAAATTATATCCATAGAATTGGAATACCTACTAAAATATGTTTTAGTATGTTAAAAAACTATTGAATCTTTTTCATGAAGAGTCTTTGGTGGTCATACTAGTATGATGGAAGAATATTTCTGGTTAAGCTACTCATAGGGTAATGAGAAAATTAATTGAAATTTCTAGATAGCTTTATCAATTAACATTTGAAGACGCCTTTATAATTAGAAGCCAACCGCTGTGGGAAATACTAGAAAATGTTAATTAATTTTCTAACTACGCCACTGGTGTTACTTTACGAAAGATTTTTCAAGATTTCAAAGGTCATTTAGTGAGACATTTTAAGATCTGCATATGGGTTTTAACATATGATATATATATATATATATATATATAAAATCCTAAACCCACTCATTTATTGATTAATCACGATGTCTCTGGCCCGTCTAGGGCTAGGAATTTAAAATTTGGTGAGAAAGTTATTTTTAAGTCGAAGATGCTCGTTAAGGTTGTTCAAAAATTTTAATTTTTAAGAGGTAAATAAAAGAAAAAAATCCTTTAAAATAATGGTTTCATTTCAATTTCAAAATTCGGAAAATAACGGAGTTAATAAGTTGAATGCTAAGATCGGTTTTTAAAAAATTCAAATTTTAAAGGGATGAATCAGAAAAAAACCTTTAAAATCACGGCTTCTTTATCTCTGGAACTACTGGGAGCTAGAAAATTGAAGTTGTTTATGGAATTAACTTTTAAGATATAAATGCTTGTTAAGAGCAGTTTAAAAAAAAATCAAATTTTAAACCCTACAAGGGCCCTTGAGACGAAGTCTTTCTTGGTGGAGGGTGTTCGCTGAGGGTCGAAAAAAGGCGCGCCTAAGGCAGGTTTTGCAGCAAATATTTAATATTTTCCAAAGTTTAATTTAAAAACGGGATGTTTTGTATATTTGGTTATTAGGTATTCACTGTTTTTGTTTAATGTGCTAACATAGATTTCTCCGCAATCGACCTTAAGTTACTCCTGGATCGATCCCTCGATCCCGATCGATATGTTGGCCATATCTGACTTCTTCTACTATATAAGTAAAAATAAAAAAAATATATTACTAAATGTAAACTCGACTTTTTCGCAGTCAAATATCAAAGTCGGGGAAATTAATGTTATATTCCTACTCGAATACATCGAGATATCAAATTTCATTAAGATTGAAGAATATACGAGTTGTAGCTGTTCTCTGTCCTTGTCCGCCCTTTAGAGAAGGGCTTCTCAAATTGATAGGGCGCAGCCTCTTGTGAGCTCGAGAGTACAATAGGGGAGGCAGTCGCCTTCGGCCATCAAATTGAATATATAAAACATTGTTTACTAAACGGGAAAAAAATAAAAAATACTAAGAAAACGATCTGGATTATTGGAAAGAGAACTTGAAAAATGAAATAAACACATATATAATATAAATTGAATGACAAAGTGATAAATAAATATGAAATTTCAATTTGCCTAGAGCAGTAGATTTAGATATCATATGAAAATTTCGAGAGTGATTTTTACTGAATCAGAGTTGTTAAAGATAATTTTTATTACCTGTCCGAAGGATTGTAATCATCCCTCTTGGAAAAAGTGTCAAAAAGCAATTCGAGTTAATGGCTGTCCTTGGAAGGGATACGAGTCTAATATACGGTATATTGCAGTGGTTTTTAAACTGTTAAAGCCGTACCCCAAATTTCAACATTATGTTCATGTAGCAACCCAAAAAAAGTCAATTTTTTTTCATTACTTTTTTTAGAATCATACTTAGCAAGTTTCTTCAATTTTACAATGATGTCCCATTTTTTAACTCACATATATTTTTTTATTAAATTAATATAAACTTAAAGTGACCAGATGTTTTACAATGGAATGTAGGACATTAATCTGTATGTATATAATTATTTTATATCTATTGTAAGCCATAATGGAATAAAAGCATTCATACATAAAATTAAAACATCGACATAATAAATAAAGATATAAATAAATAATAATCACTCGTACTTTTCCGATGAAATATGAACTTTTTTCAATATTTTGTGATATATTGTAACAAAATTCCGTACAAGTATTGGAGAAATTGCACTTCACTTGCAATATAGCCTTCAACGTTTCTAAGCACAGTCCGGTCTATTTAATAGCTATAATAGGATCCCCTGCTATTTAGACAACTGAATTGGCAGATCCGTTAAGGGTAGGACTAAACAAAGGCGCAAGCCATTTCCCCAAAGAAGATGAAGTTTGGGACCGGTCTCGCGCCAAGCGTGTCTTCAAAGAACCATCAGATAAAGGCTACGGAAACCTTGGTCTCAATCAAAGTCACAAATTGTAGTATTCATTTAGGTTAAATTTTAACAGGTGACGTTTTTACAAAAAATACATAGGGTCTCGTCCAGAGCCTGTAAAAATACAAATAATTCATAAATATAAATTTTTTAATCCACAAGACAAAAGATTGTCCAATGTGGGACAATCCTACCTAATGTCGATTCAAGGAAAATTTAACGAAAAAGCACGAGTTTTTAATATTTTCACATTGCATTAATATTTTCACTAGCATTGAATAAATTAAAATATATTACGGAAAATAAATATAGGACTTAAATATTTATTTAAAGATCCACATAGTATGCTTCGCGACCCATAGGTTAAGCAACACTTAGATAGTGTACAGGTTAACAATGGGTTCATTTGCCATCGGGGTGAATATAATCCTTTTGATATTAAATGAAATTATTCATAACAAGTTTGATTCAGTAGAAGAAATCCTCGTGATTTTCTTAAGAAAAAGTAAAAACTTTTTCCAAGATTCTTTAGGCACATTTTAGTGATTTGGCATTTTTCTTTTGTGAGCGAACGGTTTGAGATAGAGAGCTGAACCTTTGTATAAAGGTAGAGCTGATGAACATTAATTTTTATTGCAAATTTCAGGTTAGAAAATACAATAATAATGAGACCCTTATAATAAATTAATTTTTTCCAATTTTCTGCATTTTTTCTATCTGGAAGTTTTAGGCTAGAGGGCCCAAAATCGAAATTGTTTTTTGGTTTAAAATAAACATTTTGGCACAGGAAAAAAATATTGAAGTTATTGAGTTATCGTGGGTATCGAAATTTGTCAGAGAGAAAAAAACATGCTTGAAACTGACATTCTTCACGTTTCGGATATTTTTAAACGCGAATAAGCAAAAGATAAAATATAGAAATAAGCCAGCCAAGAGAGAGAGTCAGATTCACATACCGCATCACGTACCTTACCTTATATCTACCAAAATACTTGAGAGGTCAAATTCGTTCTTATTTGTGGTTTGTTGATAAGAAGAGAATTGGTAAATTTGTGGAATTTTTTAATAATTTTAAATTAAATCAATTCTGATTGCGGACAGGTACAAAAATCACTTAAAAATGGCTACTTTGGGGATCTTTCACTTTAAAGGGTCAATCCATTTCAAATCGCCCAATATAAATAAAATTTGTTGCTCATGATTTTATATTTTCCTGATTTTTTTATCATGAATTCTCTATAGGGAGACAGTCACAAAACCATACTTGAAAAAAATTTATATGCCATAGTTTTTTTTTGGCAGCCATTTTAAAATGGTGGTTGGGCATATTTTAATGAAAAACGTGGTTTGCGGAAAGTTTAATTGCCAAGCTATTTTTAAAGATAGCAGAATAATATACCGGTGTATTCAGCATGAAATGAACTTCAGGTATACAGTATTTTAATTTTTCTATCATGAAAGAGAATCAGTCAAACTATTCCTGTAAAAACTCGGAAAAATGTATAAATCGTTACTTTTTAAATCCATAATTTTTTATGAAGAAAAAGAGACTCACTAATAATAAGTTATTTCTGTGTTGTATACTTATATAATTACCTGCACTATAAGTTGTAGTTCTGGGAATGCACTCGTTTTTTTTCTAGAGCTTTTCAAAAATGACCGAAACCCTTTAAAAATAGCTTGGAAATTAAACTTTCCGCAAACCACGTTTTTCATTAAAATATGCCCAACCACAATTTTAAAATGGCTGCCAAAAAAAAAACTATGGCATATAAATTTTTTCAAGTACGGTTTTGTGACTGTCTACCTATAGGGAACTCATGATAAAAAAAATCAGGAAAATATAAAATCATGAGCAACATCACCTGGGTGATTTGAAATGGATTGACCCTAAAGTGAATTAAATTTTAAAAAACTTAATCTAATTATTTACTTAAAGCAGGGATGCCCCCACCCCTAGATTCATGACCCCCCTCCCCCTCCCTCAAGTTTCATGAAAAATAAACCCCACTTTTTTTTTATTTTTAGCATATAATGCTAATTTTGCAACAATTTTCAAACCTCCACCCCTGCTTAAAGAAATTTTTACAGGAACATAACAAATGTTTTTTATGTTTAACCCCATGAAAAATTAAACCCTTTCTAAAATATACGTTTTTTTGGTTTTGAGGAAAATTAATACATATAACTTGTGAATTTCAAATTTGTATCTTATTTAGTTGACGAGCTAGAATGCTTTGGCAGAAAAATATTGTATCGACACTAGGGTCCTGTTTTACGTTTGAAAGGAACCCAAAAAAAAAAAAAAAAAAAAAAAAATGAAAATTATTAACTGCCTCTTTAACAGTAATTAATTGACCGAAGTCCCATACCGTGGCTTCCATAGCTAGTGGCAAATATTGATGATTTATCAATTATTGAAGAATCGCAGACTTCAACATGTCGATCCACTTATCAGAATCGGTACAAACAAGTTGGGATTTGTAGGAGCATGTAGAGACACGTAGGCGGAGGAAACCAGTGGAAGCTAATTTTCTGTACTTAAATCCTTTTTTAAATCTTTATTTATAAATTAAGGAATTAAAAAAGTAATGACTAATGAAAAGATTTTGTTTTGCTTAGAGTAGCAGAGTTGTTGATTCATAAAGGAGTAGCAGAACTGTTGATTCATAAAGAGAAAAAAAAATGATGTTGTTCTCTGATGGATGCAAATAAACATATATATCTATATCTATGAAAATCAGCAGCCTACTTAAGGAGAAAGTAAAACAATTATTCTTATAGGGGAGTAGATTTTGTTTCCCGATAACTTGCTGCTAATAGATGTTAAGAGCGATGGATTTCCTTGATTGTACATAAATTATTAATATATTCGCCAATAATTTGAGCTGGAAAGTTGAAACTTAGCACAAATTTGTAGCTCATTAATACAAGCTTGTCAAATTTCATATCATTTATGTTATATCGATTCGATATTTTTTTGATTAACTATATTTTTCATGCAGATTTCTTGAAGCTTCAATCATTTTTTAGTTTTGGAAATACAATCATCATGGGTCTAAAACTAACTTTCTACTACATCCAGTTGTTTTTGTTTGTTTTTTTTTTTCCCAGCGACCAGAACATTGAATTTAAGTAAAAATAAATAAATACAATTATTCATAAGTTCTTTATTAAAAAAGAAATCAATGAGGTTGTCCTCTGTTGATGCAAATAAACATATATATGTGCCGTATGGTCAATGGATGCTGTGGATGCGACGCATCCCTAAAATTTCAAACATTTACTAGAGTATTTTCATAAATATATAAGGTCGACTTCAAAATTTCAGGAGGATCTTTAAATTTTCAAATTATTATCCGTTATTTCAAATATTTCTATAAAAAACATTTTTTTCTTTTGAAAAGTATATTGGTTCTCGAATTTAAATTAAATTGTTGCATAATTTCAAGGGGCAATCAAAATGAATGATTTTCCGAAAAGTGTACGGCTAGAAGGTTTGAACTCCCTGTCTGGTATATATTCCAGCATGTCAAAGACAAGTTCATACGAGTTTTAGTCGAATAAAAATTGTTCTCGCTGAGGAACTATTAAAATAGAGATACCTAATACAAAAAAGGAATAAATAAAGATGATTTGGGAATCTTTGGAATAATCCCTTTCTAAGAACTCTCAATATATAAGATCGGAAATAATTAAGAATAACTAAGAGTGCTTAGACAAGTCATAGCTTGCCTATATCAATAGAATTAGGAGAAATTTAAGATTTTCTTATAGGACAGGCTGATTCATTGTCGATTTCCATCACAGGGACTGTAAAGTTTAAGTCACAAGATTTAATTCCTGACTCCTACCTTCACTCACACAAAGCAATATCCGTTTGGGGCGAAGGTCCCAAAATATATTTTTAAAAAATCTAATGTTAAATTTGAAAAAATAACGAAAATGATCCCGTATTCGATGAAATTTGCAAAAAAAGCGAAGATTAAAATCGGCAAAACAAAATCTTTTCAATCAATAAGTTAATGGTGATTTAGAAATGTTTCTTTAATGCAATAATTTGTGAATCAGAACGAGGTTTCTATGACCTTCTCAGTTCTTGATTCATCGTGGGTATCAAAATTCAAACAAAAAGAAAAAAATACTGGAAATGATTTTGCCTTTGTTTAAGACATTTCTAAAAAAAATTTGAAAATTGTCAAGTGAAATTAATACATCATTTCGCGGTCGGAGTATTAAATAATCTATTTTTTAAGAACAGCGAAAATATCATATTTATACTAAATATAATAATTTTTTTATTTTTAATTAAATCAAACTTAATAAAAAATCACAGACTCAGATTTAACTTTATAAAATTCTGAACTTTCTCACTTTCAAATAATACAATGCAAAAAATTGGCGTAAATTGGCCCCATTTTATTAAGTCTCTGTCCCCTTGTATATTAATATAATTTTATATTCATTATGTACTATACAACAAATATATATATATATATATATATATGTTTTAGTGAATTTTGTATTTCGAAATCTAACGTTTCCCCTGAGACAAAAAAATGTTTTTTAAAAAATTTCTATCTAACACAATGTTTATCGCACTATTTTCAATTTAACTAGTAAAAGAGTCGCCCGATTTTTAAATTTCATTAACGTACTTTTTTCTCTCATATTTCACAAAAAATTTGGAGATAAAATCTTAATTGGAAACAAGCAAGTGCAAGTCAGGTATCTGTTCTCATATCATCCAAGCTACTGAAGATATAAAATCTGTTGTTATTTGACGTTCATAAGAAGAGAAGTACCTGGAGTCACTGAGCGATGCACGGTAACGCCTGACTCCCCCCCCCCCTCCCGAAACCACACACCTCGCCCCCACAATTGCACCTCACCCTCTGCACCTCCCACAATCACTCCACCCCGAACCCAGTTTTTGCATTTCTATCTTTCTAGTGGACCACATATTATGTGTATATTTGTTTACTCGTACACCAATTTGCCGACATTCGTTCATATTGATAAACATTATAAAAAAATATATAGGAAAATAATAATAAAAAAAATAATCGTATAGGATCTGAAATAAAAACATAAAATTAAATAAGATTTGTTTCCAAGTTATATAAAAAAAGCCACTTCAACCCCTTTATTTGTAAACACACCTGTTTTGTTTGATTTAAACACCTGTTAATTAAAAACAAACAAAAAATTCCTAATTTTAATATATATATTAATATTTGCTATAACCTATTAGTGGGTTTTAAAATTAAAAAAACAATTAAAAATAAAAGATAATTGAAAAAAATGTAAACAAACTTTTTTATTGAAATTTTCATCTATCAATAATTACTTTAATTAAGAAAAGATCAACTAAGATTAAATTTGTCGAGATCCAGACCTAGCCATCCGCAAAACTTGTTAATAGAATTTGTTTCATCAAAATCGGTAGAGCCGTTTTCAAAATAGAACTAAGATACAAATATATAAATATATAAACAAACAATTTTTGCTCGTTTAATAAGAGTAGATTAGTGAATTTGTGGAATATTTTAATAACTCTAAATTAAGCCATTTCTGAACCCTTACGGGAACAAAAACTACCCGAAACTGGCCGCTTTGACACCTTCTTACACCGTCAGTTTAAAACGAAAAAAAGGTTAAAAAAACTCAACCTGATTCTATTCTATTTTTAATGTAGTTAGCGAGATCTTCACAATCATACGTCTTACCCTAAGATAAAACAATATTTTTAATTTCGAACCCACAAAAAATTCGTCCCTTCCCAAAATATTAATTCAATTAAAATTTTAATACGATTTTTGATTTTGGAGAAAATGAATACACATAGCTTGTAATTTTCAAGTTTGTATCTTATTTAGTTTACGAGCTACAATGCTCTCACAGACGGGCGGTTAGACAGACAGATTATATCGGCACTAATAGAGTCCCGTTTTACTTTTGAACAGAACCCTATTTTTTAGCTTTTTGCTTTATATTTAAACTTCATTATAATGAAATTTGAAGAGATATTTTTAGAAAAACGTCAAGTTTGCGTGCTCCCATTAAGCCAAAATCTTATCAGCTCCTAAATCTCAATATCAAACAACTAAATATGAAATTTCGATTTGATATACTAATTGGTTTTTGAGATAGAGGTCAACTCAAATTTGACCTCAGACACGCGGACGCTCAATTTAAAATAATATTTATTTTAGACTCTGGGGACTTAAAAACATAAAAGAAATTCTGTACGATTGCAATAGGTATTTATTTTTACTAAATATGGAAAAGTATGGTATTCCTGGTAGGTTAAGCAACCTAGAGTGATAGAGTAGGAAAGTACTGTGTAATTGAGTGTGATAGAATGAAATTTTTACTCGGAACGCTTGGCGAATTCATTTATATTGGAACAAAAGGGAAAACTGTTTCAATACTAGGTATGTCCTGTTAAAATTTTAATGAATCAGCAATTTTTCATCTGAAATCGGTTGACCTAGAAAGCTGAAACTTGGCAAAAATGTGTAATTTATTAATATAATTCAATTCCAATAACTACAATCAGAGGAGTTCCCAAAATATGATTCAAATTTTTCTGATTTTCAGAATTTTAAGGGTTGCGATTAAAAGAAAAACGGGATCATATTAGTATCGATACAATGTATGTATGTCTGTATGTTTTTGCATCAGTCAGAACAGTATAGCAGTGTAGCATCGTGCACTGTATTAATTTTCCCCGTATTTAAGGTCAAATTGTATGAGGTCAAAAATAAAAAATGTTTTTAACATGGAGAGTGAGGTATCCCTGTAAAGATCTCTTTAAGTATTTTTTTTTTTTTTAATATAATTAAGTTTAAAATAACAGTTTGATAAAGCCCAAACGTTGCGATTTTTATATACCTATGTCGTCGTTGATAAGTGGTTAATTTAAAAATATTAAAAAAATTCTACAAATACACTTATTTTCTCTTTATAAACAACAAATAATAGATAACTATAACTATAATAAAAATTTTGATATCTCGAGTATTTTAAGATCTATGTATATGGTACGGAATCATCATTCGTTTCCTTCTTTACATTATATATATTGAAGCGCACTTCGGGTTAATAAAAATAAAATAAATTTATGTGCGACATCTCGTCTAATATATTTGATATTTTCAAACTCTTAAATTTAATGTTTCACATTTGTTGTATTAAAAGTTCTTTGGTGAAAAACGCATATAGTTAATTTTAGAATGTCTTTAATTTGTCATCAAGGAATTTATAATAAAACAAAAGTAAAAACAGTGCATTAAAGAGCTTGAAAAAGTTTCAAACAAAGAAATGAAACTTTACAATTAAATTAAATGTTTTTTCGATAAAACAAAAGTGAAAAATACATGCGAATCCATTTATATAATTTAAATTTAAATTTGAGAATTAGAAGTAGATTGGAAAACAAAAACAATAGAGTGGGTGTTAATGAATAAATCATTTGCTTGCCAAGCGTTAGACGATATTTTTATATTATGATCATCGGGGTTAAATCAAAGTTTATATAATATTGAAGAATGAACTTTCTAAAAACAGAATCCATCATCATTAGCCCCCCAAGTTGAATTTATATTATGTATTATAATAGTGTAATTATATTTTATTTATGTAATATACGAATAAATAAATGAAGGGAAAAATTTAAACTTTTTCAAAATTTGGTACGCCTATTAAAATATAATAAACTAAAAGAAATGTTTTTTTTTATTTTAATCATCTTGAGAAAGAATTATATATTCTGCTGTTTTTTAAGATATTTTTATAAAGATAATCAATGAGGTTGTCCCCTGCTTGATGCAAATAAACATATACATTATACATTTATCAAATACAGTCGACTCTAGATAATTCGAATTTTTCGATAATTCATACTCTTCAGCTGTTAACTTCGGTAAATCGAAAAAATGCTGTGTATTTTGATACGCTCGTTAACTCGAAATCCTTTTCGTAACAAGTGGGGAGAACGTTCTATAATTCGAACTAGGCCACTTCCCCTCTTTATAATTCGAATTTTTCCTAGCAATATTTACACCTCATTTTTTTGATTAGGTATACTTAATGTTTAATACATATGTAATTTATTGTTATTTTTTGTCGTTTTCATTATTTTTACTTTTTTACTTGAGGCTATATATAAAATATATGTAAGCTCATACATATTTTCAAAAATATAATAAAAACTCTTAATAATTCGAATTTTTTTCTCTCCTCTCGATAATTCAAACTTCTTGATAATTCGAAGTCTCGATAATTTGAATTTTTCTTGTAGTCCCTTGGATTTCGAATTATCGAGAATCGACTGTATATATATTTGTTTGATATTTATTATTTATTACATATTTATATTTGATTTATTCATTATTTGAATTATATTTGTTTGCGTCAAGCAGAGGACAACCTCATTGATTTCTTTTTATGAATCAACTGTGCTACTTTCGGCAAAACAGAATCTTTTCATTTAAAGATATTATTAACACAACAACGTGAATTTTTATAAATTCTAAAGATAGCGAGGCCAAAATCAATTTTCCGCATTGGACATACAAATATTTTGGTACCAGAAAGATCTATCTACGAGTTTCTGTTCTTGAGTTATCGTGGGTTTCGGAATCCAGACACACAGTCAGAAAAAAATCATGATTGGAAATGAATTTTTTTTAAGTTTCAGACAAGCAAAAACGAAATCAAGTGACAACTTCGGAGTACTGTTTGGATATGGTTATGAGAATTCCGAAAGAATTTCTGAGGCGTTTCATGGATCCCTCAGCATGCAAGACTGGCTCGCACTTAGCCAGTTTAATTATCACAAGATAGCCTCAATAACTTTATCAAATGTTGAGAAAAACTGTTCTAACTAATCATAATAATAGAAGTAGTAGTGTGTCCTGTAGTTTTTCCATTGGTCAACTTAAGAAATTATTTTTAAAGCAAGTAAAAAAATTTGGTAAGCACGTACTAACAGTATTTTTGACAAAAAAAGTTGTTATCTCTAAAAATATAATTTTTTCGATGTTCACTTATTAGGGCTTTTTTGTAGACCGAAATGCCATGGTTTCGCTCAAATTTTTTAATCAAAATAGTTTCAGCCGTTTTTTAGATATTTCGAAAAAAAGAAGCAAAAAAACACTCTTTTCATGCACGATTACAATACTTGATCATATCCTGTATGGTAAAGTAAAAATCCTACAATAAGCTACTTGTATTATTTAATTATTTTTTAGATAAGTATTTTTGAACCAGCAAATGACCCAAAATAAAACAAAACAATAATTTTTATTTAATATTTTTTTGATTCTAGTTTGCTTTAAAAAAGAAAACAAACAATTATTGAAATAAGTAGCCACTCCAAAATAAAATACAATTTCTACATATAATAATTAATAATAAATAACCTTTTAGTAAAATTAATTTTAGTCTTGAAATTAAAAAAAAGCAATTAATTAATGTCGACATACAGAATTGTGTATAAAGCAATAACAAAATCAAATTAATAAAAATGCCGGTAGCTAATTTTTAAAACATCAAAGATACCCTTGAGTTAGAAAGCTTCGGTGGTTGTGTTTATACAAAAGCAGAATAATTTCAGCCGCCAAAGCCACTTAGGTTAATGAAATGTTCGAAACACC
Source organism: Forficula auricularia (assembly GCA_024734495.1). NCBI lineage: Eukaryota > Metazoa > Arthropoda > Insecta > Dermaptera > Forficulidae > Forficula > Forficula auricularia. Next base: position 7,323,753 of record JALMQS010000108.1, on the reverse strand, counting down.
GAGTATTCAATCCTTAATAATGCTAGGATCGTTATCAAGTGACTGCGGAAACATTGTTCACTCACCAAAAATACCTAAATTAGATGGCTTTAGCAGAAAATGAGTGTTTTCACATTATTTTATGCACCAGAACGATTCTATTTTATGTATTTATCATTGAAAAAATTTCGTCCACAAAAAAAATACTCACTCATATTATAATTTAAAATTCAATGGCTAGATTGCCTTTTAAAACGCAACGAAAAGTGTAAGCTAGTTGAATCGTCATCTTTGTACTTTTTCTACAGAATAACCCTTCTAGCGGGACTAGAAATAAATTATCAATAATTTATGATTTTATATTTAAGAATTAAAATTGAAGAGGAAATTCGCGTGTCGGAGATGAGGAAGAAATCCAAAGAGTGAGGAGGGAAGATGAGGAAAAACAGAAGAGAAGAAGACAGAAGATAGAGTATAAAATGAATTAAGAGAAAAGAAATTAATTTGTAAAGTAATTGTTTATAAAATAATTGTGTAAAAATGGCAATTGTATAAATCCAAAACTCAAATAGAGTAGATATGAGAATAAATAATAATGATAAAAAAAATAATATATAATAATAATAGTATATAATTTTATATCAAACCGTGTAAATCTTTTCGCACTGCAAATATTATGATTTCATTTATCCATTCGTAATTCATCATTCCAAAGATTCTAGCATTACGGTAGAAAGGAATTAAATAGTAAATAATACTCTATAATATTGTATAAATTTATTAGGACGCGTAATATAATGACTTAAGCATTCATCCATTAGAAAGTATTTCGAGTTAAGTGATTTTATTTTAAGGCAGATTTTAATAAATAAACAATTTAAAATAATTTAACAATTTTTTGTAATATAATAATTTTAACACTAGAAGGCACTAGTGTCCTGTAGTTTTTTCCATTGGTCAACCTAAGAAATTATTTTTATAGCAACTAAAAAATATTTAAAATATCAAAGGGTGGTTAAGTAACACAAAGGATATTGAGAGGCGAGTTATTCCCCCCAATATGGATTCAAAATAAAATTTACAAGATTGTTGTTAAAAGAAATGAAAAATAATCAACATTTTCTTAAAAAATTCTTTGATGTATCTTATTTTTAAATTATGAACTGTTGCTATGATTGTTTGTTTTCACTTAGGAGTTTAATTATTATGATTATTTTTCTTGCCGATGAATTTAGTTAAAATAGCTTGTATGACTTCGAATATACAAAATCTAAAAGAATTAAGTGATTTTATTTTAATTTTTAAAAAATAAATAGGGGAGTCGGGTAGCCGGAAGCGATAGAGCACCGCTTCTGCATCGTTGTCTTGATGATGATGTTGGAGCGAGAGGCCCAAGTTCAGGCCTTGCTCGAGGTATAATAAAAATTTGACTCGGCTCCCTCACTAACAGTAGTAACCCATGATAAAACTATCAGACTCAATAGGAAATGGCTGAATTGATTTAGTATCCGAATAAACCAAATAAAAAAAAAAAATAATAATAATAATAATAGATGAATTTAGTGTTAGGTTTTAGAAAATCAAAGTGTATAATTATAAATTAATAAGAGAGAGAGCCAAGCTGGACGAGCGTGTAGTGTTTCTGCTTGGTAAGCCTTGGTCACGGCAAAGATTTGACCACAGCTATAATCCGACTTCTGTACTAACACCACTAACACTTAAATAAAGTATCATAGTATTGTACATAGGATCTGGCTAAATGGACTCTAGTCAAGTATATGAGGCCAAAAAAAAATTAATATCACTTAATATATCTTTCTTTGTTTACTTGACGTTTGGGGGACCAATTATTCGTCTCTCAAAGGTGTTCTTTGTAAAAAATATTTCAAGCGCAATGTTAAAGAAAAAAGTAAATTAAACGGTCCGAATATTGTCGTAAACAAAGAACATTTATTATAAATTCTATTCTTACATGTTGAGAATTGAACACTCCCTAATTATCCAACTAGTAAATGACAATGAATAATTACAAATTATGAGTAGATTACCTGGCGACAGCTTCACTGTAAACGAAGCCAGCTGTTGCTCGTCGTACAACTTCGAAGCAAAGATCCGTGCCATCCATACTGTGTAAAAAAATCAATAATTAATTATTAATAAAAATACAATAAGAAATGTTACAAAATTCAATAAAGATAGAATTATATAAAATATGCAAGGGAAAAATGTTTATTTGTCAAAATAGAATTTTAAATAATTTCCATTTTAATTATTACCTAATGTGAATATCTTGCTTAAATTATTAAAAAACATTTCTAATAAGCATCAGTGAGTGATTCGTTTGAGTTTAAAGGTTTCCTCACTGACCTGGCAAATGAGGTCACTAGACTGGGTAAATAATTAACTGAAAATGAGAATAAAGATTTTATTTAGTGATAAACAAAGTGGCTAAAGACTAATTTCCATTATTAAATGAATTTTAGACAATTTACCATCTTAATTTTTTTATTTTAAGAAAAATTTGAAAAATCATTTTTATGGTAATGTCATAATTAGCGTTTTGAAAACTGAATTATTTTATTAAAATCGTTAGATTTAGGAGGAATATTGAAAAAACTAAAAAAGTAGTTAAAAAGAATCAAGATAATAAGTTGATATACACACACACGCACACATACGCATACACAGGAATACATTTTCTGTAAACCACTTGAGCTTGAAACCTAAACATCTGTAAAAATCACATTTTTTAATGAAAATAAGATTTTAACTAATATATAAAGAAATATGTGTCTTTCTATTTGTGGCTTAATGGAAATAAAAACTATTGCTTGTCGATTTGAAGTTTTGGTGGTTGAGTTGTTTATCAAAAGAAAAGTTTTCACTGAAACCACCTAGAATGCACAGTTTTCATGAGAAATACTCATCAGAATGCGGGTATCGACACTTAATTTTGGAGTAGTTTTCAAATGATGTGAGGTTTCGCGCAAAATTTCTTTTTTGATAAAAAAAAACTATATATATTCAAAACAGAGATAAATTCGATTGAATGTTTAGAAACCAGTGATTATTTTGGGGGTGGGGGGGTCCGGGATGCGAGGTGTGGGGTTTCGGGGATTAATATATAGCTTTTAACTGAAGCAAAAAGTTACCGAGAATCGCTCGGTGGCCAGGTACTTAGGTATTAATAAACAATAGGCAGTCCATCCAATTCATCCTATTTTTTATAACATCTTTAAGCTTTAAATAACTAAAATTAAAAGAAAATTATCTTTGAGAGCTTCACAGAGGATTTATTACGTTTCCTTTTTTGGTTTTCTCCTGATATTGTTAACGCGAATAAGATCAATGGATAAAAGTAAGTAAGTACCCTAAGGCGCTCAGAGTGCCACGAAAAGTGATAAATTTAACCGTTTTTATATCTCCGAAACAAATAGACAAAATGTATACTTCTTTTGTTGGTTGCATAAATTTACCAAAAGGTCCGCCTTGGAGTATGTCAAACAGTAATAATAGCATTGAGTGATTTAGTATTTTTATATTTTATTAAAATGGATGGAATTTTTGAAAATTTCAACATCTCATGGATACGTTTTATAGTCACATTATCGATTTTGAAATCAAGAAAAAGAATAAGGCCAATTTTAATATTGGATCATAGTAGATAGTACCTGGAGGCACCGAGCGATGCACGGTAACCCGCGAGATGTGTGGTTGGGGGGGAGGCCCCAACCACACATCTCGCCACCACTACTGCACCCCCACTCCGCCCCACGCCACCCCAACTGCGCCTCCCACCACCGGATCCCCCACAACTGCACCCCACCTCCTGTACCCCCCACATCCAGTTTTTGTACTTCTATCTTTCTAGTGCTCCACATATTATGTGTATATTTGTTTACTCGTACACCAAATTGCCCACATTCGTTCATATTGATAAACATTATAAAAAAATAAATAGGAAAATAATAATAAAAAAAATAATCGTATAGGATCTGAAATAAAAACATAAAATTAAAAATATGTGCGTCTCGGGAAGACAATTTCAAGGATAATTGCCCGGAAAAGAGAATTGAATATTTAATTTTAATTAGAAGAGTGGAGGGGTGGCTGAGGAATAATTATTAATATATTTAATGTTTCTGGATTTAAAATTAATTGTTGTCTTTCTTTCAGCTTAAAATTTGCCTTCGCCGCAATTTATTCAACGAATTCTATTTATTAAATACATAACTATATATAATATATTTAATTATTTCCAACTTATAATAAAGTCTAATTCAAAAGTATTCATTTTAGTAAAAGTAAAAGCAAAGATATATAAAATAGTTTATAGTTCAGTGGTAAAGTGTGCCTCTGATGCGAGAAGTTCTAGGTTCTAATCTGGCATCGGCAGTCATTTTTTATTGAGATTTTCATCTATCAATAATTACTTTAATTAAGAAAAAGTCAACTAAGATGAATTTTGATGAGGTCAGGTCTAGCCAGATCGTTTTTTTCATCTCAAAACTTGTTAATAGATTTTGTTTCATCAAGATCAATAGGCCGTTTTCAAAATAGAACCAATATACAAATAAATAAATATATATGTAAATAAATAAATATACAATTTTTGCTCGTTTAATAAGAGTAGATATTAGATTTAGTAGCTGGAACACCGATTTCGGTCAATACAGGAATTATTTATCGGATTATAGTGGTGTTTCACAAAGTGGAAATAAAATTAAAAAATCTTTTAAATTATTTTGGAGATTTTTTATTTATTCTATACATATTTCGGGCTATGAACCTTTCATCAGGAGGTTTTTGAAAACCTCCGATGAAGGGTTCTTAGCCCGAAATATGTATAGAGATAAATAAAAATCTCCAAAATAATTTAAAAGATTTTTTTAATTTTTTTAATTTTTATTTCCATTTTGTGAAACACCACTATAATCCGTTAAATAATTCCTGTGTTTAATATGTTTCACTATAAACCAACACCGCTTTCCCTAAACTTTATTGATTTTGATTAAGTTAAAAGCGATTTATTAATGAATGTTATTTTTAATTTTAAATTCAGATAAAAAGGTCGATTTTTAATCGCGGCCAAAATAAAATAAAATTGAAATAAAATTTAATTTATATTTTTACCAACGTTTACATCAGCTATGGCAATCATCAGAGACGTATCACTGGCCACAAAGTTTTGAATGGAATTGCAATTAAAAATAATATTAATATACACCGAAGTTCTTTCAAGCTGATCCTTCTAAATCGTGAAAGGAGGTAAGATCCTTTGAATTGTAGGATTTTTTATAGAGAATGAAATTGATTTACTAATAAATTATTTTATAGAAAAATACCTTTAATTAATTAAATTGGCAAATTCCAATATATAATAATATTTTTAATGATCTATTAGTGGAGATCTAAAATAAAAAAAAAACAATTAATTTTATTAAGAGAAAATTGAAAAAAATGTACCTAATTATAATTGTTTATTCAAACAACCACCTGTGAATATACCGGGCGAGTTTTTTATCTTGAGACAGTCTTATAATTCAAAAAAACAGTGCATTATATGAAAAAAGTTTCAAATAAAAGTTTATTTATATCGAGGGGGAAACTAAACTACGCTATTGTTTGTCGAACTAGAACAAGCTTTCAAGGGTATTTCAAGGTCAACTTCTGTTTTTTAAATGGAAACCTATATATTTCTTTACGGATCCTTAATTTTCAAAAAAACTGAACAACTTTCATAAGAACTATTTTTTATCCGACATCAAATAAACAAATGATTAAATCAATTATATCTCAAAAAAATTTCTAATAATTATTTTTAACAATTATTCAACTTAATTATCAAAAAATAATGATCAAATATTCAATTATTAAATAAATAATTTAATAATAATTAATATTTTAATAATTTTTCGACATTGGTCTGTGATATTCCAGAGTGTTATCGCAAGTCTTCTGGATGAATTCCAGTTCCAATTTTGTTATTTTGGTCTGTTGTAGTTTCTTCGTAGCCTTTACACTTTCTGTTTTTTAACAGATTTACAACACGATAAAATGAAGCTCGTGAGGGTGTATCCCTGTCAGGAAAACGCTCGGCATCCATTTGTCATTTCAATGGCAGCCCCATAACACTTCTTCCACATTCACCATAAATTAAGACCATTTCAATTCTATCTTCAACAAAAAATGCTCCATTTTTATTTTGGAAATACAATATAGCTATTTACTGGATTGACACGAGAAAATAAACTCAAGAATTTTAAAAAGATCTATTAAGTAGAATATAATCGCTTAAATCTGAGTATAACGAAGTTTGAATATCATTATAAACAGTTATTTTCATTGTTGTGACTTTTCGATTTAATAATTATTTATTTAATAATTAATTATTTTTATTTGATAATTAAGTTAAATAATTAAGTGGATATTGATGAGGCAGTCCAAAAAAAGAAGAAGATAATTTACACTATCTCTTTATTCATAAAACCGACGTTTCGGAGGCTATTCCCTCCTTCTTCAGGGTTTTGAAAAGTCAGTGAAGGAAATCCTTTTCAAAACCCTGAAGAAGGGGGGAATAGCCTCCGAAACGTCGGTTTTATGAATAAAAAGATAGTGCAAATTATCTTCTTTTTCTTCTTCTCTTTCTTTTTTGGACTGCCTCATCAATATCCACTTAATTCACTTATCAGTCCGTCTCCAAAAATTACTCCAATCTTAAGTTAAATAATTGTTAAAAGTAATTATTAAGATTATTTTTTGAGATCAAATTGAGTTAATATTTTGTTTATTTGATGTCGAATAAAAAAAATAGTTCTTATGAAAGTTGTTCAGTTTTTTTTTTTTTGAAGATTAAGGGTGCGTAAAGAAATCTATAGGTTTCTATTTAAAAAACAGAAGTTGACCTTGAAATACCCTTGAAAGCTTGTTCTAGGTCGACAAACAATGGCGTAGTTTAGTTTCCCCCTCGATATAAATTAACTTTTATTTGAAACTTTTTTTTATATAATGCACTGTTTTTGAGTTAAAAGACTGTCTCAAGGTAAAAAACTCACCCGGTATATACAAGAATTGTTCGTTTAATATAATAAAGATATGTAAGAAGGGGTGCTCCTCAGGAGTCGAACCCAAACGCCAAGCATACTTTCAAGCAAGCTGGTTAGTTGGTTGTTGAGTTTCTAGTTCCTTGGAATTTCTTTAAACAAAATTTGTCAGAAATCACACCATCTAGGTACCAGATTTGGAGCAATGTACAGACAAAACCTATATCTTATATATATATATGTATAAATAGATTATTTGAGTAAATTCTAAATATATTTAATCTATGAGATTTCATAGCAAAGGTTTCAAATGATAAACGAGACCAGTGAACCTCAAAAATATGCTTAATTAAATTCGATAGGGTTTCATTAGATTAATTAATTTCAATGAAATTCTGCGAATAAATTAAAGGGTAATTAATTAAATCTAGGAAGGGAAATTAGAGACGTTCACTGATAAATGATGCTAAAGATTTCAAAGGGTAGTTTTGGTGTAGAAATTATACTCCATTTGAACTGAAATTCACTAGTATTCAAATTTAAAAAATTTATAAATTATACAAACCAAAAATTTGACTCGAATTTTACCGGTACGCCCTGATAACCAGAATATTGGATTCGCTCATAAGTAGAGACCGGATTCCTATGCAATTGCATATTTTGTTTGCCGCCACGTACGAGCCAGGGGATCAATTATCTATCCGAATCATGGATCTAGGATACTGTGGGTTAAATTTTATACTGCATATTATTGCATATTTGAGTAATATTGCATATTTGAAGGATATTGCATAAAATTGCATGTTTGAAGGATATTGCATAAGATTGCATATTTCGTGCCAAATACAGAGGTTTTAAAAGCAATTTTTCGGGGTAAGAATGAAAAAAAAGATTAAATATAAAACAGGTGAGGTCACTAATTTAAATTCGAAGAGGCCTCAACGACACGAAGTGCAGTGTTGGACTACGAAGTAGAAAGTTAGAATACAAAGGATGTAAAGAAGCTACAAAACAACAACCCACTCATTTTTCTTATTATTCAGTTGTACTAGATACTATATTCTACACGAAAATGGCTAAAAGTTTGCAATATTTTTCTTCTAAAGTAAAAGTAGGGAGTTTAAGTTCCTTTAAATTCGCCCCCAGTAAGTATGTGGATGTGGAGCAATCTTTTTCATCGTATAAATCAATTTTAAGTGACCATATGCATAATAACCTGAAGATAATTTAGAAAAATACTTGTAAACATAAATTATTGATTACAATCAAATTTTAATTATTTTGAGATCCTTTGTTAATTATTTAATTATTTCATTATTTTTTATTTTAATGGCATTCGGTAACTAGAGCCCATTTTGGCCATTGAGTGTTCGTGTGTATGTATGGAAGTGTTTACATTATTGTAGGGATCAAATTATAGTCGGTCTAATATTTGCATTATTTTATTAATTTGTACGTCAATAAGAACTTCAATATAAAAAAATAAAAGCAATACAATACAATGAAGTGTCTGTGAAATAAAACTACCCCTCTCCTCAGTATATTTTCGATCACATTTTTTAAACATTATTATATTTATTACGTTGATTTTATTCAAGTCGACATAATATTTCTTTGAGTTTAAATAGTTATTGTAATTTGCAACACGTTTTTCATACCAAATTTCCCCAAAATCTAGCAAATTTTTAAAATGTGGCAACACCGTAATCGGCGGCGGTTTGTTATATTTGGAAGCTATGAAAGTAGCATGATGTTGATATTTTGACGAAAAATTAAATATCTCATATTTTAGTGCTAGGGGGTTCCACAGAAATAAATTTAAGTGCTCTAGGGTTCCTCGCTCTATAAAAGTTTGAGAAACACTGATTTAGATGATAGTCGAAGATTTTAAATTTATATTCACGAATTTTTTTTGGTGAAAATAAAAATAATTTTTGAAAAATATTCACTTTTTCAGGTAAAGGGTTGTTTTCTTTAATATAGCAAAACAATTTTAGCAAAATCCCTGACATCAACCAAATTCCACTTTTTTTGAGGTTCGCAAAAATATTTGAATTTTCAGACTAAATTTTATCAACTGCAATAACTTTTTAATTATTCACCGTAGAGCTTTGACTCTTATAGACATTTTTGTTTAGAATTGAATTTACTTTAACAAAGGTCATTATACAAAGTTGTGTATTTCAAAGGGTTAGGCAAAAATGTTTAAATATATGTTTCATTTCAAATTTGATCTCTTATACAAGCAAAAGCAAGTGACCTACAAAAAAAGTTACATGAAACAATTTTTAGGGATTTAAATGTACTACAAAAAATCTTATATAATTAATTTGTCTACGACTAATAATTTAGAAGATAGACGAAGATTTTAAAATTATATTCACGAATTTTTTTTGGTTAAAATAAAAATAATTTTTCAAAAATATTTACTTTTTCTGGTAAAGGGTTGTTTCCTGTAATATACCAAAAAATTTTAGCGAAATCCGTGATATCAACCGAATGCCACTTTTATTCCATCTAATGGCGAGGTGTCGGACTGTGCACCTCTCGATATTATGGTAGACCAGAAGATTTATAAATAATAAAGAAAGAGATTTTATTTTTATCAATTTCACCTATCTGAAGGTTCACTGTATCATTCTAATATAAGAAAATACCATTTTAATTAAGAATTTTGTAGTTTAAAAGAAATTGTATGAAAAGATTCAATTTCTTCTCTCCGGAGCGAATCAACTAGAAATGGCGAAAAGTTTTATTTTTTTTCACATTAGATATTTATTCAAATCTATTGAAATTTCATATCTGTGTATTATTTTCATTTATCATTTTATATCCAATATTTATTATTGAGAAATTTGCATTTTAAAGGTTAGTTTATTTGAAGTCCAATTTGAAAAAACGCTAATAACTCCGTTGAAATTTTTTTTAAAAATATGAAATTAATAGATATTATAAAACAATTAATTATTAATAATTTTACTTCAATTTTGAACGAAAATCGGTACAGTACTTTTTGAGAAAATGGTCAAAAACCATCTGAACCGTCAAAAAAACGATGTTTTTTGAAAGCACGCGATGGCTTTGAAAAAAGTTTAAAAAGTCGTATGAAACGAAATATTGACTTGTGACATGGAAGTGAATTTTAAAATGTTTCTAAAACGGCCTTTCATAGACGGTTCAGATGGTTTTTGACCGATTTTCTCAAAAAGTACTTTACCGATTTCGTTCAAAATTGAAATAAATTATTAATAATTAATTGTTTTATAATATCTATTAATTTCATATTTTAAAAAAAAATTTCAACGGAGTTATTAGCGTTTTTTCAAATTGGACTTCAAATAAACTACCCTTTAAAATGCAAATTTCTCAATAATAAATATTGGATATAAAAGATAAATGAAAATAATACACAGATATGAAATTTCAATAGATTTGAATAAATATCTAGTGAGAAAAAATAAAACTTTTCGCCATTTCTAGTTGATTCGCTCCCGGAGAGAATATAATTTTAAAAATCTTCGTCCATCTTCTAAATTATTAGTCGTAGACAAATTAATTATATAAGATTTTTTGTAGTACGTTAAATCTCTAAAAATTGTTTCATGTAACTTTTTTTGTAGGTGCACTTGCTTTTGCTTGTATAAGAGATCAAATTTGAAAGGAACATTTATTTAAACATTTTTGCCTAACCCTTTGAAATACACAACTTTGTATAATGACCTTTGTTAAAGTAAATTCAATTCTAAACAAAAATGTCTATAAGAGTCAAAGCTCGTAAAAAGTTATTGAAGTTGATAAAATTTAGTCTGAAAATTCAAGCCCAATGATTTGATCAAATAATTTTTCGAATAGCAAAAAAGTGGAATTTGGTTAATGTCAGAGATTTCGCTAACAATCTTCGAGATAGTAAAGGAAACAACCCTTTACCCGAAACCGAAAATATATGTGAAAAATCATTTTTATTTTCACAAAAAAAAATTCATGAATATAAATTTAAAAAAACCTCGTATATGCTCTAAATTTTAAATTATTGGTCAAATAATTTTTTGAATCGAAAAAAATTATTTTAATCGTATAAACCAATTTTAAGTGACCGTAGCACATAATAACCTGAAGGTAATTTAGAAAAATACTTGTAAACATAAATTAATGACAATTACAATCAAATTTTAATTATTTTGAGATCCTTTGTTAATTAATTATTTCTTTATTTTTTACTTTATTTTAATGGCATTCGGTAACTATAGCCCATTTTGGCCATTGAGTGATCGTGTGTGTGTGTAAGTTATTGAAGGGATCATATTATAGCCGGTCAAATATTTGCATTATTTTATTAGATTATTATTTGTACGTCAATAAGAAAAGCTTGTTAATATAAAAAAATAAAAGCAATACAATACAATCATGTCTATTAAATAAAACTAACCCCCCCCCCTCAGTATATTTTCGATAACATTTTTTAAAACATTATTATATTTATTACGTTGATTTTATTCAAGTGGACATATTATTTCTTTGAGTTTAAAGATTTTCTAATATATTATAATAAATGAAATGAGAATATTGTCCAAAGTTTTACGCAATAAAAGTACATATTTGACACTTGGTGTCTATAGCTTACTTTATCATTTTATTTATTTCATGGCACTCCTTCAAATATATACTATTTTTGACTTCAATTTTAATTTTTTAGTGCATAAAAAAATTTATTTTGCCATTTTTTACTGCATATATTTGCATATTTCACCGTATTCTACATATTACTTGCATATTTCAGCATTTTTAACTGCATACTTTGGAAGTTTTTACTGCATAAAAATCCGGTCTCTACTCATAAGAGTCGATACACTCCCCTTAAAAATTGGAAATTTAGACATTTTTATAATACAATAATTTTAGCTCCAGAACTCGAATTAATAGAGTCCTGTAGACTTTAGAGTTCAAAAGTAAAACAGGATGCTATAATTGATTTTTAGAAAATAAAAATTATGTTTCATAGGAGGCATGAGAAATTTAGAAAGACTTAGGTGGGAAATGGCACAAAAAAGGTTGGGAAACACTGATATGTTGAATACAGTATAGAATACAATAAATAAAATGTGTACCCTATATGATCTTATGAAAATGACTCACTATGTGAAATTGATAGTGACCCAAGGGGGAGGGGGGGGGAATATTTTCAAACAAAAATTGAAGAAAGGTGATATTTCTAATAAAATAATCTCATAATTAAAAGGAAATATTATTAATTGCTAATGGGCCCGAAATTAAGAGGGGGGGGGATCTTTGGTAAATAATGATATATTAATTTAATTCAATATTAAATATAAGAGAGGGGAGGGTGTATGGTAAAGTCATGTGGATGGCCACATCAGTTTATTTTTTATGGACCTAGGGATACTTATCCATTTTTGATAGTCCCAATAAAGTTGTGTGTTCTATGTAGGTATATGTTGTAGTAAAAACTCGTTCTTTAGTAAGTTGGTTAAGTTTGGTTCAAAAGATCTAGAATCTTAATTTTTGACATTTCGCCTCATTTTGGGTGTTTATTTTAATAATTTTTTAAACGAAAATGTCAAAAATTTTTGCTTCAATTTTTAACATTTTCGTTTAAAAATTTTTGAAAAATAAACATCCCAAATGAGGAGGAAGATCAAAAATGAAGATTCTAGACCTTTGAACCAAACTCAAACCACATCAGTAAACTCTAGTTGCTACAAAGTTATTCAGTGAAACGCGTTTCAACTAGTAAGAACCTCTTCTTACTAAAAACGGGTTTTTACTGCAACATATATATCGTCGCCTTAGAGAGTAAACCTGCTAACTCACAACAAGGAATTTTACATGAGAGAGAAAAAACAAACAAAATTTAATATTGTTGTTATGGAAAAAACTATTTTTAACATTTATTTTCTACAACTTACGATCGTAATTTTAAGTAGAAGTTTTACTTGGACGATGCTGCATCTCTTTTTCTTATGATTAGTGGACACTCTCCTCTACCTAGAGTTACTCTAGTAGTGTATTTGCACCCTAAGACATTGTAAATAGGATGCCAAATACACACAAAAGGCCATTTCTATTATTCTAGAAATGGCCTTTTTCTCTTTTGCCTTGGACTAAAACGATACCCGTAATAGACATAGAGAATGTTTATTAGTAATGAAGCTGTTGAAGCTTTTATTTTTGTGATTAATTTGATTAAAGTTTAAATTTTTATTTAAATCACACATGATTAATTTATAATTATTTATTGAAACAAATAATTACAATTTTAATAAAATTGTAATTATTTGTTTCAATAAATAATTATAAATTAATCATGTGTGATTTAAATAAAAATTTAAACTTTTAGACATAGAGAATATTCAAATGGACATTAGTAAAATTCAGACAAAAATGTAGAAAAAGAATTTCTTGCTGCGACTCTAAATGGCGAGCGAACCGAGTCTTAAAAAACTTTTACTTTTTTCCTCCATTTAAAAATTTTATAAGCATTCTTCATAACAAAGAGGCATTCATTTAAAATCAACTTTATTAGATAAACAACCCAATTGTTATTACTATAGGTTAAGTACGTGTCAAAACTCGAAGCTATTAAATTTTAGGTTTTTGATTTTTCATAATTGTGTAAGCAAATCAGATATTTTAATTTTTTTTTAAATATTTATTCTAAAAATATTCGTCGCAATACGGGTGTTTATTTTTGGCATAAATATTTATTGAGAGCAAAAATTATGCGATTTGATTATAAAAATAAAAAAAAATAAAATAAAAAATCAATCCAAGTCGTCTTTTATTTTTACTTTGATTATAGTGAAAAATTTAAATAATCTTCAATAATAATAATTATTAGTAACTGAAAAGATTCTTGGCGTCAAACTAATCCTTAGAGTGATGATACCCTTAGGATAATGATGATGAAAAAATTATATGGAAAATTATTTTCGCAATGGCTGAATTTTTTTATTTTGAAAGTGAGTTCAAGTTGATAAAATAAAAATTTATATTTCAGGCCGCATTTAGAGGGTTCCTACCTTATATTATAACTTCTCTAATACTTAAGATAGCAAGTTGGTTCTTTATTGTCGTTGATAAAGAGAGAATTAAGTAATTTATGGAATTTTCCAATAATTTCAACTTAAGCCATATCTAAACGCCGAAGGGACAAAAATTTAAAAAACAGCTACGTTGTGAGTTGTGACTCTCAAATTTTCATTTTAAAGAGAAGTATTTTTTAATACGCTAAGGACTTTCCAAAAATATGGTATTTTTTATTTTTGACCCTCATATTAAATAAAATAAAATTCAACCCTCTCTACAATAATCATTCGATTAAGATTTAAATAAAATTATTGGGAATACATATAGCTTGTAAAAATAAATTGTTTTATGATCAAACGGTTCGAATTAATAAGCTGATATTTGACACATAAGTAGATATTAATATACTGCACCTCACATTCAAGTTTTAAATTTCTAGCTCAAGCTGGCGAAAAATTTCCAAATCCGACAGTGTACCGAGTTTATAAAAAAGCTTTCACTTTTTACTCTAATTTTTTTTGGTAATTAAAATTTTCACTGAGGCATGTTGAAAGCACCAGATTCCAAATGATCTCATTAATGCTTTTAAGCCCCTGTAGACCGGCAGCCCAGATTACAGGGTATTTTTTTTAATTAATTTTACTCTGGAGTGAAATCAATTTCTAAAGCAGTGATAAACAGTTTTTCAATCTAAATTTATATATATAATTATTACAATTCTTTAATGACATAAAAACGTTTTTTTTTTTATTATTAAAATATTTCAAACGTTTCAAGAGAAATTGTCCCTTTTTCAACGATTTTTTTTTTAGAATGCAGGTGCTTTTTTGAAAATAGAATGGCTTTATTATATTCTAAAAAGCTACTGGATTCCAAAAAAAGTCATTGAACCGGAGATAATTTCTCCCCAAAACGTTTGAAATATTAATTAATATTATTGGCTGTTTGCTTTTAAACAATTGTAATCATTTATATAGGTGGGCATAAAGATCTACCACATTTTGAAGAGGTATAAAAAATGAAAAATTTATCTAGAAAAACTGAATATATTTTTGAAGAGAACATAAAATGTAAGTTTTTAAACATTATATCAGACAAAAAAAGAGGGGGGTCAAAAACGAAAATCCTACCCCTTTCGACCAAACTCAACCAAATTTTGTATACATATTCTGTGGACCCCCAGAAGGCTAGAAATGCAAAAACCAAACACCCGAAATGGGGGGAGGGTCAAAATGAAAATTCTAGCCCTTTCGACCAAAATCAAATTTTGTATATATAGTTTCGTCGAAAGGGCTAGAATTTTCATTTTTGACCCTCCCTCCCATTTAGTGTGTTTAGTTTTTGCATTTCTAGCCTTCTGGGGGTTCACAGAATATGTATACAAAATTTGGTTGAGTTTGGTCGAAAGGGCTAGAATTTTCATTTTTGACCCCCCCCCCTCTTTTTTTGTCTGATATAATGTTTAAAATACATATAAAAAATAATATTTTATGTTCTTTTCAAAAATATATTCAGTTTTTTCTAGTTAAATTTTTTTCATTTTTTTTATACCTCTTCAAAATGTGTAGATCTTTATGCCCCACTCCTGTATAATAAATAAAAGATCTCTAATGTTTGTTCCATAAAGCTGGTAGAATTATAAATTATAAAAAAAACCTTCTTATAAACTGTAGGTATCTATAAAACATTTAAATAAAAATCTTAAATTTTTATAAAAGAGATCTGAGAGTAGAAATCGTGCGCAATGCACATTGGTTTATTTAAAGGAAAAATAATATTAAAATGGTAATAATATGAAAAAAATCCTTAATGTCTGGAAACTGCTGTTTATTTATGTATACGCATGTATTGATGGGCAGTATGGCCTTCATAGGGTTGCAAGTAGCCGATCCCATAGATCGTTACAGAGGCCTATATAGATCTTCCTCTGCTCTGGGCCAAAATATTTTTGCCCTTTTTATATTTAATTATTATCTGAATACCTCCGTGATTCGCTCTTCGGCTATTGGTGAAAATCAGAGACGCTAGTTAACGGGGAAGTAAATGTATTATCCTTAAGGAAAAGAGATTTTGTTTCCACGATAACTTTTCTTCCAATAGATATCAGGAGGGATGAATTTGCTTGATTTTACATGTAATTATTAATTCTATATATCTCAAAGAGATGACACGCCTATTGTGATTTTCTCCAATTCTTATCTTGGTCAAAAAGAATAATATTATATATTTTATATACAGTTGGAGGGCAAAAATTCTAAAATTTTGATATTATTTTATTAAATTAGAGATCATTTGGGACGGTTTAGTTATTGTATAATAAAAAATATGTCATTGGTGTGAAACTTACCTTCACCCCTTAATGATGGAACCAGATTCTAAACCTCTCGTAACCACTAAGCTCAGACAACAAACACGAGTTTTTATTTTGGTTTCCACTTATTATATAAAAGGTTTTTTTTCGAAAATGGATAATAGTATGCACGAAAGTAACAACAAGATGTTATAAAATTTCATATTAAAATTGATAATCAGAATATTAAAGAGATTACGCAAGCAAAATAACAAACTGGATTTATGAAATCAAATTGATAAAATTATTTTGAAGAAAAAATGTAAAAATTTTGATTCAAAATATCAAAAGGATTATAAGTATTTTTAATTAAAAAGCAACTTAATTTGATCAAAAAACCTTTTAAAAAAAGCTAACTCTAAAATTTGGAGAAATTTTTTTTTTTTTTTTTTTTTATAATGATATTGATACAAGAAGAAGTTGCACCAAGAAGGTGTGTACAACCTCTGAAGTCCGTGGTGGACCCTTGTAACGTGAAGATAAGGGGGAGATTTAGGGATTGGGTAGTGGTCGAAGGTATCTGTGGATGCTGGTCTTGAAAGTTTGAAGGTTATAAGTAGCTGGAAAAGACGGTCGGGGGAAGAGAATTCCCAGTCTCGATGTCATAGGGATAAATGAATTGGCGAATGCGTTTGTTCGATTAGTATCTAGTTTAAGCGCGTAGGGGTGTTGAATTTTAGAAAATCGTGTATTTCGGGCCTTTGGTGGGATTATCGATTTTATTTCGTCAGATTTTGTATAAAGGGTGCCAAAATGGCGTTAATGTTTTTTAATGAAAAATTAACATAATTTGATTCAAAACGTTGAAAGAAAGATAATTCTAAAAGTTGGTGAAATTTAGTTCAAGAGTCACAAAAATAGCGTTAATGTTTTTTAATGAAAAATTAACATAATTTGATTCAAAACGTTGAAAGAAAGTATATTCTAAAATTTGGTGAAATTTAGTTCAAAGGTGACAAAATAGCATTAACGATTTTTAATGAAAAAGTCCCTTTAATTTGATTCCAAACGCAGTTATAAGAAAGTTAATTCTAAAATTTGGTTCAATGATTTTTTTAAGTAAAAGAGTTAAATTATAAATCATGTTATTTCTAGGGGCTGGATTCTAATTAATTTAGGGTGAGAGATCGTTAACTGAATCCATTTGTATTCCGAATTATAAAATTAGTATCAATGTGTGCCTATGAGAGAATTGTGGGCTAATTCTCTAGGGTAATTCGATCTCCTAATATTGAAGGTAAGAGGGGAAAATGGAGGGGAGACATTTCAATATTTCAAATAATTATCTTCAAAATGGATATCTAGATAATAAATCATATTTTCTATCAAACAATCTACTTATTTTACATAAACCCCTTAAGAAGGTCAAAGGGGTCCAGAAATCCCCTCCCCCACACTTTGATTCAATATCTAATAAACATTTAAAAAAAGCTTTAACATGTTAATATGTAGTAAATCTTAATAAAATTAATATTCGGATAGTATATTCGTATATTAGTGTGCACGGAGCGTGACTTTAACATAACTCTTTTTTTAACAGTTACATAAAATATTTTAATGTAAAGATTTCATTAACTAGAATCTCGCTTACGACTTCGCTCCTTGGACCCCAAAAAGGCGAATATTTCTAGTCAGAGGGCTTAGCTCTTGGTAACCCCAAATTCGAAATTATTATAAACAATTATTATGTTACATGTAATATCATTTGTTGATTTGGTCAGAAAAGAAAGAAAAGAGGAAATAAGCTGACGTGTTCTGATGTGGCCATCCACTTGACTTTACCATACAACCTGGCCCTCACTTATATTTAATATTTAATAAAATTATTTATAATCATGTAGGGGAGGGGGTTAGTTTTTGCATTTTTATACTTCTGGGTCCCACTGATTATGTATACAAAATTTGGTTGAGTTTGCTCAAAATGTCCTAGATTTTTAATTTTTGACCCTACACCCCTCCCCACATTTTGGGCGGTTAGTTTTTGCATTTTTAGACTTCTGGGGGTCCAATGATTATGTATAGAAAATTTGGTTGAGTTTGTTCAAACGGGCTAGATTTTTAATTTTTACCCCCCACCCCCCATTTTGGGCGGTTAGTTTTTCCATTTTTAGTCTTCTGGGGTCCCACTGATTATGTATACAAAATTTGGTTGAGTTTGGTCAAATGGCCTAGATTTTTAATTTTTAACCCCCCTCCACCCCCCTTAATTTTGGGTCGATATGCACCAAAATCTAATCAGCTATTAATCTCAATGGACCAAAACTACGTGTGAAATTTGGTTTCGATATTCACACTAGTTTTTGAGTTAGCTCGTCCACAAAATTTGGTAACGCACAGATTAATAGACATTTTGACAAAAAATTATTATCTCCAAAAATATAATTTTTTCGATGTTCACTTATTTGACTTTTTGTAGAGCGAAATGCCATGGTTTCGCTCAATTTTTTTAATCAAAATAGTTTAAGCCGTTTTTGAGATATTTCGAAAAAAAAGAAGGAAAAAACCACTTTTTTCATGCACGATTACAATACTTGACCATACCCTGTATGGTAAAGTAAAAAATGATGTAACTTTTGTAATTTCACTGAAACTCTGTTTTTTGTGTTTTTTTAGAAGCCTGATGAAACTAAAATAAAATTGGCGAAACGTCGCGTAAATCAATGACAATTTTTTGATTTGCTACTTTCCTGTCCAAATACCTGCCAACGTTCTTGATTAATTAAATAATATAGATGCTATGGACTTTAATTATAAATAATATTTATTAAAAAAAATTTTGTTTGTTGTATGTGCTAAGAAGAATTCAACCAATCTGTTTTTCATTTTAATATTATTTTTTAATGAATGCCGTCCGGAATTTCTCATTTGGGCATAAAAAATGTATTTTCGAAATTCAATTGGGAACAATGAAGTGGAGAGGTAGGGACACATTTAAAGAAAAACTAGAAGAAAAAGTGAAACGTTTTAAAACTCGATACACTCTCCGTAAATTTTCCAGATGATAGGGGAGGTTAAAGAGCTGTCATATGCAGATCTAGAAGATAGGGCTTCTAGTCTAGAAATAAATTTGAATATAATAAACTATTAAAAATGTATTTTTTAAGATCTCTTTACAACTTTCTCATGGTCATGATTAAGATCTCTTCATTTACAGCTTTCTCATGGTTATGGGTTTCAATAAAATAATTCAAAAAAATGTATATTCTCCATTTTTCAACCGGAAGTTCTGGTCTTAGAAATCCCAAAATCCAAACAGTTATCCTGATTGGAAATTCAAACATGTGGTTTCTAGAATAAAATTTATATGACTTTACATATGCTTGGGTAATTTCTTTATGTGTATCGAAATCCAAACATACAGGCATATAAACAAACAAAGAATCATGGTTGAAAATGATCTACTTTTTAAACATTTTTAAAAACAATGAGCAGTCTCCCGGACTTAGAGCGTAAAAAAATTTCGTCTATTTAAATTATATATTATTACTGGTAGTGTATTAGTATATGGGTTATTTACAAGTTTTATATCAAATTCAAACATGTAGGTATATACCCACTTTTTATCACTTTTTCAAAAAGTTTTACTGCTTAATTGGGTTTTATTGATTTTAATCTTGTCTTTTAACCAATTTTGCCGACCCTCTAATTTGCCACTCTGGGCATTAGGCCTGATTGTCCCTCCCCTTCATGGTAACTTAGCAACATGTAGCCAGCTAGTTCTTGTATTAAAGCCCTCTCAAAAACATTTAAGCCTAATAATGAATGCAGAAGTTACTATCTTGAAATGCAGACAGCTAGACAAAGAAAGTGCTAAATAGAAGCTGAGCAATAGTAGTAATTACTTTTTAGTTACACCACATCTTTAATAACATTATGCATAATAATTAAAAAGAAATCACTAAGGGTATTCTCTGCTTGATGCAAATAAACATATAACTATAAATTAGTATATCAATATATATATATATATATAATATAAATAAGTAATTTATTTGTTTTTAGGGACTATAGTTTGGAAGATTTGACCTTAATCATCAGACTTTTTAATTAGAAATATTAAATATTTAATATTTAAACGAAAGATACAATTGCGTTTATTTTCAATAGAATAGACATATTTTTTATAGATTTGAAAAAGTTACATGCTCTATAATTCTTTAGGACAGAAAAAAGTTTTAATATGAGAAATAAAAGACATTATTTTTTCCTCTGCTTGATGCTTCTTCTATAAAAACTAGATTGAAATTGCTTTTTTCATGAAATATCTATCTATCTATACTTATTATAATCGGTTTGCGCGACGACTCCGACGTGATTTTATTAATAGTTCATGACAAATAAAATTTATTAAAATTAGGAAATTTAAATTATTATTTTAAAATCCACTACGGAGCCCAGGGGGCATAGCTCAGCATGATCCCCGCCAAAGGCGGGCTTCGCAGTTGGTTAATATATATATTTTTGTTTCAAGATGTAAAGTGAAATATTAGTTCTGGAACAAAATAATTTTTTTAAATACACGTTTATTCTGCTATGTTTCGTCCTCAATAGAAGCTTCCTCGGGCTTTAAACTAGACTATAAGTATCGTAGTCAAACTATAATGTAAGCCTTGTATTCATAGGTTAAATTAACTATAACAAACAGTACATATTTCATTGAGATGATTTGGAAGTTAATAATTAAACCCAGAGTTTAATTTTTTTAAAAAGAACCGGAATTTGTTCCAGATCCCTAAAAACCAATTTTACAATTGTGTCCATAATTATGAAAGTGGTCTAAGTCATTGATTGTTAGTTTAGAGATATTTAAAGTTTTATTAAATTAAAAAAGATTCGAATTCTGTATAATGAGATAACTAGAAATCCACTTAACGACTAATATATTAGAAATATAGTATAATAGAAAATGCTAAAAAAAATTGATATATCTGAACTATTTCTCAGTGAGCTTGATGTACTTTACTTGCGATATTGCAAAAATCAAGATTGCTCGTCAAAAAAAAAATTCCAGGTGAAGATGAATGAGATTCTCGAAAACAATTTCTAAGTTATTTTTTTATTTAATTTTTTTTTTTTTTTAATTTAATTTTTAGATTAAATCAAACTTTTATTAATTAGATTCGGCAAAGTTAGACAATGTGACATGAAAAGACTGAGAGCATGAAAAAAAAACGTAAAAAAAAAGATATCATCCATTTCGGGGGAGAGATGCGATTAAATTACATGTAAGAAAAGTTTACGGATGATGTTGCATAATTTACAAGTTTTAATGCAGGTAAAATGAATGGTTATGTCCAAAGTTCTCTCAACACCCCAAGATGGCAAAGTCATTTTCACATTATGTGGTTCTTAACTATTTATCTGTTCTCTAAATTCTAAATAATAATTCATAACAAAGTTTGTTTTTTTTTAATTCTTTATAATTGCAATTTTTATATAAATACATGTATTAAATCAACTGGTCTGTGTACCACACGACTTACACTTACAACCTCACTCATAAGTAGGCTTCCCATACACGTCTCGGTTTGAAGGTATGTTTCAGTTTGTCATTTTGTCACGGTTATTGGAAAAAATTATCAAGTGCTGCCTCGCCAAAGTTAATTGTGAACTAAATTTTAGTGAATTTCCGAAGCGATTAAAAATACAAAGAAAGAGAAGAAAAAGTAAAAACTTTTTCAAGACTGGGTAGACTTGATAGTTAAAGCCGCAACAAGTAATTTCTTTTGTATATTTTTGTCTGAATTTTAATCAACTCCAATTTGAATATTCTCTCTCTATATAACGAGTAGAGTTTTGGTCCGAGTGCAAAAGGCCATTCCTAGAATAATAGAAATTAAGAAATTAATCTCTAATAGTCTGAAACAGGTTTGAACTTGTATTTAGCATTCTTGCAATTCATCTTAGCTCTAAAGAAAGAGAGATCATTGTCTATTTGCACTCTTTGTAGTTATTTTCATCGATCAAATATTAATTAAAGAATCGCTCACATTAAAAAGGTGAAAACTTTTTCAAGACTCGGTACACTAGATATGCCCTAGTAATTATTAATAAACTTAAATATAGATTGTTCATTTATGGCTATACTGGGTGGGTCATAAAGATCTACCACATTTGTTTTTTAATGTGTTTAAAGGGTCAAAATTGACAATTCTAGCCCTTTCGACCACACTCAACTAAATTTTGTATACATATTCTGTGGACCGCCAGAAGGCTATAAATGCAAAAAATAACCACCCAAAATGGGAGGGGGGTCAAAAATGAAAATTCTAGCCCTTTCGACCAAACTATGTATAGAAAATTTGGTTGAGTTTGGTCGAAAGGGCTAGAATTTTCATTTTTGACCCTCCCCCTTTTTTGTCTGATATAAATTGTAAAACACATTTAAAAAAAAATTATTTTTATGTTCTTTTCAAAAATATATTCAGTTTTTTTCAAGTCAAATTTTTTCATTTTTTATACCTCTTCAAAATGTGGTAGATCTTTATGCCACACCCTGTATAACATCCTCTTAAAATCTCATTATAATAATTCAAAAAATAATATTTTCTGCCTTTTGAACGAGATGTTCCAAAATTTAATCAGTACTATGTAGTGATTCAAACGAACTTTTTGTTTTTGGGCTATCGTGGCTTCATTGTAAAAACATTTAAAAGTAGATCATTTTTTTATTTCGAATAAATTCTCGAAATTGTCCCGGTTTGAGAAAAAAATATTTTCCTAAGTTCCCTCAGAGTGTTTATATCGAGATAAAAAATAAATAAACATCACAGAACTTGTGATACTTGATGAGAACAGTAATTTAAAAAAATCGTAAGAATATTTTTTGAGAAAAAACACCCCAATCTTTAAATAAAGGGGCGCATGTGGATATGGACCACAAGTTTACCATATGGGTGATTCTTAGATTAAGTTTGAAATTTAGTTGCTCTGTGAGTTATTGATGCTGAGATATAGATATAAATGATTTTTTGGGTGAGTTTCGGCTCTGACACTTACAAAACCTGTTTTATTTTTATAAACTCAGGCATCGAATACAATCACTGGAAGTTGTTAGAATGAAGTTACATTTTATAGTTTTGGAGATAAAAGACTTTGAAAAATGAATTTCCCGATAGTGAATGGGATATTTAACTTTCATGCTTCGCTATGTAAGTGAAAGTAAAAATAGGTTTCCCCTCCTAGACCAAAATATTTTAGTTTATATAATTAATTGTTTAGATTATATCGGGACATATTTAGGTCAACTAAATAGAATTTAAAAAAAAATAGTATTTATGCATGCAAATATTTGATTAATATTAAAAATACTGAATATACCATGTTTGCTACTCCGTCAACAAATTTGGGGCATAATTTCGATATTATAATTCGAAAATTTTTAAGTAATATGCAAAATTTAGATAAAAGATTAATTTAGAATTGATAGAAATTTTGAATAATAAAAACTCAATTAACTAGAGATCAGATAAAACGTGTTTTAAGGAGAAATCAATGAATTTGTCCTTATGAATCATCCATCAGCTCTGCTACTCTCGGCAAACTAAATCGTTTCAAAGAGACGTTTTTGAAAATTTTTTGAAAATAAATTATTTTTCATAAATATTATAATATTAAATCTAGACACACGGCAGTATATCTGTAAAGTTCGGAAAAACGGGAAACGCACCGGCCATGTGTATCTATATTTACACTTCGAGCTACATTAGACCCCCCATAACTCAAAAACTATTAGGGCTACACTTTTAAAATTTTGCATGTCTAATAAGGCCCACTGAAACACATAGAATCCCAAATTTCATGAATAAATCTATTATAGTTATTGAGTTATTAAGATCTGAAAAGTGTCATTTTTAACACAGACGTCTTGCCTCGGATGACATTGGATGAAGTCCTACCTGCTGAGTGCTCCATAGCGATCGCAATTTTCTTCAATTTCCAGGCAGATTTTATATATTTTACTTGCACGATACTCCTTAGAATTTCTCGCTTAATTCAATAATATAAAAAAAACTATTTATTTTACCTTGCCACTAATTTATTTAAATAAATTTCATATTTTTCTATTGTTCTCTTTGTCACAGATCTAATATCACATCTGGTGAACACATGTGAATCGTCAACTCATCCTCTCTACACTTGACACTGGTCACTTGTCGCCCAAACCCCTTATAGCCTTCCCCTCAACCCGTCTTAAATCATCTCCTTTCAACTAACAAATATTTCCATCGCGAACACATTTTTTTTCATTTTTAAATATATACGTTTATATATATTTTTAAATAAACTTCATTTTATTAATATTATTTATTTACTATTGCAAGGTTTTTAAATATTAATTGTTCTATAATAATTCTATAATAACTTCAACTAACAACCTATTTTAAATTTTAAATATTACCCTAACTTATAATTTATAATATATCTATTATAAACGCTAGTATCTAAGTAAATTTTAAATATTATCTTAACTCATAATTTATAATATATCTATTGTAAACACTAGTATCATTCTAGAAGTAGTTATTAAACCAATAACATACAATTTTCATTTCTAAAATACATAATATATATATTTTTAAATAAACTGCATTTTATTAATATTATATATTCTATTATTACACAGTTTCTAAACATTAATTGTTCTATAATAAACTCAACTAATATCTTATTTTAAATCTTAAATATTACCTTAACTTTTTTCACTCGTATTCTCATTATCTTTTTATTAATATCATTTTCTTATTATTGCACGGTCCTTAAATATTAATTGTTCCATAATAATTATATAATAATCTCTATACATAATAATCTTATAATTTAAAATATATCTATTATAAAATCTAGTATTTAAAATAATAACAAATAATTCTTCTCCTCACTAACAACATCAACTAATTTTAATTAATTTAAGACTCAATCTAGCAATTTATTAAATAGCTCATAATTTTCCCCCTACTAACAATAAATCCAAGTGGTAGATTTAAACCTTTTCAAATCGCCCGGTGGAAAACCACTGTCCAATTTCTAAGAGCTCACTGATATTGAATATATTCAAAAATATATCCAAGTTCGGAGTTTTAATTGGTTTACCGGCTCTCTTATCTTTACTTTTCTTGTCACCCTTTTCATTTCCACCTCAAACTCTCCTTACTAATGACATCAATTAAAATCAATTTCTGCAACATTCGCGGTCTATCTCGCAATTCGAATTTACACGACGTATTTCAACATCTCGAACATGAAAAACCTGCTCTTTTAGGCTTATCCGAAACTATAATTGACGCGAATAAATCTAACGGTCGTGACTACCAATTCGAAAACTATACACTTCATTCAAAATTTCGAAAAAAGGAGGGGTCTGCTGTTATATTAGAAAGGACATCCCTAGTAGGCGTTTAACTAATCTAGAATCCAATGAATTCGATGCCATATGGATCAAAATCACGTTAGGCCATTCAACTAAATTTTTTCTGCATAATATATTTGCCCCCCAAAGACCCCAGATACAAACAATTTTTTGACTACCTCCTTGAGTGCCATTGCAATATCCTGAAAGAATTTCCATCTTCTGAAATATCTTTCCTAGGTGACTTTAACGTCCACAACAAAAATTGGCTAAAATTTTCTAGCCATAATTCCCCCGCAGGCTCCGACGCTGAAATCTTCTCAACGGCGTGTGGCCTCACTCAAATTATTAACGGCCCCACAAAGAATCCCAGACAAAGCCAATGAAAAATCCAATCTTCTCGATCTTTTCATCACTTCCCACCCTTCGTCCTATGAAGCAAAAATTTCGGCCCCTTTAGGTAAATCTGACCACAATCTGATAAAAATTAAAACCTCCGCCAATTTACCAAAACCCCCGTCACCCCACTCCAACCCCAGAAAAATATGGCTAGTCGATAACGTTAACATTAATTGGAATGACATGCGTAACTTTTTTGCCGCTTACCAGTGGAATGAACTCTGCATCAGAGATAAAAACGCTTCAGAATTCGCAGACGCCCTTAACGAGGCAATTCAAATAGGCTTAGAAACCTATATCCCCTCAAAATTGATTAAAGGGAACAAGGATTCTAAGCCTTGGTTTGGTAGACAATGCGCAGATTCCGTCCGTGAAAAAAACAAATCTTTTCAGAAATGGCAACTTTCACAGCTAGAATGTGACCGAGTTGCATTTACCAAGTCGCGAAGCTCATGCAAAAAAATCATCACTGAGGCAAAGAAATCATTCGACCAGAGGATAGCTGACCGTCTCGCATCTTGCCCCAATGGAAAACGGGCCTTTTTCTCGTTACACAAGGCAATAAATAGAAATTTCGCGTCCCCCTCACTTCCGCCCCTCTTTCACCCAAATGGTTCAGTAGCCACGACCCCCGCTGAAAAAGCCGAATCACTAGCATCCTATTTCGCAACTAACTCCACTTTAGATGACAAGAGGCTTAACCCGCCCGCCCATACCCCCCAAACCAACCTCATGGGCAAAATAATTTTCAGGCCCCAAATAATCATAAAAGCCATTAATAAATTAAATTCCAAATCCGCCGCAGGCCCGGATAACATCCCACCAATTCTCATTAAAAAATGCGCCCCTGAACTTGCCCCTATCTTATCCAAGCTATTCCAACTCTCTTACGAGTCGGGCATATTCCCCAAAAGCTGGAAAATAGCCAGAGTCACACCTATTCCTAAAAAAGGAGACACATCACAAATCTCTAATTACAGGCCTATCTCGATCACCTCTGTTCTTTCCAAATTAATGGAATTAGTCATAAACCAACACGTCCTTCATCACTTAGAAAACAATAAATTAATTCACGATAGGCAATATGGATTCAGACAAAATCGTTCCACAGGCGACATCTTAACCTATGTCACCCACACCTTGAACAATACTCTAGAGGCCGGAAAAGAAACCCTCGCTGTAGCCCTTGATATCTCCAAAGCTTTTGACCAGGTTTGGCACAAAAATCTTCTTGCCAAACTACCAGCCTTTGAGTTCACACCAACACTTCGCAAATGGATTGAAAGCTTTCTGACAAACCGAAGTATAAAAGTTGTGGTGGATGGAACATCTTCTGAATCGTTCTCCACAAACTCTGGTGTTCCCCAAGGCTCTGTAATCTCCTCCACACTCTTCCTTATTTATATAAACGACCTTATTGATCAAACGGCAAACCCCACTCATTGTTACGCCGACGATAGCACTCTACACGGCAAACCCTCTCTCCCGAATAATCGAATCAATATTGCCTCCTCAATTACTCTCGACCTAGACAAACTGAATAAATGGGGCTCTCAAAATTTAGTTAACTTCAATTCAAACAAGACTCAATGTTGTCTAATTTCTAGGCGCGAAAATAGAGATTTCCCTGATATTCACTTCGATTCGAATACCCTGAAAATGTGTGACAGCCTATCCATGTTGGGCGTCTCTGTCGCATCTGACCTGTCTTGGAATGAACACATCTCCTCTGTGGCGAAATCTGCAGCAAGGAAGATTGGCTTCTTATTCAGGTCCAAGCGATTTTACAAACCCCCACAACTTCTCACCATCTACAAGGCCCAAATCCGCCCCTATCTCGAATACGGCTCTCATCTGTGGAGAGGAGCCTCAAAATATTCTCTTGCTACCCTTGATGCAATTCAGAAACGAGCCGTCAGGCTAATTGACGATTCTACCCTCACCGACTCCCTCGACTCGCTGGCTCATCGAAGAGATGTCTCCGCCCTTTCCCTTTTCTATAGATACTATCACGGCAGGTGCTCTGATGAGATAAAATCAATAATTCCCCCCAAAGCATGCTTTGCACGCAGCACACGTTTTGCCGACTCCCAACACTCTTTCGCGGTCAAATTAGAAAAGTGCCGGACCACTTCATTCGCGAATTCATATATCCCCATGACGTCAAGGAACTGGAACTCTCTCCCAGCCTCTATCTTTCCCAGCACCTATGACCTTCAAACCTTCAAAACCAGGGTGCATAGACACCTACGTCTACACCCTCTCACTTAAACAACTTTCCCTTCTCTTCGGTAATGCAAGGGTCTTTCGAGATCCATAGGGGCTACATCTTTACTGGTGCACCCCTTCTTGCATTCGATTGCATTAAAAAAAAAAAAAAAAAAAGACTGACTGACTCACTTATCAAAAACCTAAAGTACTTCCGCTGATCCTAGAATGCTGAAATTTCGCATACTGGAGTTTGGGCTACAATTAAAGAGAAAAATCGAAAAAGTGAAACTTTCCCTTTTTCAGGACCTAAAATGAAGGAGTGAAATTTATTATAGGCTTGTGAAAATACAATCAAGCTAGAATGCTGAAATTTGCTGGTAAAACATGACACATTAATAAAGGAAGAAATTGAAAAACAGAAACTCTCCCTTCTTCGGGGCCCGAAATAAAGGGGTGAAATTTATGAAAAACCGACCGGGTTTTTAACAGATATTTTATGAGAAATATTTAATAATTATTAATATAAATGTTTAAATGTAATTATTTAGATAAATTAAAGGATAAAACTTTTCAAAAATTAATGATATACTCTGACCAAAAACATAAATGTGAAAGGGGCCAAGTTCGGTACAAACGGCTTCGCCGACAAAAGAGTTGAGATCTAAACGGGTACCAAGTTCCATAGCAGTTGCTTAAATCATAGCTATAGGAATGTACAACGTTCTTCAATTGATTTAAAAGAAAATTTGTTACGTTCTTTGATATTATATTTATAGCTTGTTAAGTTTTATATCCAACTAAATTGTTTGTAATAGCTATAGGGATGAACAACGTTCTTCAATTGATTTAAAAGAAAATTCGTTACGTTCATTGATATTAAATTTATAACTTAGTAAGTTATAATAGTCAATAAATTACGTTTAACGTGATGATATTTAATACAAGCTTAAAATTTAGCTTTGTTCTTATTTTATACTACAAACAATTTAATTGGATATAAAACTTGCCAATTTATAAATTTAATATCAAAGAACGTAAAAAATTTTCTTTTATTTCAATTGAAGAACGTTGTTCATCCCTATGGCTATGATTTAAGCAACTGCTATGGAACTTGGTACCCTTTAAGACCTCAACTCTTTTGTCGGCGAACCCGTTTGTACCGAACTTGGCCCCTTTTTCACATTTATGTTTTGGGTCAGATATCATTAATTTTTGAAAAGTTTTATCCTTTAATTTATCTAAATAATTATATTTAAACATTTATATTAATAATAATTGAATATTTCTCATAAAATATCTATTAAAAACCCGGTCTGTTTTTCATAAATTTTACACCTTCATTTCGGACCCCAAAGAAGGGAAAGTTTCGGTTTTTCAATTTATTAATTATATATATATATATATTATTCTATATTTATTAATGTTCCAAGCTTTTAGCTTTACCAGTATGCTAAAATTCAGCAATCTAGGATCGCGGAAGAACTTTATGTTTTTGATATGTCAGTCAGTGTTAAAAATGACACTTTTCAGAGCTTAATAACTCAAGAACTATAATAGATTTATTCATGAAATTTGGGATTCTAGGTGTTCTAGTGGGCCTTATTAGACATGCAAAATTTCAACGTGTGTAGCTCTAATAGTTTTTGAGTTATGCGGGGGGTCGAAAGTAGCTTGAAATGTAGTTCGTGTAAATATACACATGGCCGGTGCGTCGCCCCTTTTTTCCGAACTTGGCTGACGGACACACTGCCCCGTGGGTCTAGAATGTCTAGATAATCTTGTTTGTCTTGTTTTTCATTTGGCGCGCCCCTTTGCGAGTGGCG
>JALMQS010000108.1:7111573-7293455 GCA_024734495.1 Forficula auricularia | reverse complement strand
CGGAACCCATAGACTCAATTAAGGTCACAAATTGAAGTATTCAATGAGATTGAATTTTAGCACGTGACGATTTTGCCAAAAATTACCTGGAATCTCGTCGAGAGGCCAAAAAGTGCCATTTTTTTTGTAAGTGCGTGGGGATGGATGTATGTATGTATATGTGTGTGTTATCGTTTTTTTCGACCACGATTTTTTCCACACCTTTGCGCTGATTAAAATGAAATTGAAAACCTACCATTAGTTTAACAAAATGAAGCGCTGATTAGTTTTTGGTACATATCGGTCCACAAACATTAGTACTTTATTTCAGTACTTTTTTAGTTTTTCTAAATATCTTGAAAATGACTTAACCAATTTTGAGGAAATTTAATATCTAATTAAGTACCTTGGGGACCACAAAAAAGGTTAAATAAAGTTTTTAGTAAAATTATATTTTAAAGTACTTTACTCAAGAACATATTAATATTTCAAATGAATTTGGATAAAGTTTAGCAACGATCCGTTGCAGTTTATTTTTTTTGACGAGGGGTATTCGGTGCTAAGAAAATTATAGAAGGGGTACACATATTTCCTAAGTTTGGGGACAGTGGTGTACAGTAATAAAATTTACGCTCGCTCAGGAGATAATGTTAATTTTCTACCACTAACCAACAATATATAGAAATGGTTGGTTTCTATGACGGGTCTAGAAAAAATTATTGGTAAAAATGTAGTCAAAAGTCTATTACGTCATATGGAAACATATAATAGAATCAATTTTTTTTTATCTAATCAAACCTAGAACAGGGGGGTGAAGCGCGAGCTAATATCGTGTACACCTACTTCCACTTCCACTTTCATTTCCAAGTAGAAGACAATAGATGAAGGGGCATTTTCCAATGAATTCCAAAATAATTCCAAAGACGGTGTACACATAATTCCAATCGCGGTTCAGTCCTCGCCTAAATATAGAATCTAACGTGAAAAAGTTCTATAAGTGAAAATTTTAGGAGCCAAACGGCTTGCGCATTTTTACTTTATTTTTTTTATCTAATTGGACCGAAATATAGATTGAATCGAACTGAATCTCAGCGTAGACTACATTTCAGCCAAATTATTTAACTACCGAGGGTGAAACTATAGGAGCAAGTGAATGTTTTGAATTTGGAAAAAAATTGAAATTTTCAAAATTTAACATCATAACATAAAATTTAAACTTCAAAAAAGAGTTTATAAGGGCTATATCAAAGATCTTGTTAGATATTTTTGATTAAATGTCAAAAGTGCCTTCATGACCTCGGGAATCGAACCCAAAAAAATCGAAATCCGCCACTGAGTCGAAGACTATAGAATTTAAATTAATTTAATCGTAAAATTTCGCTGGAATCGTTTAAAGGCCAATTTAACAATACATATAGGAACAGATGTCTTGAATCTCGAAAAAAAATTTAAAGAGCCTATTTGATCTTTAAATAATGTAAATTCATGGGACTAAAAAAAGAGTTTCCCAAAAATTTAGAAAATAAATTGTATCTTTAAATCTAAGTGGTAAGAAGAATCGATTCACTTACTATTCAAAGACCATATAAAGCATTCCTTCGCTGCTGTATGTTTCCAGAAGCTCGACGATATGTGGATGTTTGAGCATATGACAAATGGTAGCTTCCCTTTTTAAGTCTGTAATGAAAAAAAAATTAAATTATCAAACAATTGATTAAAAGTTCTCTAGTGGTAGCTTTTGAAGATTTAATAAAATGTTTGTAAGTAGGAACAAAATGCATTATATTAAGAAAAATTTGTTTGTATTGTCTAATGTCAATTAGCTCCTCTTGAGAAAGAATAAGGTGTTCAGTTTTTTCAAATTTACAAGATTAAAATAAATGGTTAATTGTGAAAAAAATAATTTTTGTTATTCTTTAAATAATCATGGCGTACCCATAAGTATCGACTCGCGTACCACTGGTCTAGAAGAGATCTTAGCATAGTATCTAGAAGACATCTTTTAGAGCAGCGGCCGGCAGCCGGTGGTCCCTCGCGTAATTTTAATGGTCCGCAAAGAAATTCAGACATTATTTAAATTCACTGAGCTCATTTAATCAAAATTTTAAGTAAAAATAAAATTTTGTTTAAGCTATATGTATTATTGTATGTAAAATAGATTTCTTACGAAATACTACTGTGAATTGCAAAACTTCTACCTCAAAAGGGTTTAAATTAATCCCCTATTCGGTCAGTGGTATAGAAAAAAAAGTAACAAACCGTCAAATAAATGTAATTAAAATTATTAATATATAAATAAATATATACTCGTATGTATATCATAGTCAATGCTCGTAAATAAATCGTACCTTTAAAAATTATGTTTGTGGTCCGCGAAATTTTAAATTATGAATTTAGTGGTCGGAAAATTTTAAATTATGAATTTAGTGGTCCGGAAAATTTTAAATTATGAATTTAGTGGTCCACAATATCTAAAAGGTTGCCGACTGCTGTTCTAAACCGACCGTGCTATCAGTATTCACAATAATAGTGGATGATTTTTAAATAGAAAAAATATATAGGTAATATAAATTTTCACAAATTTTTGAATTCAAATTAAGAAAAACATGGAAGATTTTAACGTTCATAATGCTTCAATAACCAAATTTAAACTTCCGTTTCATTTGAGAAACATATAGTAATTTGTTTTAATTTAATAAAATTACATATTTCTATATTCTTTAATATTTATTGGTTATTGGAAATTAAAAGATTTTCTATCGTGTATTTATATTGTTAAATCAGAGAGAAATAAAAATATACCTAATGGCCTGTTAGAGACATAATAATTTATCAGTGATAGCAAATTAAATTTTGATGCGGGTCAGAGAGGAATTTATAAAATGGATTTGTAGAGATTTATTAAAATAATAATAATAATAATAATAATAATAATAATAATAATACGATAATTTAAACCAGGGGTGTCCAACCTTTTGGCTTACACGGGCCACATTTTGTAGAAAAAAACAAATGTTTCGGGCCGCGGATAAAATATTATAATTCTATTGATATTTGTTATTCAAAAAAGATAGTTAATAATGTAGAAATAAGAACTTTATTATTTTTTTTAGCTCATAGTGAGCTTCTAATTTTACTTTCCCTAAATTTTATACTTGAAAATAGCTTCTGGTATATGTAAATACATAACTATATACTTACAGAAAGTGATATTATGTATAGTATTTGTTTATATTTTTTCCTTGCTAGATAATTAATATAAAATTCTAATAAAGAAACAATATTCAATTTCTCTTTCAGATCAGTATCTAATTGTTGTTCTTGAACATTCAATCAGAAAGTTTGCAAGTAGAAAATTTATTTCTAATGAAAATGGAGTCCAAATAGACCAAAATGATGATTATTTTTTCGGAAATCTTGAAATCTAGTTCCAGATTCGAAATTTAAAATTAGCATTTTAATTTTTCGAAAACTTCACAGTAGATTTTCAGATTTCTTATTTTAGAGAAAAAAAAATATCTAGATATAAACCTTAATGTTTTAAGGAATTTTGTGACTTTATATTGGGCCACGGAGTTGGACAGCCTTGATAAACCATTTTTAAATCGAATGGGTTTAAAAGTAGAATATGAGGAATGATAATTTATTTTTTAAAAGGGTCCACAGATATAATAATCCCTCACTATCCATTTCTTTTGACATGTAAGAACGTGCAAAGATCTAGAAGACAAGTCCTGACAAGTTTTAGCCCTGGAGAGAAATTATCAATTAATTGTGATTGTTCTAGAAAACCCCAATTCCTCCTGTACTAGAATGATAACTATAGATTTGGTTAGTGTCAGTAGCATATAAATTACTGAAATAATAAATATTTTAGAAAATGAAAATATGAGAAGAAGAATTTTTTAAATATTCGAAACTTAATTATTTTTTTATCTTATACTATAGTTGAGCTTATAAATTTGCTTTTAGTGAATTTTATTCTTGAGAAAAGCTTCACGTATTGTACAAATGTACATTCATATTTCGAAAAAGGGAATAAATATATCTCTACATATAAATCTCAATGTTTTAAGGAAGTTTATGATTTTATGTTGGGCCACACTCATTGCAGTGCTGGGCCGCATGCAGCCCGCGGGCCACGGATTGAACAGCCCTGATTTAAACAATAAACAAGGTTTATACAATTTTAATTAAACTAACTGATAAATTAATTTAAAAATATAAAATATTTATATGAGATATTTATACAATTTCAAGATATATTATTCAGAAGAAAATTGTTTGCAGAATACAACCAATTATAGATTATAAAAGGAAGAAAATAAACACATACACACGGACGGGAAAAAGATCTTGCTTGTGGATGATTTTCCTTCTGAGATATGTAAATAATAATAATAATAATAATAATAAGCCGACCAAGTGCTAGTTGCACCGTATACCGAGGGATCCGTGACTTCTAACTTGAAAAATACTTAAGATGTCAAATTCGTTTTTATTTACCGTTGATAAGGAGAGAGTGATGAAAATTTTTGAAATTTTTTCATTATTTTAAGTTAAGCTACTTCTAAATGCCAACAGGTACAAAAAGGGTAGCTAAAAAAGGGATTTCTCGCCCTGACATTTTAAGCGAAATAAATTTCAAAATTTATGCCTAATTCTACTTAAAAAGATCTTTACAGTGATATATCTTACATATCATGATAAAAAAAATGGGTTGTGCATTTAAACATGATAGGATTGAAATGAAATTTAAGCTCCCCTCCATCTCTAGGATCTTTACTGGTGAATTAAAACCTATTGAATTAGCCCTCTCCTATATTAAAAACCGTGGACTGGAGAAAAGCCTTATCATAAGTGACTCACTAAGCGCCCTTCTTGCCATTCAGAAATTCAATCCTTCTCACCCCTTGGTACAGAGAATTCAGTCCTTATATGGGGGTCAATCGGGGGACAATTGCGAAATTATTTTTATGTAGGTCCCAGGACATACAGGGATTGAAGGCAACGATGCAACTGACCTTCTTGCCAAAATGGGAGCTAATAAGGCGGCTGTTGATTTTTCTCAAATATTTTTAGAAGACTCGAAAAAGTTTTTAAAAATCAATTAAAAGAATTCCTGGTATGATGAGTGGGCGAGGGAGAATGCAATCCTTAAGAGAGTCAAACCTAACATTTGTCCACTAAGTACATATGATATGCCTAGACTAGAAGAATGCAAACCAAATTAATACGTCTACGAATAGGGCACTGCTTTTTTTAACCGACTTCAAAAAAGGAGGAGGTTCTCTATTCGACTAAATTTTTTTTTTTTTTTTTTTTTTTTTGTGCCTATGTTACCTCATATCTCCGCCAATTGTCAACCGATTTTGAAATTTTTTTTTGCATTGGGTCCAGTCTAGCTTCCGATTGGTCCCATTTTTTTTTCGATTTTTTTTCATAGGTATTAGACCTTTTTTATTAGGTTTGTTTAGACCTAACTCTCTTTGTTTATGAACCGATTTCGATGGTTCTTTTTTATCCGAAAGGGGGTGTCTTAGGATGGTGTCATATTAATTTGGTCAAGTTCTGATGATATGATCACTATTAATAACATCACTAAAAAGAGAAAATAAAAATTTTTAAGAAAAAAATAAAAACCGACTTCAAAAAATTAAATGCAACAAATAAAATACACTAAAAGGTATAAAATAATTATTATCTTATTTAGTTACAACTAAACGACGAAATATTAACACGAAATTACTTTTTGAATTCGGTACCAAACAAACTATACCTATAAGCGAGCATATCCTCCAAACGTACTAAGTAAGATCCGTCGAGTGCGATTCATAAAAGGTATATGTTTGGCACCGACTTCAAAAAGTAATTTCGTGTTAATATTTCGTCGTTTAGTTGTAACTAAATAAGATAATAATTATTTTATACCTTTTAGTGTATTTTATTTGTTGCATTTAATTTTTTGAAGTCGGTTTTTATTTTTTCTTAAAAATTTTTCTCACATAGGTTCTTGATTCTTAGAGAAAATACCCCATGGTGTGGTATATGCAAGTCTAGAATCGCAGTGGACCATGTATTAATTGAGTGTCCTTTATATAGTTCTGCAAGATTAAATTTTAATATTGGAAATATTTCTATCCTAAATCTTCTAGGAAATCAAGAAAATTTTGAAAATTTGTTCGGGTATTTAGATCAAATAGGGCTTGTAAATTTAATTTAATTTTTTTTTTAACACTTGACAAAACCAATAACAGGTTACGTTTTGTTCTGTGATATTTTTGAGTTATTGTTGCTATCACTTATTAGATATTTATTGAATACTATTTCGAACTCTATTGGCGTAAACTGTAAAGCAACGGACAGATGGATATGATGATCAAAAAAATAGATTGAGACAGATGATTAAATGGATAAGATAGGTTTTCTGAGGCGCTAATGGCCCGGGCGGCAGTCGATGCGCTCCTTGAAAAAAAAAGAAAAAAAAATATTTTTTTTTTATTTTTTAACCCCACGAAAATTTGAACCGCCCTAAAATATTAATTCGATTAAAAATTTAATACGACTTTTATTTCTGGGAAAATGATTATAAGTATATAAATTGTAAATTTAAAATTTGTGTTTTAATTAGTTTACAAGCTACAATTATCTGACAGACGGTCGGACAGACATTTTAACAACACTAATCCCGCTTAATCGATCGAATCTCTAAGTCTGATTTTTAGTAGGGTAGGTGGGATAGAAACGATCATTTTGATTATATTGGTTAATTTCTACCCAACTTGGGCGAAACAACATGTACATTGTCCACCCATTAACTGTATACACAATAAAATACTAAAATTTCTATAGTGTTCACTTTGTTTTAACTTACAACCAAAAGAGTTCCCAAAGATCTCCAAAATTTTTACCACAAAATATATGTTTTTTAACATGATTTATCAAGTATCGTCTATTTCAATATGTTTTTTCACAAAAAATAAAACAAATATATGTTTCGAGTTTTTATCTCGATATATATATTTAGGGTTTTGAACACTCAAAACATATATTTGTTCTATTTTTGTGAAACCTACCTTGAAATTTTACTAGCTTTTTTTAGTATTATTATTAGTATTTTATTTAAATTTATTTTGGAATAAAACATTTTCGATTTTTAAAAAATAACCCCCCCCCCCCCCCCCCCCCCCCCGAGGTTTATAAATATGATACAATATAATATTTAAAATTCTAGCCAACTATATTGATCACTTTTTGGTTTGATTTTAATTCTGAATTTGGGGGTAGATGCAATTTTAAAAAATATTTTTTGATCATTTCCGTGTAAGGTTCTAAAATAATATACTTAAAAATATTTATAAATTAATAATATAGGTTGGTGAAATTCTATTATTCTGGTGTAATTTGATTAAATAGATATATAGTATAATTTATAATTAGTGTTTATAAACTTGGATAATTATTATTAAATTGAACAATACAAGTGCTTGGAGTTGATCCACTGTAAACATTTTAGGTAAGAGTTAATACAGATTCACCTATTTTATTGGAAAGTTTTAATATTTTAGATAAATATTTTAGCCGTTAAGCATGAATCCGAGGAAAAGAAAAATTGTTGATGAAAAAAGGCAATACATTGTTAATGGCTGTCCGATCGTAATAGACGGATTTCGCCTGTAAGGTATTCCTCTTCTGTGCTTCAGAATAGAACTGGTTGTATAAGCACTAGGGGCAAAATGTTAAAAGTACAATTAAATTATTAAACAATTACATAACTGAGTATACTAGATTCTATTGTCACCAGGACCAAAAGTGTGGGTAAATTTTCAGCTCAATAGGCACATTTCGAATCAAAAGTTTATTTTTCTCTGATTTTCTACATTTTTTTGTGCAGATTTTCTGTAGCTAGATGGCCCAAAATCTGAACATTTCATCGTTTTGGAAATACTAACATTTTCGCATTGGATCGAACTTTTTACGACTTTTTGTTCTCGAGTTTTGGTGGGTATCGGAATCCAGAAAAAGGCAGATAGAGAGAAAAAATACGATTGAAAATGACTTTTCTTTACATTTCAGACTTTTTTAAACACAATGAGCGAATAAAAAAATTTAAAAAAAATGCTGTGAATTCAATACTAGGGACGGTCGTACCGAGTAATATTCTAATGATCAATATTTTATCAAAAATATTTAATCTAACCAAACATTTCAACTGATTATCGCAATCAGGAGAGCTGAATTTCTTCAAAAAAAATATCCTAATTAAATTCAAAAACTTGTCTTTAGATTAATTCATTTTAATGAAATTAAATGAATGAATTAAATAAGATAATTTAATTAATTCTAGAAAGGAAGCAGAGATGAGGGAGCGGCGTTTGCTATTCCATATAATAATAAATATATATAATAGCCCAGATTAATTTGCAGTAACGCTAACGTAATGCTGCCGAGAGGGAGCGCTGATGCCGTCGGTATATTTGCGGCAAATTTGAAATATAATTGTAATTTGAACTAAAATTTTGAAATGAAAGACTCCAATTGATTTTAAATTAAGAAACATTAAATATATTGATAATTATTCCTCCTCCCCCCCCCCTCACCACTCAAAAATTAAATATTCAATTCGCTTTTCTTTGCACACAGAAGAAGAAATTAATCACATCTTATTTAATTTATATTTTATATATTATTTATTTATTTTTTAATCATTTGGTACTTTTTTATAATTTTTTAAAAATCAAAATTTTGTTATTGTTATTTTTTGATTTTTACAGAACGACTTAAGACATGGATGCCCGAGTTTCTCATGGCAATACTGGAGCTGCCTGTCATACAAACAACACCTGATTTCTTTTAAATATTTGGAGCCTTATAGCGCATAGTCCCATTACTTTTGAAAGGAACCTTAAAAATCATGCTTGAAAATTATAGGTGTTCCCCGACATTTCTAAACATGGTAGCAAAAAAAATGTCGAAAGTAATCAAAACTTGTGCTCACCTGGCAGACAAGAAGATTCGCATGCTTTCCAACCGTACCGAATAGTATAGTTTATTGAAAAAAAGGATAATGACGTTCATAATAGTTCAACAAAACTATTTAAATTTCCGGTTCGTTTTATAAACTTTATAATTATGAAGTCAAAATATTTAAAAATTTAAATAAATTGTTTTTATTCATTTTATTTTAAAATTATCTAATGGTCTATATTTTTGCTGATGAGTGTAAATTTTTAAACAATAGCAGCGAAATGTTTGGAGTAGAAAGCTAATACTTGGTAAAGATGCTGCTTATTATTACAAACTTGTGAATTGAATTTCAGTTTATTAGCTACAACCTTGGTTACAACCGTTCGAAAGCTACATATATATATATATATATATATATATATATAAATTGCAAACATTTAGAGTATTTTCATAAATATATAAAGTCAACTTCAAAATTTCAGGATGATCTTTAAATTTTCAAATTATTATTCGTTATTTCAAATACTTCTATATAAAAACATTTTTTGTTTTGAAAATTATATTGGTTCTCGAAATGAAATAAAATTATTGCATAGTTTCAAGGGGCAATTAAAATGAATGATTTTTCCGAAAAGGGTGCGAATAGAAGGTTTGAAGTCCCTGCCTGGTATATCTTCCAGTTCAAGCATGTCAAAGACAAGGCTAGACGAGTTTTAGTCAAATAAAAATTGTTCTCGCTGGGGAATTATTTAAATATAAATAATACAAAAAAGGAATAAATAAAGATGATTCGGTAATCTTTATACTAATTCATTTTTAAGAACTCTCAATATATAAGAACGGAAATAACTAAGAGTGCTATAGACAAGTCATAGCTTGCTTAGAGCAATAGAATTTGGAGAAATTTAAGATTTTCTAATAGGACAGGCTGATTCATTGTGGAAGATTTCCACCTCAGGGTCTGTGGAGTTTAAGTCACAAGATTTAATTTCTGACTCCTACCCTCACTCACACAAAGCAGTATCCGTTTGGGGCGAAGGTCCCAAAATTTATTTTAAAAAAATCTAATTTTAAATTTGAAAAATAACAAAAATGATGCCGTATTCGATGAAATTTGCAAAAAAAAGCGAAGATTAATATAAATTATAAACTTCCTAAAAAAATTAAGGGACAGCATCCACTGGTTGAAAAGTCACCAACCGCAACTGATATATATACCAATATATATATAGTTTGATTTTTTTCAAATTTTCTGCATTTTCAACTCCATCTGAAGCTAGAAATTTTAAAATCTAAAAGATTCTATATTTTCTTATTACACCAGAAATAAGATTCTACCTACGGTTTTTCAATAAAAACATTTAAAAATGATAGTGTCTGCATTTTTCACTAACTACGACTTTCGATTTTTGTGTTATCGTGAGAGTTGGAATTCAGACAGGCAGACTCAGACAGACCTGAAGACAGATAGACAAACAGACGGACAAACAGTCATAATTAAATATTATGTTTTTCTACTTTTGAGAAATACAATTTCTAAAAGTGAAAAAAAAAATTGAAGGAATTCAATACTTCGATTTCCCGGCAAGTTGTGCTTGCTAAGCGAACGAAAGTGAGTTTTGATAAGGCTGTCTTCTGCTTGCTATTTAAATTGCAATCTTTTATATGAAATTGATAATCTATATTTCCAATAATTCCATAAATAGCAATAATATTATCACAAAAATATGATTAGCAATGTGGGGGTCGGTTTCCCGAAGGAGTAGCCCTGATGATATCCGTGAAGAGACAAGGGCTTAAATTCCAAACACACCCAAAAAATTAAATCGTTTATGAACTGGTTTCAACACTTGATACATGGTCTGAAAAATTTTAGATATTTATGTAAAATAGACGCCAATCCTGAAAGTTTATAACAGCATTTTTTTAAAAGCCATTATTTCTCATCCTAATAGAAGTATTTATTTATTTTATATTTTTCAAATGTTAAAATATATATAAATAACGAAAATAATAACCGAAACGTAGATATTAATTGGTGTATTTATTCGTCCTATTAAATCGCATTAATTTTTTTTTAAGTCGGAATTTTATTAAAAAAAAATGACGTAGGAATTTATTGAAATAAAAGTTATATTAAATAAAATTTTAAAAGATTTGATTTTCGTGGATTTACAATTAAATGAAGTGTTACCTGAATAACTTCAGGGGCTTCTGTTTGCGTCCTGTTACATAGGAGAAAGACTTTTACCAAATAAATTACATTTTGAAGTTCATCTAATTGAAATATCTTGAATGCGGTCTTATCGAGCTATACCTACCTAAATGCGGCCTTCCATCATGAAAAGGTTTCTCACTCCTGCTTTAAATCTTTCTACCACCAGCATTCCCTGTCTTTTCCCCCTCTTTGGTTTTTTATTTACCTTCATCCCTTGCCCTTCAATTTATCTTTCATTATTGCGTGGCCAGAAACATTGCCTGACCATAAGGAACTTGGCCAATATTTATTAAAGAACTAGTCGTGTTTTCATGCTATTGCGTGAAACTTAAGCTCATTAATCCTCATTTTAGAATGCATGCACATTTTTCTTTAAAATATTGAGGAAGAAAACCTCTGACGTCAAAATGTATTTTTGCGGAAAAGATAATATGACATGATTACTTATATACAAGTCAGAAGAGGGAAAATAAAAAATTGTGTTTATTTTTAGAAAAAAATATATTTTTATCTTTTATTTATTGAACTCCATTTACAAATATGAAATATACCATCCCTGAGGGAATAAGCTTCAAATTTGATATGTTTGTTACATAGAAATTATATTATAAAAAGAAAAATAAGTATTTAAAATAAAATATGGTTATATAAAAAAGATTCAACAATCAATTGAATAGCCCTTGTTTATCATAAATATAAGTAATAACGCCCAAGATGGGAAATGGTTATTAAGCTTCAAGGATTATATAGGAATTTGTGGAGGATCAGTGGACGTGTAATTTTATCTTAACACCCTTGTTGCTTAATATATTTTTGCACTATCAACATGAGAAGTCAATAAA
This sequence comes from Forficula auricularia, assembly GCA_024734495.1. NCBI lineage: Eukaryota > Metazoa > Arthropoda > Insecta > Dermaptera > Forficulidae > Forficula > Forficula auricularia. Next base: position 7,281,449 of record JALMQS010000108.1, on the reverse strand, counting down.
ATGAATTATTTATTAAATAAAAGTAAAATTTATTTAATATAGATAGGAAATAAATTGGTAACAATTAAGAACAATCACTGACAGCCATAATGTTAATGTATTTTGAATCGTGAGGTAGTCAGTTTCGATTTTGCAGATTAATTTTTTTTTCGTTCAAATAAAAATTATTATTTATTTATAATATATATTTTTATTATTTACTTGGAAATTTATAAAATTAAAATTAAATGTACAATTATATGAAGGAAAAGCGAGAGATTGTCAACTACTGAATCCGAGGTGTTAGGGATGATTTTTAATACCTATATATGTCAGAAGGATTAATTTCACCCCCTCGATAATTAAACCAGAACGCCATATGCTATCTGAACCAATTCTCGAGGAGGTGAAATCAACCCTTTTGACATATTTTAAAAATCATCACGTCGAATTCAGTAATTGACAATCTCTCCTGTCCTCGTATAGATATCTTAAATCAGTTACTATAGGCGATTTGAACTTTTAGGTTTTTTAAATTTTTGTTAGAGGAAAAGTTTGACATTTTCTTAAGATATTCGATATTATTACTTAACACCTTATGTGATTGTAAGAAGAATTTAAGTTACATCCTATGGTAGTAAGTAAACCTTAAGGACTATATTAACAAAATATTTTTACATGCAGTAGAATATTTCAGTCTCAATTTAAAATACAAATTTAAAGCTTCTTTTTCGGGTGCATGGCTAATTTAAAGTAGGACACTTTTCTGTAATTTCGAATACTTTCCACCAAATGTATTCTCCATGAAGATTTGTAATTGTGGCAATAGTTGAAATTAGCCATGAACCCGAAAAAGAAGCTTTAAATTTGTATTTTAAATTGAGACTTAAATATTCTACTGCATGTAAAGATATTTGGTTCCACAAGACATGCCTCTCCAAGAACATCACCCCAAGATATGTACTATATTAACAGTTTGGTAAGTCTATAAAAATACATGATCGTGCAAAAAATAGTTTTTTCAGCTCTAGGGCAGAGTCACTTTTAAAGAAAGACAATATTTTAAGAATAGAGAAAATATAAAAGATTTATTATTAACAACTCACTTGTTTTGTTTTTTCGTGAGGCTTTTAAGAATGAGTAATCCTTTCTTTAGACGATTTATATTATTCCATAATATAAGCTTTCCGAAAAAATTCAAGCAAGGGATTATTATAAATCTTTTATATTTCTTCACTTTTCGTCGTGATCAAAATATCGTAAATAGAGAAAAAAAGTCAAACATTCGAAGCCCAAACATTCACATGATGATCTAACCAAGTGAGCTAACTATAGTCCTCACCTCATTAACTGCTTCTAGATGTCTTATGATGTTATTTTGTTATTTTTTATGTTTTTACTAGTACTAACTATGTTAAATCTATTAAGTAAAAAAAAATCAAAATTAAAAAAACTAATATCATAAGACATGAAGCTGTTGAATATTTGGCTTCCCTAAAATGTGAGTGTCGAGGGGATCGAAGCTTAACCAGTTGTTCTTTAGTCTTAAAATATAAATAATAATTTATCTTTTAGAATATTTTATAATGTTTAATAAACATGTCACTCGAATAGGATTGGATCTTGGGTCTTGTATCTTGGAATAGGGGCAAGAATATTTAAAGGAAGCCGGCCAGCAGATGGAGAAGAGGAAGAGGTGGACGTCCCAAAAGGTGAATGGAATGATGGACATCCCCTTCAGAAGAGCCAATTCAGGAAAGAAAAGGTATATATCCTATAAACGAAAAATAATAAGATTTATTAAATGATAATCCTCTGTCATAAAGAGAAACAAAGAAGTTGTTCTCTGCTTGATACAAATAAAAATATATATGGTATATGTGTGTATGTTTAGGGATTTGCATCAAGCAGAGGACAACCTCTTTGTTTCTCTTTCATGATTCAACAACTCTGCTACTCTCGTCAAAACAAATTTTTTTCAATAAATAATCCTTTGTAATCAACAGGGTGTCCCGTAAATGTTGCGACAAACTTCTGGGGGAGGTGGCACATCATAAGGATTAAGAATTAAATAGAAACCCATGCCCGGAAACGTCATTGCACGCCGCCAGGTGGTGCTGCTCGACTGAGGCATTCCTCACTTTCCACTAGCACTGTACAGCACCACCTGGTGCCGTACAATGACGTTTGTGGCCATGGGTTCCTATGCAATTTTAACCCTTATGATGTGCCCTACCTACTCCAGAAGTTTGTCGCAACATTTACGGGACACCCTGTATAATCTATATTATGTACCTAGTTTACAAATCCCTAATACATGTAGAATAAAATAATTGAATTATTTCAAAATATTAATATTATTAATAATTAATGACTAAAGGGCTAATCAACGGTAAAAATAATTCGTGCCAGAGAGAAATATAGAGAAAGAAGCAAAATGTCTCCCACGAGTATCCAAACTCGAGGACGCTATCCTCCACGTTCCATATATTGCCAATGGAGATTTTATCTATACCTACTATATAGGAATATGGTAATAGTACTAGGATAATTATATTTGTTATTTGTAAAATGTCAACTCGTTTATCCCTATAGAAAACTTGAACTGCATTGCATATCCATTATTCCCGCAGCTTGCAACATTCATTCATTCAAGATCATCTCCATAAATACCTTCACTTCGTCGACTCAACTCCTGAAATTTCTTCCTCTTCTTTTCACGGAACGAGAGTTAATTCTGACTTAAAAGTGTTGCAGGTTCTTGGCGTAACAATAACTTGCAGATGTCATTTAAAAAAATCGTAAAGGGTCATTTTCTCCAAGTTTCTTGTATATAAAAAATATTCAAATTATTGGACTTTATTTTTTGCAGATTCTTTTGGGTTAAACTATTTAAAACTAAAAATTGGTTGAAATTTTCTAATGTTTTCCTAAAAATTGAGTTCACTCTAGATATATTCTTATCTCTTAAATCGACAGAATAAGAAATGGTTTATAAGAGACTGGATAATTTTAATTAATTTCCTGATTTCACTATCGGAGATAGTCTGAAAAAAATCACACAAAGATCATCAATCTGACCACACTCAACAAGAAAATTGACGCCAGTAAATAGGGAAAAGATTTTGAGGTCTCTTCATCCCTCAACTTGTAAGCTTTAAAGTTTTTAAAGTTTATAAATTATAAAATTTATTCAGTACTTACAAAAATCCATTACTAATGTGATTTATTTTATTTCTGCCAATTTGGCAATTAATTTGAAGAGGCAATAATGTTGTGGATAGAGTGCATTACAAAGGAAATTGACCCATGGCATTATATAAAAAACCAAACCAAAAAAACTTCGTTTCTGTGTATTATCATAATCACCTGGTATTAAATTTACACAACATATGGCGTGTTTTAGCAATTGACCAAGGTTTTTTTTAGGTTTTTTTTTTGCTTTGAATATAAGCTTCCGTTTATTTCATCCAAAACTTGAACTTTCTGATGTTTGAACTAGTGTTAATAAAATCGACCAGGTTAATCGCTAAAACAAGCCTATATTTAATCTATAGATAGATAAGCGAATTGCTAGTCCCTAGGTTGGCCTATTTTTGTGTTGCGTTTCAAGGGTGAATATCATTCTTAATCAACTAACATCAAGTTTCCACAAAATATCTAATCTATGAAAATTATAATAGATAAGCGAGTTGGTGGGTCCTAGGACACAAACATTTCGGCAATCTTTGTGATGTGGTATCTGTTTGAAATGAGCAAATCTGAAAAATTGATAAATTGATTGGATCAATATACGTATATGTGAGACTTATTTTTTCATGATCAGATAAGCCGCCAGATAAATATCAGGTGCTATACCGAATTGTAGGTAATGCGGCGCAATCACTGCGGCATCCTATTTTGAGACACTTTAACAAATGCGAAAATAGCAGTCGTATATCTTAAGATATTATAGCACCTAGTGTTTTCACCTTTTTTTGCGAATGAAGGAGGGAAAATATAAATTCTGAATAAGTAAATCAAATAATTAATTCAAGTAATTAAATTTTCAACGGGTATCGAAAGTCAATTTCTTAAATTTAATCCTGAGGTGCGTTAACCGGATATGCCAGAGATTCTCAGGATCCGATTGAATGTCATTTCTATTGACCCTCTTTCTTTTTATAATGATAAATAGTTTGCTTTTTATTGACTAGACGTATATTTTAAATTTTAAACCACAGTTTTTATTAAGTTATTGAAAATATATATGATAAGCATAAAAAATCACGACCAAATGATTAATAAATAATTTCGATAATTAATTCTACATATATTTGGAAGCATTGTTTAGGAGAAGGGTGGTTTATACGACTAGCGAGGACCTGAAGGACAACGTAAACGGTGGCAGAAAGAAATAATGAAGTAAACAGGCAGCAGCTTTTTGAGAAAGAGTTTGGAAAACTCGTGTGTGTCAGGGTGTAATAAGAGCCTTAATCGAAAAAACGATTGAGTAGAAAAGTAGCTAAGAGATTTGCTTACATTTTCAAAACAAAAATAAATCTCAAAAGAAATTATAAGAGGTTGTCAGCTATGGTACTAGAGAAATAATGGATTATTTATAATTAAACGTTAGAAGGTTTGTTTCATCCCCTCGGGAATCGAATCCGAGTGCCAAAATTAGCAATCCGGGCCGGCTACCTTATGAGGTGTATAATTAAAAATGTTCTATTCCATCTTGAATCTAGCAGATGACAATCTCTTGTGATTTCCTTCAAAATTTAAAAGTTTGCTTCTATCGGCAATTTGAAATCTTATATAAAATAATAAATGTTTTTTATTTTTGTTTTTTGTTTTTTTTTTACTTTAACAGAAGTTGAAAAAACAGTATTCACTCCTGCACAATAGGAAGAAGAAATTTGGGATTTTTGAGATTTTGGGGGCTTGAAATATTGAAAGCTGTATGAAGTGATAGGGATAGATAATTGGCAAATGCGTTTGTTCGATTTGTATTTAGAAAAGGTATTATATGTTTCAATTCTATTTTAAGGTATTTGAATTAAAAAAAAATAAATCATTTTCGGAAATCTAACCAAATCTTAATCAAACATTCCAAATAAATAAATATAGAATCTTTATTTGTGAAGCCTACCTAGTAATCTATATTTTTATTTTTAGAAATATGTATATAATCTTAGAAAGGTGAAAATGCACACCTTTTTCGCAAAGATATAGGGATTAGAAATTTTTAGTGTTGGCCAGAAAATGAGTAGTATTTAAAAATCCCAATTTTCAAGACAAAAAAGTCCTAAAAGGCTTAAATTTTTCAATGATGTAACCTCTTACTTAAAAAAGTTTGTAAATTTATTATGACTCAAGATAAGATAGCAGAAACAATGAAGAGCCATTAAGCTTAAGATGCCTTTTATGTTATTAATGTGATCTTGAAAAAAATTATTAGAAGTATTTATGAATATTTTTGTTAATTTTAAAATTTTAAATTCGTAGGGATGTGGACAAGGGTTTCAAAAATCAAATTTTCTCGTTGAAAATTTCGTTGTTTAACTACAACTTCCCCAGCAACTTAAATTTTTTATGTTTTTTCAGTTCATTGATGTTAATTAATAAATTTAAATTCGTTAGTGTTTGAAGGGAGAAAAAGAAAATTATTGGTAGTATTTGGGATATGAAGGTTCTCTTAGAAATAATGAATTTAAATTTATTAATGACCTGAGAACATAATAAATCTAAGTTGCTTAGAAAGTTGTAATTAAACAACGAAACGTTAAACGAGACTTAAAATTGATTTTTTAAACCATTGTCCACATCCCTAAGAATTTATAATTTAAAAATAATAATCATGGACATGAATCTTCAAAAATTATTATTAATCATCGTAGAATCTATAGTTTGTAAGCCTGTGATCAGATAAATTTTTTGACAAATAATTATAGCAATTTTTGAGAAATTCTAAAAGAATAATTTAAAAAAAAAACGTTTTTTTTTTCCATATTTTAATCAAAATCTCTTAATTCGAAATTTTATAAGAGTTGGTTCAGAGGTCTAGCTAGAATATTGATCTTTTTTAGAGTACTTTATTCAAGTACTTTTTTTTTTTTATTTAATTTCTCAAAAACGGATTCTATGATCTTGATGGAAAATTTCGAGAGAATACAGGTCTAAAAAAACGTATGATAAATGCTGTAAAAATTATTTTTTCGGGTAAAGTTCACTGCTATTATCAAAATCACAAGAGACATTTTTGAGAAATTTTAAGAAAATTAAAAAGTATTAGAATAAAGTACTTATTCTAATTTTTTTTTTAATTCCTCTCGTTACTTTATTACATGTTAGATAGACATAACCTGTAAATTCTAGATTTCATAATTATTGGTTCACTGGTCTAGCCGGAAAAGTAGGGAGACACATTGTTTAGAGACCAATTTTTTGCAAAAAGTAAAGATCTGTAATATATTAATATATAGAATCTTCCTTCGAATTTTTTCATTAAAACAAAAAAGATTGATTAATACAATCATTTCTATTGTTTATTTAGAAATATTCCTTTCTTTTTATTGTGTAAAGGAAACAAAAAAAGATAAAAGCAAAGATTGAATTTGAGTCGCAATAAACGTTTTAAATTATTCAGTTTCGTGACCATGACAATGTCAATAAAAGAGGGTAAGGTCTGAGGCAAGGTGGTCGTACGTGATGTGGAATAGATTGCAGGGTCGAATATCCATTGAATGTTTGAGAGAGCTTCAAAATTGTAGCTAGAGAGGTAGGAGAATGCTTAATGGCTTGGATGGATTTGACCCTTGGAGAAATTGCGGAACAGAGTAATATGCTTAGCAATTAGCGAGATTAAGTCCAAATATATATACTTACGTTCCTAATGGAGTAATTAAAATATTTTCTGAAATGTACTTAAAAATTGGGTGAAAAACATTTTCGAATTACTGATTGGCGCCTTTTTATGCGCTGAGCCCAAATTACTGCGGCTACAACATTTTTTCAAGGTTTTTTTTTACAAAAAGAACTAATAGGGCAAATAATAAATAGTTTCAGCCGATTTAGAGATATTTCGAAAATTCAAAGCAAAAAAAAAAAACTTTTTAATGCTCGATTACAACATTTCATCATACCATATATTATTTAGTAACGTAATAAGAGTGAATTTAAAAGAGGTTGAAAATGTGAATCTTTTAAAATAAGAGACGCTTGTAGGTGAATTCAAATTGTCTTAATTTTAAAAATAAATTTGTTCCTTATTTCTTTTACCTTAAAATTTTTATGGTTCTTAAGAAAAATTATTTTGAAATTTTTTTCCTATCTCGCCTTCCTGAGGTTAACCCGTTGCTCCATCTGACCACTTGGAATTTTTCCGAAGCGTCGCTGTCGCAGAATACTGCGGACGATTGCTACAGACGAAACGCAGGCTTATCTAACGAGCAGAGAGTGGGGGAAGCGTCACCAGACACAATCATGTTCAAACCTGTGGCGGCAGGCTCACCATTTGCCAGTAGCAGCATCATCCCAGTCATTTAATAGCCAGACCTCGTATCACGCGAACCCCTGCTATATAGACAACTAAATTGGCAGAGCAGTTAAGGGTATGCCTATTCTGCTAAAAGCAGGTCAAGTCATTTCTGTCGAATAAAAAACTCCCAGTTATATAAAACAGTTTCGGCTTTAATGAGATAATCTTCAGTTCTAATGAGCTGTAATGAGCATAAAATGTATGACTATAAATGTTACAAAAACATAAAAAAAATTTATAAATTAGTTCTTAAAATATTTTACAAACTCAATACATTGAGTGCAGACAGAGTTGTTATGTATTGTCAAACACAATGAATTCCTCTCTTTTTTAATTTATAAATTTTTGGACAGGCATCTCTCCTACGTCAACGTTTATTCTTTTGATCTGTATAATATAGCTCATGGTCAATGGTGGCCTGTGGAGCCTTTAAGGCATTTGCGCTGTCGTGCACCGCACGAACTTGCTCATATGGACGGCATAATAACCACACCTCGTATCATGGGAGCCCCTGCTATATAGAGAACTGAATTGGCAGATCAGTTAAGGGTATGGCTGCTACCCTGTAAAAAAAATGCTCAAGCCATTTCTGTCGAATAAAAAACTCCCAATTATAGAAAACAGTTTCGGCTTTAATTAGTCCCTGTTTACATTCATAATTTCAATTCCGATAATGAAGCACACAGAGAAAGGGAAATTTCTTAATTACATAGAATTGTAACAGCTATACCCCTAATAATATCCAGAGATAGCTTGATATGGGCAGGTGTTGGCCTGATAAATGATAATTAAATTAAGTTCACATTTCGAGAAAAAGATGGCATTGAAAATAATTCTTGTCTCGGCAAATCATAAGCAGAAATGAAATATTGATTAGTCTCAAAATGAGCGGAGGAGTGTCGATTAATGGCAAATTGCGTATTTCTTTGAAAAAAAAAAAAAAGTATTATCAAAGAATAACAATTTTATTTCTTATAAAAGATATGATATTAATTCTATTTTAAAAAGACACAGTAAAAACTATGAAAAATTGGAGAAATCAACCGGTGTGTGTGCCACACACGACGACTTTCACTTACAACCTCCCTTGGCTAAATGTCTTGCCAAAGACCCCTATAGTGTTTGAATCGATATAAAAAAATAAACATCACAGAGCTTGTGATATTTGTTAAGCAAAGCAATTTTTTAAAAAATCGTAAGAATCTTTAAAAAAAAATTTTAAACTACCCCAACGTTCAATTAAAGATTATTGTCAAGTTTACCATACCATTCCTGGGTGATTCCTAGCTTAGATTCAAATTTCGTAATTTTGTGATTTACTGATGCTGAGATATAGTAGTACAGACCGAACATTGAATTTTCGGCTCTGACGTCCACAAACCTCGCTTTTTTTTCTAAACCCAGTTTAGAAATATGTTAACGGCATAACTAGGTACTATCACTTGGTGTTGTCTGAGGGAAATTAGTTTTTATAGTTTTAGAGATAGAACAATTTCAAAAAATCAGCCCCCTTAAAGTGAATGCAATATATATCTTAAAAAATGTTTCGCTAGGTGAAAGTAAAAAGTCGTGTTTCGCGCATGGTAGATTTACCCTTTAGCGTTATTAATGGTATTTAACTTAGTTTTACTATTCTTAGAGTAAAGGTGTCATTTTGAGGTACTTACGTTCTTGAGAATCCTTTAAAAAAGTCTCGAGAACCCCCAGGGTTGAGAATAAGCATAGGTTAAAAACCTCTGACACAAAAATTGGTATTTATAGAATTTTTTCCAATATTCCAAATGTATCGTAAAAAATATATGAGGGAGGAACTAAAAGCACATTTAGCCAAAAAATATTGGGTTTATTTTTAAAAAAATATGTTTGTTGTTTGAATTCAATTTGCACTCCGATAATATTTCAATCAAGGAGAATAAACTTTGATTGTGACAAAGTTTTGCTTAGCAATTATAATAAAATAAATATAAATATTTTAAATCCCTAGCTGAAATGCGAGCACTATAATTAGGTACTTTGAATCCCATTTTCTATATTACAAAATATACGGTTTTAGTAAGATAATATGATGCAGAATTCGTCACAGATTAAAAATGTTTGATCATGATGTTAGTATCTGAAATATCTTTGGAGTTGGGTAAATTTAAATGACTATTATTTGCCTAGGGATATTTTAGAGGGTTAGATAGAGAAGAAAGGGGTTAGGGAATAGATAAATTAGAATATTTTCCCAAGAAATCTGGGACTTTAGGAGAGGTGAAAGAGTCCGCATGGAAGAGAGTCAAATAGATGTGATCGGTTGCGTTAAATCAGCCTTAGGACTGTATACTCTGTAATGATGATGATGTGAATTTTTTCTTGTTGAGGTTTTGGTAGCTAGAATGATGATCAGAAATCATTTTTCGGTTCGGTTAACCAATTTATAATAAGTTATCTTATTATTCTGGCGACAGTTCAAAAGAAGAAATGTGAAATTTACCCAAATTAAGATAATATAGAAATCATGTCTCGATATTAGAACTTTTGGAAATAAACCAAATTATCTAGGTACTATTTAATAAAAAGACTACAAATACACGAAATTTCGATCACTCCATCTGTGATCGAAAAGCCAAGTATATGTGTGTATTTGTTAGTATTTTAATAAATGTATTATACATTGCAAATGTGGTTTATTTCAAAAGTTGTAATAATCCATTTAATTAGCTAAGTTTTAATTAAGTCTCGATATTTGAAATAGAGAAAAAAGTAAATTTTTTCAAGAATTCGTAAACTGGCTGTAAAATTTGTGGATTTATGCAATTTGTCGAAATCCCCATTTGTAATAGTAATTATTCAAAAAATACACGACTGAATAGAGTGATGATTGAGGCGAACTCCTCACAATTAGACTTCTTTTCTTGTAAGATATTGCTCACACTACGATTGAATGTCTAATAAATTGTATTATATTATTACATGCTTTATATCAGCTTCACTTGTATGTATGTATCTGTGTATTTATCTATCTATCAATGTGACTTTTGTTCTGTTAAATTCCGCAAACATTTCTCTATAAAAATAATTGTTTACCTATTCAATTTAAATGAAATTATATAAAAATAATTAAAATAAATACATTTCATTCTGTTAAATTCCCCAAACTTTTCTCTATAAAAATAATTAAGACTTTGTTAATTTATTGTATAAAAATGTGAATTGTAACTGGGATAACTTTCGAATATCGAATAAAATAAAAAATAAATAAAATAAAAATAAAAAATTTTATTAAGATTTGTTTATCAAAATTTTTGTCGAAAAATATATATTTTATTTTTTTAATATATCATTTTTTTTTTCTCAGCCTAATAAGCCATAGCTATTAGTGAAATAATTAATTCATACGATTTAAAATGTATTTAAGTTATTTAGAATAAAAATAATAAAGATTAACTGTGGACTAGGGTGAATTTACTTCCCATCGAGCATAACCCCATAAGAACAACAGGGGTAGGTTAAAGTTTACCAACACTTGTGTTGAGTAAGGGTCAGTTGTATGTCGGTTGGTAAACTCTTTTTAAACGTTGACAAAGGGTAAATCCTTAGAATTCACCTCGGGGCACAAGTTGAATTCTAAGGATTTACCCTTTGTCAACGTTTAAAAAGACTTATCAACCGACATACAACTGGCCCACCCAGTATCACAATTCAAATAATATAATAAAATTATTTAAAACACGAAGTGTGAGCTCAAACAGAAAAGAAGCTTCTAGTATGAGTGAAAATAAATCGTTTATATGGTCTGCGAACGAAATGAGATAGAAAGCTGAAACTTGGCTCAAGGGTGCAGTTACCAATACAAACTTCTACACCTCTCATTAACTACAGGAGTTTAAGAGCAATTAACAATTTAGATTTTTCCTGATCTTCAAAAAAAGAAAAATATTTAAAAGTCCTGAGGCTGCAATTTCAACAGTTTTTCGACTTATTTTTGCAAAGAAAAGTAAAAAGTTTTTACTTAAACTTGTCAAGTTGATTGAATTCAGATAGCCCAGGTGAATTGTGTTGAGGTTGCGTCTAGGCTGGGTTCATCTCCCAGCAATGGACTCATCTCAGCCCCACCCATGAACAATTGCGAGTCAGGGCATTTACCTCGGGTCACAAAATTTACCAAGCCGAATCTCTACGTACAAGTTTAGAGATTCTTAGAGTGAGCCCTTTCCCTCTCCAATTAACATTTGACAATCTCACTTACTATCTCAGCTTTTGTCTTTAACCACCCTCTCTTATCACAGTGTGAGAAACACTGGTAATAATAATCTTTTCTTAAATTGAATCAACTACAAGATTGTCGTAATTGAATCAATTATTGTTCAGTTTCTTTTTTAATGTGATTATTAAAGACAGTTCAATTGCATTTTTTCGCTAACTTTAAATTCAATAAAACTTATAGACAAAAATTCGAATCATGAAAAAGACGTTCTTTGGACACTAGTTTTATTTTGCACGAAATTAAACGCTTTGGTTTTGTGGAACGAAATTGCATTTAAGAAAGAAAGCCAAAAATTTAATTAATTCTTCTTAATGGAGATGGCAACCGACAAAACTTCTACAAACTTTCGTTTTTGAATTATCATGGGTATTGGAATTCTATCAGACAGAAAAAATGTCTCAGAAGATTATTAAAAATTTATTAAGAGTGGGAGGAATCAGAAAAATGAAAAAAATTGTTATTAATTTACTCGTTTCTGAATTATCCTGAGTGATAATATTCTTCTTGTTTTTTTTTCAAATATAAAATACAAATAATTATAATATTAATTCGATATTTTACTGACATTTGCTGCTGCAGAAATTGCATGTTTTCAAGTTTTATTGCACGAAACTGCATTTTTGTTCCAATTTATTTATTTTTATGCCATGATTCATGAATATATGTTTGAAATAATTAATTTTACTATTAATTTTATATTTAAATAATTTTAATGGTTAAATACTGAGTAAAATCTATCTTTAGATGCTTAAGTAGATATAATAAAAAAAAAGTAGAAACACTTTGAAAACAAAAAGAAGATTAATCTTTGAAAAATGTAATGCTACCCTAATGGCACTTCACCGAAGTGTTTTGGGTGGGAAATAAAATACTCGAATTGCCCAGAGATTTCTTTCCTGACTGCCGGGCGGTCCTAATATTAAATTCAATCCAAATTATTTTTTCTAATTGTGTTTAAAAATTTCTGAAACGTGAAGAAAAATATTTGCCAATCATTTATTCTCTCTGTCTGTAGATCGTGTGTCTGTGTGTCTCTCTGGAATCCGATACTCGTGACAACTCAAGAACGTAAAGTGGTAGAAAATTCTTTCTTGTGGCAAAATGTTCGTACTTTCAATGTGGAGAGCTAGTTAGATTTTGGATTCTATATTTAGAGTTCAAAAATAATTTTTTTTTATTAGTTTAATTGAGATTTTAAGGAGTTTTCATAATATAGATATAAAAGCGAGAACCAAACCTAGAAAAACTTCCAATTTTATATATAAGGAAATAGATTTAATTATTTTATAATTATAATATTTTTATACTCAATGCGGTGTCATTCCCCCTTCCCAAGGTTAAGCCTATGGTCTTCAGTCAAAATAAACATTATGGACTATTTAATTCGAGTTTAGTTAGTAGGATTTAGGCAGGTAGTGTACAATGGTGAGGTCCCAACAAGCTCGCTCTTTTAAAATTATTTTCAAAGGTAATGGAGCCATTGAATTTTAAATTATAATTTATTTTCCCTCGAAAAATATAGACATTATAAAATCACTCTAAAGCATTAAAAAATTTAAAATAACCCAATTTGGAATGGTCTTTGTATATAAATATTATGAAAAATGCATCATCATATTACTTAGAGGTGCGATACCAAGTGCTACCGTAATGCTATAATATTAGAAAGATTAAAAAGCTCTCTGTAGTTTAAAGAACAAAAAACGCTTTTTATTATCTTTTAAAGAATTAACAAAGGTGAACGCAACGAAGCCAGGATTTAGTGATGAGCTGAATTCTTGGAATTATTTATTTTTCCGAAAATACATGAAAGAGGCAAGTTCACGGGACATCCCAGTACTAGGTCTTTCATTAGCTGTTTCTAAATAGAAGAAAGATAAATAAACTCGAAACTTATTTATATTTTCCTAATTAGAAGAATTTAAATTCTCAATGGAAATTTCGTAAAGGTTGTTCTAAGAATATTTCATTTAAATTGGAAATAGGAGGATGTTTTTGTTTTCTCGAGAGTCTAGAGTATTGATAACAACGAAAACCCTTAAGGGAGAGAAAGGAAGATTGAAATTTGTGGGGTTATTTTGCGACCTACTATTTTAATGGAAGGCCGAAATTGCTAACCACTATTGGGATTTGATGCCAGATCCGCTTTTAGAGTTTTGTAGTTAATAGGAAATCTTATAATGTGATCATGTCCGTCCGTTCGTATGTCTCCATTTTGGAAATCCTATAAATTACTAGCTATTGTGATGAAATTTCATTTTAAAATCCGATTAAGAAGGTCGGGTGATTATAAGAGATTCAAGAATAAAATAACAAAACTCATTAAATAAATTAAAAAGTATATATTTCGTCGATGTTTAAAATTTGATGGCTCTCCAACCTTTAGCAGGCACGTATAACGATATTTTTTGCGGGTGAAGCCAATTATTTTTGTTTCAAATCTGAATTTTGTATTTTAATGGTATATCTTATTATATTAAATGAGCAATTCTTATATAGAACGTCATTTTCATCCTCTTAAAAAGCCGACTATTCGGAGGATTGTCCCTCCTTCTTCAGAGTTTAAAAGAGCCAACAAAGGAACGTCCATGTATATTAATATTATTTTTAATTACAATTAAGTTAAAAACTTTCCTCGTAGCGATGCCTTGATGATTGCCGGAGCGGGTCAAAACGTTGGCAAAAAAATTAATTAAAGTTGTATTTTTTGCAAATAAAAATCGACCTGAATTTAAAATTAAAAATAATATTAATATATCGCTTTTAATTAAAGCAAAAAATTACTGAACAACACTCATCAGTAGATTTTCATGGATTCTATGACCCCCCTGGGTAAGTCACTGCCAGATAGTATTATGGAAATAAATTTTCGAAAAATATAAAATTATTTGAACTCATATTAAATTTTCTGAATTTTTACGATTCCTTTGCTCGAAGATATCAATAAACAAAACTAAAAAACATTTACTGAAGATGCTAGAACATTTATTTATTTTATTGAAAAATAGATTAGAACAAAACGAAGGGCTTAGTGAGTCAAAATAAACAAACAATCGTCAGGAGAGAACGTCTGTGAGAAAATATACATTTTGTTAACTTTCAGGCTTCAATCCGTGGAATCTTTAAAGGGTTGTCTATCTAAAATATAGTAACAAATTCGTGAAATAAAAATTTCTTAATCATAAAATCACCAAAAAAAAATATTATAATATATCTATTACAATAAATATTAATTTAAATTTGTGGATCGACCGTAAAAGTTATATACAGTGGAACCCCGCTATTCGTCCGCCTCTCTACTCGTACAACTCATTATTCGTACAACTTTTTCAAGTAAAATTTAAATCGCCATTCGTACGCTTTTTCGCGATTCGGACTGCGTGCACGAATGCGCCACTGAGCGCAACTTTGCACCGGTACTGGACAACGCTCCTGCTCACCCTCCAGGTTTGGAGGAAGATCTGACTGGTGAATACAGTTTCATTCAAGTGAGATTTTTGCCCCCTAACACCACTCCACTTATCCAGCCCATGGATCAGCAGGTCACTTCAAACTTCAAAAAACTTTATACAAAAGCACTGTTTCAAAGATGTTTCGAAGTGACCTCTGACACAGAACTCACCCTCAGAGACTTTTGGAAGAACCATTTTAATATCCTCCATTGCTTGAGAATAATAGACAAAGCCTGGGATGAAGTTTCTTTGAGGACACTGAAATCCTCCTGGAGAAATCTGTGGCCAGACTGTGTGGCACTGAAAGACTTAGAAGACACTGCCACGGAAGCTGTTGTAGTGAATGAAATTGTGTCCCTGGGAAAATCCATGGGTTTGGATGTAGACAATGATGATGTGGAGGAGTTGATTGAAGATCACCGAAATGAGTTGACAACTGAAGAACTTCAAGAACTACAGAGAGAACAGCAGGAAGTGATTGAAGATGTGTCTTCAGAGGAAGAGGAAAACATTTCAACTAAGGAAATTAAAGAATTGTGTCACCATTGGGAAAATATAGAACACATTGTCCAAAAATGGCATCCAAACACAGCTGTGGCGAATAGGAGCGTTAACTTATTTAACGACAATGTGATTGAGCATTTTAGGAGGATTCTAAAAAAAGACAAAAACAATCAACATTGGATATCTTTTTAATATGTAAAGGACCAAAAAGACAGAAAAAAGAATCAAGGGAAAAATCATCTAACGTTTTTAATATAGAAAGTAATGAGGAATTGTAATATGTAAGTAGATTTTAAATAATAAAAATCGTATTAAAGAATTATACAATTGTACATTTTTTACTTCTACTGTTCAACTCATTAGTTTAAATAAAGAGTTTGGAACCGATTAATGCAATTTACATTATATCTTATGCGAAAAAATGATTCCCCATTAGTACAAATCGCCATTCGAACTGCCTGCTAGAACGAATTGTGTACGAATAGCGAGGTTCTACTGTATATAGATGTTAAGGAAGTAGCATATCAGGTTTTGGGTAAAAAATAAAAGCTTCAAATAAAAGATCTAAAGCTCAGAAATAAACAATTAAGGTATATTTCTGACAGAAAACCTGATACTTTCTCAACATCATTATAAATATTAATCAATAATTTTGGAATTAATAAATTCTAGATTATTTTTGAATTCTTTATTCAACAAATCTCATAGCTGGAACCCAATATCCTTAAACCTGTTTATTTTGACACCCTAGTCGCGCGCTATGAACTTACTCATTGTCATTAGGTAGCAGTGAGTTTTCCCCTTTTAAATTACCAACCTTCCCTTTGAATTAAAAATCATGTCTCATAATAGTAGAAGCTTCAATGAAAATAATTTTGATTGCTATAAATAAGAGAGAAAATAGTTGTTGTTTTTTTAATTTGACATGGTTCTGTCCTCGGTTCTATCTAAGTCTATGCAGGGTGTATCTGTAATACCCGGAGATAATTCAGGTGGTGGTTATATGGATCAAAATAAAGAAATAAGTTCATATAAACATATGTCCCGAAACGCTTCTTTTATCCATTTTTTTTTTTTTTTACTAAATAATTTATATCTCTGGAACGATTTGACCAACTGAGTGGAAATTTCCCATGGAACCCATTAATGTAAAGATCTAGCTTAGAAAAAAAATTCAATTCGATCCACTTATTCTTTTTTAAAATAGTGGCTATTAATAAAAATGTACCGTTTTTTACTTATTTTCATTTTAAAAATTTTAAATGGCCGTCGTTTTGAAATGGATAATTTGATCAAATTACATTGATGAGTTACATGCAAAATTTCAAATAAAGGTCTAGCCGTTACAGAGATATAAATTATTTAGTTAAAAAAAAAATGGTGGATAGCTGGTAAAAGAAGCTTTTTAGCACATATGTTTATAGAAACTTTTTTCTTTATTTTGATCCATATAACCACCCCCCTAATTATATCCGCGCATTACAGATACACCCTGTATATTTCGAAAATAAACTACAGTCAATAGATAAGCTTTGATGGGAATCAAAGTGCACAGCGTGCGCAGGCCAAGTTCGAACATTAGAATGGCCGTACACGCTATTTACACGAATCATTTCGAGCCAATTTCGATCCACCTGCAGCTCGGAATCAATTTGAGATACAGAGCTGATATTATATACATGTAATTATGTAATACATCTTGAGGCGAGTACCAAATTTCAATAATATAGCTTAAATAGATTTTGAGATATGCACCTGAGAAAATAGCTAATTTTGGCACTCACTCACTGACAGGTCGTCAAAACCTATAGGGTCATCATTCCAGAATCATGAATTTTCGCCTGCTAGTAGAGTTTGGGACACAAATAAAGGAAAAATTCAACAAATTCAAACTTTCTATCTTTCAACCCCTTCAAAATGGGGGGGAGGGTCAAAAATGAAAATTCTAGCCCGTTGGACCAAACTCAACCAAATTTTGTATACATATTCTGTGGGCCCACAGAAGGATAGAAATGCAAAAACTGGCCAAAAATAAAAAGTCTAGCCCTTCGGACTAACGGGCTTACTCATAGCTTACAAAAAAAGCTGTCAGGCTAATTGACGATTCTACCCTCACCGACTCCCTCGACTCGCTGGCTCATCGAAGAAATGTCTCTGCCCTTTCCCTTTTCTATAGATACTATCAAGGCAGGTGCTCTGATGAGATAAATTCAGAAATTAGCCCCAAAGCATGCTTTGCGCGTAGCACGCGTTTTGCAGATTCCCAACACTCTTTCGCGGTCAAATTAGAAAAGTGCCGGACCACTTCAATCGCCAATACGTATATCCCCATGACTTCAAGGAACTGGAACTCTCTCCCAGCCTCCATCTTCCCAAGCACTTATAATCTTCAAACCTTCAAAACCCGAGTGCATAAACACCTACGTCTCTACCCTCTCACTTAATCAAGATTCCTTCTCTTCGGTAATGCAAGGGTCTTTCGAGATCCATAGGGGCTGCATTTTTACTTTACTTTTTGCATTCGATCGCCTTAAAAAAAAAGAGAGAGAAATCTCATCCAAAACATTCTCTAAAAAACAGGCCGTTCGAAAAAGTAGTGAAATCTAGTTTGTAGCCAAGTTAAATTCGGTAAAAATAATTAAGTTGAGAAAATAGTAGATCTCTCAACTTAATTATTCTTATTAAATGAATTTAACTTTAAAGGACTTCATAGATATTAGAGAAATATTTTTACATTGCATATCAGAGAGGTTCGTCCCCTTAGGAATCGAACCCAAGCGCTAACTAAGCTTCCCGGGCCAGTAGCCAAACCCTTAAGACAAATCTCTCTCTGACATGCAACATATATAAGTATTATAGCTAGATTTTTCACTCCCTTCAACTCAAAGGGAATAGTGAAAATTCCTGCTAAACTGAAAAAAGTTTTCAGTGACGGACCCATGGATTTTACAGTGAAAACAAAGATTTAAGTATCTTTTTGGGTGTCTTTTTTTGAAAAAAGATGGAAATTATTTCAAAAATCAACCCAGTATATAATATTATTAAATGAATTTAACTTTAAAGGACTTCATAGATATTAGAGAAATATTTTTACATTGCATATCAGAGAGGTTCGTCCCCTTAGGAATCGAACCCAAGCGCTAACTAAGCTTGCCGGGCCAGTAGTAGTAGTTAATTATTCTTGGTGAATTTAACTTGGCTACAAACTAGATTTCACTACATTTTCGAACTTGGCCTGTTTTTTTACAGAATGTTTTGGTTGAGATTAAATTCAGTACAAAAACATTTAGGGTTGTTTGTTCTATAAGTGAAACATTAAAACAACCCGGTATATATTTGAAAAAAAAATTTAGTGAATCCTATATTAATCTAGGCTAGCATCCTTTAATACCATATTCTGGACTAAAGTTTCTATTATATCAACCCTGAGGTTTAAGCAATCAAAAGTTAAGCTTCTGAAACTTATTTTGTCTTTTAGAGAGTTTATATTTTATTCCGAATATATACCTATTATTTTCTATAAAAATTAATATTTAAATGTCTTTTCGAATTTAGTGCTTAAGATCATTTTGTGGAGAATTGTTTTTGATAAAATTGTCATTTGAGTTATTTACGTAACGAAAACGAAAAGTTTAGCCACGACAAGCGATTAAATGTGAATTCAATCGAAAAATTGAGTTTCAACCTATATAACTTTTGGACGGTTGAACCAGCAGACTTGGCTCATTCTAAATAAAATATCACATACATATATATAAACTTTTTGTGGAGAATTTAATTATCTACCAAAACTTATCTATTGAAAATTGAGAGATAAAATTTTTAGATAGAAAAGAACAAGAATTAATAGTAAAAGTAATTTTTCCAATGTTTTGAAAAGGGACAATTGGAAAAAAAATGAAAACTTTTTTAAGACTCGCCATGTGCACAAAAATTAGTGAAATTTTCTGACAGAGAACGGTTTGAGCTAGAAAATTGAAACTTAGTCTAAAGGTGTAGTTTATTAATAGATTCACAAGTACCAAATTTCAGCTCATCACTTATAACAGTTTCATAAGGCAATTAAATTTTTTCTCATTTTCTGCATTTTTGAACCTGAATTTCTGAAGCTAGAGACCAAAACACTTCTTCGTTTTGGGATTACAAATATTTTGGTTTCTGAACGAGCTTTTACTATATACATTTTGACTTCTGTAGTTCTGTAAGAAATTTCTATGGCTTACCATTCTTAAGTTATCATAGATATCTGAAATGAATTTTCTACACGTTTCAAATATTTCTAAAAACGATATGGGAAAAAATTTCAAGTGAATTTAATACTGCAGTCTTAGCAAATCACCTTAGCGTACCGAGTCAAAGATACGAAAGTTCCTGTTCTTTTATCAAGTTTCTCCCTTTGAATTTAAATTTTTATTTTATCAATGCATGAACTCTTTCAAAATATATGCAAGCATTACTATAATATTTTACCATTTAATCTTTTCATCATTTTCATAAGCTGGATCAGTCTTAGGGTTAGTTTGACACAAATCATCTTGCGAAGAATTTTATACTATTTATAAGATTATTACAGTTGAATTTTTCTTTGGTATTCGATGATAATAAATAATAATTATGTGGAGTACTTTTTTGTAAAAATTTGGATTATCATAAATAAAAATTGAAGGAATAGAGGAATAGTATGCCAAAAGATTTGGCGGAGATTTTGCGAGAGAAAGGTTTAACTAGGAAAATTGGAACTTGCCACAGAGATGCAATTAATTTATATCAATAGAAGAGCCAAATTTGAGCTCATTAAGCTATAGCGGTTTAATAAATAGCTCCCGATTTGAGAATGGGGAGATTTCGATGCTTAAAAAGTAGGTATTCGTGATGTTTAAAATTAAAGCCAGATATAATTCTTAAACTATAATTCAATTTTCTTCTGCATTTTTGAACCGGAATTTCTGAAGCTAGAAACGCGAAATCAAACGTTTTTGCAATACAAAAATTTTAGAAACAGAACGAACTTTTGGAGTCGTTTTTGAGTTATCGTGTGTATCTGAATCCAGATGAGACACAAACCTACTCACAGACAGAAAATAATGCATACTTAAAAAATGATTTTACATTATATTTAAAAAATTTAAAGACATTTCTAAACAAGATAAGAAATTTTTTTCGGGCCCGCCATGCAAGGAAATGTAGTAAAAAATCCTTTCATTTGCTAGCCCCTAGCTAAGAGGATTTTTGTTAGGTAAAAACACTCTTTTTAGGTTCATCACATTAATTTGACATACCTACTCTAATATAAAGTTTGATTTGTTTCTTGCATGTACAAATGTATATGTTTTATTAATTGTAGGCAGTACATCTCTCATATCATGGATTTTGATATCGAAATCTATTGGAGTGATTGATAGTGGCTATATATATCAATATGTGAATACGGTTTTAGAGAAGGTGAAACGCCATGTAAATACTCAATATAAATTTTTACTTTTTGATATAAAGATAAAAAACATTTCATCAAATCATGACCTCGCTATCCAAAATAATAAAAAAAAAATATTTCAAATAACCATTTTTCATAATTTGTTAAAATACGACTTTTCAAAATGATTATTTAAAAAATATTTCGCCAAGAGTAACACAGTGTTGAATTTATAAAAATAAATCAATGAATGTGGCCTTTGTTTTGTATTTTTATTAGACTGAAGATGGAAGCAAAGCTCGAATTTGCTCCTTTCTTGAACCCTCATTCATGTCCATTTGGATGCAATTCAGAGGCAATAAGATTAATAAAAACGATTCCACTTAATATAGCTGACTAGATCCTGTGGCCTATTATTGAACAGTCTCTGCCGTTTCCTTTTTTTATAGATACTGTTATGACGAGTAAAGTCAATAATCCCCTAAAGTGTCATTTGCGCGATATGCGATTTTCACATATTCAACACTCCTTGGCGGTCAGGTTAGATACATGCATTCGCCAATTCGTTTATCCCGATGACTTCTAGAGATATTGGAGATATCCCTTCCCGCCTATGCTTTTCTTGCGACATACAGCCTTCAAATTTTTAAGACACGTATCCACAGACACCTTCGACTCCAATCTAGCCCCTGAATTTCTTTCTCTTATTTTCACGATGTGAGATTTAACTCTAAATTATAGGTGTTGTTCCTTTTTTGGTGTAACACTTTCTTGGATCAAAATTATTTTTAAAAAAAGAAAAACAAAGAAATACAATTCTGTTTTAAATAGAATCAATAAATTGTTTAATTCAAATAGAACATAAAGAGGTTTCATGAAAAATATATTTTATCAATAAATAAATTTTTAGCTATATATAGGTAATTCATTTAAATATTTTGGAAAATATTGCCAATACTACAAATCGTCTTGGAGATAAAGATCACCTTAAAATTATAATAATATTTACGAAAGTTTTTTTTTTTTCTAAAAGCCTTGATACATTTTTGAAAATTTTTAGTCGAGTTTATTAATAACAATTTTTAACATTTCTAAAAGAAATTTTTTTTCAAAATTTTTCTCTTTATACTAGAAATCGAAATTGTGTACTAAAGTTGTTATGGGACTGCAAAGAGAGCATAGAATTTTAGGGTGAATTTGTTATCAATATGCGTAAATTTATTCACATCAAGCAGAGGTTAGACTTATTGATTTAATCTTATAAATGATTATCACTAGTTATATTATAATTTGTTTATTTTTAGTTTATAGGTAATTTGTTGTATTCCGGAAAAAAAATAGTTCTGAATAATATATCTTAATAGCGAATCAAATATTCCTTTCAAAATTAATACTAGATGATGATTGAGCTGTCAGTATGGGAAAAGCGTTGTTAATTGAAAAAATGGCGTGTCTTGTACTTGTGTTTGTAGAAAACTCAATGTTCTGAATGGCAGGGGGACTCGAACGTTGGCGAATTCGCTCATGCAGGGTGTGGCTAGGGGTAGGTCGCTCCCACCCACTGACTTACCTGCAGAGCCTCCTTACGTCATAAATCACCCACTCATTCCCACAAAATCCCGGCTTGAAATATCAGTTATTATAACAAATTTGGTAGAAAAATGTCAACTTTTAAGTGATATCTATGTATTCATTTTTTATCCTCTGACCCAAAAAAAAGGGGGAGTTATGTGTTTGACCCGAATGTCTCTATGTCTCTGACCTTATATCTCTTAAACAAAAGGTTCAATTTTGATGCGGTTTTTTGTAAATAATAAAGTATTTTTGTAGAATCATGGAAATCACATCATATTCACAGATAAAATGTATGTATTCATTAAGAATAAAATTGGAGGAAAAGGGAAAACTTTTTCAAGACATGTTGTCCGTCAATTTTAATGATTTGGTAATTTTTCTTCACTGAACCGTTTGAGCTAGAAAAGTGAAACTTGGTAGAGAGGTGAAGTTTATTAATATGAGAGAAATTCCAGCTCATTAGTTATAAGCGTTCAAATGATTTCAATATAAAAATTCAATTTTGTTTTCTAATTTTCTGCATTTTTAAACCAAAAATTCTGAAGCTAGGAAGCCCAAAATCTAACCGTATCTTAGTTTTAAAAATATAAACATTTTGCAATTAAGTAGAACAAACTTTCGAAATCTTTCTTGAGTTATCGAGGGTAGCTGAATCTAAACAAAAAACATGCTTGAAAATTTCAAAACTATATAAATATATATATAATTTAAATTATGTTAGTGCAATAACAAGATCTAATAAAACCAAAAACACTGATAGAAGTGAAGCTTGCGTTTGAATTCTTCTTTTAAATTTTGAAGAAGGAAGGAAGAGCTTCCTAAATGGGTGTTAAAACAAAGTTGAAACGACATTTAATCAAAGATGCCACTCCACCAGAATCGAGAAAATAGTTCACATTCTTAAGAAAAGAAAATTGAATTCATTTAATAATTCCAAAGAAACAAACAAATTAAATAAAAGAGCATAGAAATATGAATAAGGCTCAAAAAGACTATCAGTCTATGTTGCAGTAAAACCAACGATGTTTTTGCAAAACTTTGGTATTATGGATAAATAATTTTTTGTACACCACTTTCGAAAATATATATATAGTATAAAAATAAAGGTCATCTATTATCTTGTTTACCAAAATATTCGATCGACCCTATATTTCATTTGAATGTTCAATAGACTCTGAAGTAAGATGGAGAATGAATGAGATTGACATCTTTTAGTGGTTAGCCAACATTAATATATCTTACATATATCATCTTACGTTTAGCTTTTGGAAGTCAGGTTCATGATGTTGAAAGGTTTATTTTTCATTATTGACCACACAATTTGGAAAGGGAAAATTTTTTTTTATTTACACTATGTACATCGATGTGCACGTTAAATTCAGAAAAAAAAATTTTGAAGCTTATCAATTTATCACTAAATTATATACAATTAAAAGTATATTTTTTAAATTCTGTATACTGAAATCCTTCATAATGTATAAAAATATAATGAATAGCATATGAGATGTTCACACGGTCACGCGCAACAACGATTAATTGGATTGTGATGTGGTTGACCTATCTAATAAGGTTAATGAAGAATAACCAAATTAAAAAAGTATTAAAGGGATTTTAGAAACCAAGTCTTTTTAGTTTGCCTGATGATTACCAAATAACTGCGAATATCCCAAAATGTAATGAGTTGATAAATTTATTAATTAATTTCTCTATTCTAATATTCTATTTCTTTCCAATATACTAACGAAGAATTGAATTTTTTTATTGAAAAGAAATATATTTTCAGGTCGTGTTGTGGAAATTTGTTTACCGGAAGTAAAAGAATAAGGGGCTCTGAAATCAGATTGAGCCTAAAATTCCCAATTTAGTTATGTTAATACCCCACTGTTCATAATTCAAGAGTCATAGTTCTTTTTGGAAGTATGTTTATGGAGTAATAATGTAGTAAAGTCTCACTCTCTTTTACATCACACTTTAGAGGCTTTTGATGTAGCTGCTGCTCAACATTAGCCTACTAAGGAGCCTTTAAATTAATGTCACCGACATGAAATTAACTGAACAAATTCCAAGTCTATACAATAATATTATACCGGTCTAATCCCTAGGCTTTTCAATTTAGGCTAGGCATAATTTATATTAGTGGTTCTCACTCAACATATTTTTTTATAAATATGTATCAGCATAAACTAATTTCAAAAATGTAAGTACCCCAACAAAAAAAATCACCTATTGATTTTAACTTTTTTTTCTGAAAACAGAATTGTTTTTTTTAATTTTAACGAAAATTCACATAAAACTAAAAATAATTTCTATGATCGAAGAAAAGTGAAAAAAAATCGTCGAAAGAGGAGAAAATTTTGAACAATTAGGAAAAACATATTTTTTTTTTCTACGAAGTTGAAAGAATTTAAAAATATTGTTTCGTAATGCCGGCCTTCATCTTCAGTATAATATAAATATTTTCCATGGAAATTTAGTGAAATTTTAGTTACAATTGATTTCCTTAAGAAAAAGGAAAGCCTTTCAAAACCCTGTCTCAAATAAATTGCACGTCAAATAGATCCATCAAATATCTCCTACGTTTTAATATTGGTACGAGTACCACCAGTTGAGAATCGCTGATTTACATCATCATCATAAAATAATCAGTTCTAAGACTGGTTTGACGCAAACCAGTCATTATCTACAAAAAATATTTTTTTACGAATAGAGCACGATTCAGATTTATTTTCTGAAGTCATTATCATCATTTGATCAAAGGGAAATGTTGATTTGATTTTTTGTTTGTTTTCATTGTTTAAAAATTTAAAAGCCTCAAAATAACCTGGATAAAAAGTCAAATTGCTAAATGAATTTTTTCTATGCATAGCTTATGCAAAATGACCGATGGGGCTTGTATTTATTCATTTTGTTTGATGTTTTCGTGGTTTGGGAATATATGTCAAACGGCGGATTACCACCGCGCAAATTTTTCCATAGAATGACGACACTTGACATTTCGACAGTTCGCACTTTACATCTTCATAACGAAGTTTTTCACTAACGATAAATTTATATGCAGTGAAAACCGTGATATGATAAAATACTCATATAATTCTCAAAGTCTTTTCATAAAAAAGCGTTTGACCTATATGTATTTCAGTTATTATGATTTCGAAGAGGCCAAGTTTAAATAATAGTTTAGAATTATCCAGAATGTATTAGAAATCATTAGATTTATTATAGAAATAATAAATAGTGAACAAGAAATGTTGTCAGAGAAAGAGAATTGTAAAAAAAGATGTATTAAAAACGTTATTAAAATTGAATAATTACTTGGCAAGTAATGAAAATCATTTATTATTCGGGGATGGTTATCATTTGAGTACATCGTTGCGTGATAATAGAAAATAGATTAAAAATAAATTTGTCTCCAATGACAAGTTTTCATAGTAGAATTTAACGATTTATAATAATCAGTGAAGAGTATCTATAGAGTAGTCATCGGAATAGGAAAATGAAGAATTGTCTTGTTGAATAAGAAATATAATAATCTTCAAAATCTTCCGAAACAATCCAACCAACCCTTGATTATTTGAAATCCTCAATTTATTTTTTAGATGCCCTTTCGCAGTCATATTACATTAAGCAAACGCATTCACCAACTCGTTTATCCCTGTGATTTATAGAGACTGGAAAACTTTTGCCACCTGTCTTTCTCACTCCATACAACCTTCAGTCATTCAAGACAGGTATCCTCAGGTACCTTTGACTCCAACCCAAACTCGGAATTTTCTTTTTCTTCCCTTTCTTTTTTTCCTGAACCAGGGGTCTCTCCTCTCCCCTAAGGCTGTTGCGCTTTCTTGATGTAATAACTTCTTGCATCAATATTTTTGAATGTAAAATAAAATTCAGATCGTGTCCTTTTGAATTTGTATTATTAAGAAGAAAAATAGAATTTCCGAAATATTTAAAAATATGATCAATTATTTATCTAAAGACTAGAGCCGGGACAAGGACGAAGCAAACGAGGCACTGTCTGAGGTGAACAATGGGAATGAGGTACAAATAGGTAAAACTATTGTACTATTCATTCTGTGATCTGTTTTTTTATTAAATAATTAATACAATTATTTTGCTCACAAAATCATTTATTTATTTAAATTTATTCAATACTTTTTTTGCAACGAAATTTTCTCTGGAGAGAGACGGACTGGTAGAACTTTTAATTGGAAGTAATGGAAGACAGCCCAGGGGTAGTGAGGAAAGAAAAAAATTAACACATATCCAAATAAGGTGTAATTTATTGGAATCCTTACACTCCTTTTCTTCATACTGACGGTTTCGGAAGATTCTTCCTCATTCTTCAGGGTTTCAAAGGGTCAATGAATGAAACAAATAAAATGTTTCCTTCCTCTCTCCACAGCAGTGTTTAAAACATTTTTCTTCCTTAGCAAAAGCATAGAAAAACATTTTTTTCCTTCTTAATTAATTAAGAAGAAGAAGGAAAAAAATTGTTTTTGGAGAGAGGAAGGGAAGCATTTTATTTGGTTCCTTCGTTGACCCCTTGAAACCCTGAAGAAGGAGGGAAGAATCCTCCGAAACGTCGGTTTGAAAGGAAAGGAGGAAGGATTCAAATAAATTACACCTTATTTGGATATATGTTAATTTTTTCTTTCCTCACTACCCCTGGGCTGCCTTCCATTACTTTCAATTATTTAATACTTATTGAAATAAAAAATCTATGTACATAGGGGAGAAAATTTATTCTCCCGCTAAGCCAAGCTCAGTTAAAGACCAATGACACTTGGAATAGAAGTAGTTCAATTTTTAACCGACTTCAAAAAAAGGAGGAGGTTCTCTATTCGATTGAATTTTTTTTTTTTTTTTTTTTTTTTTTTTTTTTTTTTTTTTTTTGTGCCTATGTTAGCCTCATATTCTCCGCCAATTGTCAATCGATTTTGAAAATTTTTTTTGCATTGGGTCCAGTCTAACTTCCGATTGGTCCCATTTTTTTTTCGATTTTTTTTCATAGGTATTAGACCTTTTTTATTAGGTTTGTTTAGGTTTGTTTAGACCTAACCTCTTTGTTTATGAACCGATTTCGATGGTTCTTTTTTTATCCGAAAGGGGTGTCTTAGGGATGGTGTCATATTAATTTGGTCAAGTTCTGATGATATAATCACTATTAATAACATCACTAAAAAGAGAAAAATAAAAATTTTTTAAGAAAAAAATAAAAACCGACTTCAAAAATTAAGTGCAACAAATATAAAAATACACTAAAAGGTATAAAATAATTATTATCTTATTTAGTTACAACTAAACGACGAAATATTAACACGAAATTACTTTTTGAAGTTGGTGCCAAACAAACTATACCTAGAAGCCAGCTTACCCGCCAAACGTACTAAGTAAGATCCGTCGAGTGCGATTCATAAAGGTATATGTTTGGCACCAACTTCAAAAAGTAATTTCGTGTTAATATCTTCGTCGTTTAGTTGTAACTAAATAAGATAATAATTATTTTATACCTTTTAGTGTATTTTTATATTTGTTGCACTAATTTTTTGAAGTCGGTTTTTATTTTTCTTAAAAATTTTTATTGTTAATATCTACGTATGAAGCTAGAGTTAAATTGTGGTTACTCTGGTTATAGTATTTATTTATAAGTATATTTTCGGCAGTCGATTCTCATTGTCCGTCTCAAACCGCGAATGGTGCACTTTTCATGCCTCGTTGCCACATTTGTGAAAATCAAAGTTATCAAATCGAAATAACCTTTATCTTTTTTTTACAAGTAAAATTGACAACATTGCGACAGGTGACAAGGACAGATTTATCCTTTACTCCATATATTGGAAAGAATAGAAGAGTCCAATTTAAAATGCTGACACCAAGAGATAGATTAAAGATCAGATATTTCCATCAGAAGACAGAATATTTCAGAAAAGGCACTGAAGGCTCTGATCGTGAAAAGTAAAAGAATTTCAAATAAAACCACAATCAAAAATTTGATATACATACGAAGCTGATACAATAAAAATAATAAATTACAATAGTAAAATGATTTACTTCTATTGTACACTTAATAAATTAAGAAATCATCAATGTAAGAATAGAAAATGGTCTACTCTAACGTCCTAAATGAATAAATGCTAAAGGATTTGGCTGAGTGGCCCCTGGCCTATTGAATCACTTCTTAAAGTAGAGGACTGTGACACTCAGCGATAATTTTAATTAAGATTTGTTAAGTACCTAGGTTTGACTGAAAATTATTTTAAATTTTATATCATATCTTTTTTTTTTGTGAGAAGAAATTTAGTTAATTTAGTTATATTCAATACATTTGACTAAATTGAAAAAATACTTGTAGAGGGCTTAAACAAAATAAAAGAATTAAAGGGACTGGCCTCCGCTGGGACACTGGATCTTAACCTTTTGTCACTCGCGGCTCCGTAAATAATTTAGTTTATTTACGCGGCCCCCTAGTTTTTACTAACATTTTCATTCTTCTTCTTCGAGTGCCATACACAATTTCGAGAGTTGGCGAATACCGAGGGGTGAACCGCGATTGGAATTAGGTGTACGTCGTCTTTGGAATTACTTTCTAATTCATTAGATAATCTATTGTCTTCTACTTGGAAATGAAAGTGGAAGTAGGTGTACACGATTTTAGGCCGCGGTTCACCCCTCGGCGAATACTATGGAGAGCATTCTATCTCTTTCCGGGGAAATTGTTCACAGGGGAGGTTTTCCATTATCTTTTCCTGGATTTATTGAGGCGCCTTGCATTTTTGACAGAGATAAAATTGTTCTGACTGAAGCGAGATTCGAAGTGGAAAGTTTTAGCCATGCACTACTGGTGCCTCATAACATTGTAATTATTAAAATTTATTGAAGGAGACAATAAAAGAGTGTCTTCTGCTGGAATTATAAATTTTTAATTTATTTATGACGAGACTATAGTTTCGAGAGCTTTGCCCTCTTCATCAGTCTATTACAATTGATTCACAGGAAAACTCGAAACTATAATCTCGTTATAAATATACTATAGTCTAGTTATAAATAAATTAAAAATTTATAATTCCAGCAGAAGACACACTCTTTTATTGTCTCCTTCAATTTATAAAAATGCTGCTACTCTCGGCAAAAACTTTCAATTTTATTTATTTTAAAATATTTTTATTTACGGATTATAATAATAAAAAAAACAAGTTAAATACATATTTTTAATTTAAATTGACTTGAGTAATAAGCAAATAACGATTTTGCTTAATTTTCGAGGCCCGCTAAAATATGTTTCGCGATCCCCGGTTAAACCATTAGGCTAGACGACGGTTCTAGTCAATGGATTTTTCTTTAGTCATTTTTTAGTATATAAGTGATAAATAACTAAAGAATAACAAATAAAAATTACAATGAAGATGATTTTCAACAAGTATCTTGTAGTTAGTTTCTAACAATGACTTTTCGGGAAAGTTCTCAATAGCGCACAGATTGGGAAAGTTTACAAAAGTGGTAGTTTGTAAGAAAGTAAATAATGCCATAGAGTGACTGCCCTCAGGACAATAAAAAGTACCACTGGATACTGAATTCAGAACATTCCTTATCCTTGTGATAAATTTTGGTTTAAAATATTAATAATCTGCATAAATCATATAATTCATTAAATTTATCATTTTATTTCTATTATAGCGAAACTTTTTAAGTGTTTTTTTATTTAACACCACTCATCTTTTCATAAGATCAAGTAAAATCTCTGCGCAATATATAATTATAAGTAGGTGATTAATGAGTGCAATATACCTAGTTTTTAAAATGATAAGAAGTAATTTTTTTCAACCGTGACAAGAAGTCGCTAATATGTTAAGAATCGCGTGACATGTCATGCAACTCAGGCTTTTAGCGCCTTTAAAATTGTTTGGAAAAATTCGCTCTTATTTTACAAAATGTTCCATCAAATTCGTACTATAATACCAAAGAAAAATATTTCTACACTAACAGAATACCATGTTCGCATTGTAAAATATAAACTATTTAAAAGGGTTTTTTGCAGAAAGAAGCAGAGTGTGTGAAATTTAAGGGAATATAATTCAAAGAAACCTATTTCTGCTTGATGTAAATAAGTATACCTACATAATATATAATGTTCTAATTTGAAATATATTAATAAATAAATACACTTATTAATTTTTAAAATATTAACTCAACAGTATTAAAATTTTGAAAACTTTGCATTCAGTTTCAGTTTACTACAAACATTTGCCAGGAATATTCGATAGCAGTGTTTTAGTTACAAATTGAATCGATTTCATGGGTTAAGTAGAAAGTTAATCATTGTACTGTTGAACGATTCTCGCTATCTTATACTTAAAGTTGATTCAATTTTTAACAAACAAAAAAAACGTTTCATGTAAAATATTTGTAGACTGAAGGATATTTGAAATTATACATATTAATAAAATATTTTTAATACTTAATTACATCAAGCGGAAGACAAACTCTTTGATTTATTCCTTAAAATTAATTGCGAATTTTATTATATTATAGTACTAGCCAAAATAGAAGTAATATAATAAATGTATTAGTAAAAAGCCTACCTGAAGTGCTGAGACCGGGGCTAGATGTGAATTTGGCCACATCTACTATTTTGACTGCAAACTGTTGATTGGTTTGTCTGTGAATGCATCTTCGGACCACGCTAAAGGGACCCCTGAAAAAAAAAATCAGAAAATATATATTCACAGATTCATCAAGCTATCTAACTTAGAGTATTATATATAGTTGTTTGAATAATGATACATATATATGTATATATATAAAGATAAGAATGATGGACATATAGATAAATATATAGAATCATGTTTTCAGATTTATGTGAAAAACATTCAATTATCAAGATCTTTTGTAATTAAATTATTTGGAATTTAAATTCAATTTGTTTAATTCTTAGACAGTTAATCCCGATCTTGAAATATATGTCAAATTTATCGACTAAAATTTATGGTACTTCGTCTGTGGGATAATACATTTAATTAAAATTATATTTAACAAAAAATTCCGGCAATTAAACCATTTTAACAGCTTTATGGGGATAGAATGTAACATTAGATTAGAAGCAATTTAATGTTATCATTCAATGAGTGAGTTTAAATTGATAATAGCCGATTCTTTAATTTGATCGTCTTTTGACATTGTGAGCTTTACAAACTCGATTTAACTCTTTACGCTAAATTAAACCTTTGTATTGCAAATAGAGAAGTTTTACTGTTGTCAATTAAACTGCTTCAACTCCAAAAAGTAGCCGGCACTTGCCAGAATGACAAGAAAAATTAAAAAGAATGAAATATATTATCCTTTGTATAAGCTTCCCAACAATCTCAGAAAAACCCCTTAGATATAGTCAACCAGATATACGCACCTAACACTATTCGCACTAATTTAATACACTGATCTTTCAGGTAAAAAAAGGTAAGTTTATGGTCTTTTAATAATACAAATAAGATCATGTTATACTTTACGGATGTGCTAAAGGTGTGAGGAAAATTTTGCAAAGGTTGAAATTAAATTAAAAACATAATTTTGCCGATAGTAACAAATTTGGATTATATTGAAAAAATCACCGATAGTGTCCCCTAATCAACGGAGATGTTATGAGTAATTTTTTTACATTTTACATGTCAGGATAGTTGTATTCACTCTTCTGACAAGTAAAATATATAAGTAATATCTCGAATTAATTAGAGGATATTCACAGAGATTTTTACAGATATTAAATGCATGATTATTTCTCGACAAAAAAAAATAAAATAGAGTTTATAAGGCTAGTCAAAGATTCTGAGATTAGCACTCATCAAGCTAATATTTGAGAACTGACGCAGAATTAAGCCGAAACGTCGTCGTAGTTTTATTGTATTATTTGTTGTTGTGTTCAATAAATACTTATAATTATTTATGTGATTTAAAAAAAATGTAACCTTCGATTCTGTGATTATTACAGTATATAAATTAAAAAAAAATTAAGTTAGCACATTTTATTCAAGGCAAAAATCATTCTAAAATATAGACATGAATAAGCGAGACATTTATATTATATTGACATTTGATAGAGTTCATCCATAAAATAGTAAATATTACCTATTTATTCAAGATATTTAAATATATTAAGATTGACCCAATCACATATCAATATATTATTTATATAGGTATTTTATATGTCACGTTTATTCCCCGGTAGTTTTTTAAAAGGTTTTTTAGTTAATAAAATATGTGCTAACTTCTACTAAGCACTGGAACAATAAAAATAATTTTCTTTTATTTGAAAACTGTGATAATCACAGAATCTTTGACCGGTTTGACATTTAACATAGAAAGAAGTTTAACTTGCTTTTTTTGTTGTGATTATATCATATTTTTATCGATTAGAGAAATAATGAGCCATTGTAACTAGAATAAAATTAAAAATAATCCTTTGCAAAATGTTCCGCACACCTTTAGCTACTTCTTCAGGTATAAAATGGTGTGATTGTATTATATTAGATGACCATAAACTCACCTTATCTACCTGAAAGGGTCAGTGTATTAAAATTAGTGTGAGTATTTAAATATAACACGTTAAGTAAATAAACAAATTATAGATATATTGATAGAAAAATATTTGTAAATTAAAAAATACAAAATTTGTATTTATGTGCTTTAGATATAGGTACAAAATACATTTATAAATATTTGTATATTAGGTTAATATATACAATATATTTCAGGAAAACAATTATGCGGTGATTTAAATAAATGTCGTCAAATAATAAAAGAAATTTTTGCGAATTATCTTCGAAGGGTTGATCTCTAGTATCTAGCCATTGTTGAATTAGTAAATAACTTTGTCGATTTTACTTACTTGCCAATAATTTCGCAAAGTTCATAAACATCATCAAAAAGTACTTCGTCGTCACCCATTGTCGTGAGTTTGTCATAAAATCCGAATGTTAACTGAATACTGCATCAGTAGTTGATGATTATTCGGTGTCAAGTGCTTAAGATCGCATAGGGCACGGCAAGGAACACGCTGAGCGGCAAGTAGTTGCCTAAGTGAGTCGATGGCGGAAACTGACCTGAAATGCATCGATCAACGGGGAGGCGAAGGAGACAGCTGCCAGAACAGGGCGTGGCTGTCAGCTCAAGCCTCGGAGAGAACGCGCTCTGACGGCTAGAACCGAAACCTCATTCAAAACACAACACACGGATCGATTTCAAAAATTGTACCATTCAAAAAATCCATCTCCTTATTTAGGATCATACCAAAAAACATCGCTTAACACCCAAGAAATTGCCATGTTAAGCAAAATCGGGTTAATCGAAAAGAAAAATCAATCGAAAATATTATCAAGAATTTGAGTATGTCATTTTTGAAAATTTAGATGGAAAGTTTTTCAAAAAGACAACTCTTGGCAATAGCTAGTATTTTAATTAAAAGAATTTATATTTTTAGAGACAATGTGATATTAGTGAAAAATTATCTTATTGATAATTATGTATATTATATCTGTATGTGAGAGGGTTACATCCCATTGTTAAGCTAACTAGCAAATTCCGCAAACATTTCGCGATAGCAACGTTCGTTTACTAACTTAATCAAAAAGCGTGGGGCACTTATGCAAATTAATTAAAAATACTTACATGTTTCTGCGCCCCACACTTTTTAATTAACTATTACATTATTTTCTACTTTTTATAAGATTGTTTTTTAGTTATTTTTGAAATATAATTTTTATATAATTTCATTTAAATTGAGTAAACAATTATTTTATAGAAATGTTTGCCGAATTTAACTGAACAAAAGTCACATTGATACATAGATAAATACATACAGAGTGAACCTAATATAAACGTGTTAAATATTTAAAATGACCCATTCAAAAATCCATCAACTAATTTAGAATTACACCGAACCCTCACTTAACCCTAATAATTAATTACAATAAATTGCCGTGTTGAGCGAAATCGGAAAAATTCAATGTAAAATATTATTATTCATCCGCCTATAAATGTCTTCCTGAAAATACTTTTTTTCGTTTTACATAATTTATCTTAAAGGAAAAGATGTAAAATAAAATTCAAAATTCAAAATATGTCTCTTTCGAAAATCCATCGCCTTATTTAGGTAGTTTTACACGATTAATTAATCCTAATAAATTTCCGTGTTATGTGAAATTAGACTAATGTAAAATATTATCGTTCATCCACCTTAAATGTCTTTCTGAAAATATCTTATCTTTACTCTATTTTTTACAGCATTTGAAATCAAAGGAAAGAATGTAAAATACAATTAAAAATTGATCTTTTTGATTTGTATATCTGTTTTACTTACATAGCTGGGGGTCGGGTAAAAATTTATCGAGCGAAAAAGATTATGAGTGAAAATAGGTTAAGAAGCTCTGCACTTGTCACTAGCCACGTGACTATGGGCCCCCGACTTTAGGGTCCTCCCAAACATCAAGCATTCAAAAATTTTGAAATATCTAGTCTTGTCTTTAATTCAAACAAGACTCAATGTTGTCTAATTTCTAGGCGCGAAAATAAAGATTTCCCTGATATTCACTTCGATTCGAATACCCTGAAAATGTGTGACAGCCTAATCCATGTTGGGAGTCTCTGTCGCATCTGACCTGTCTTGGAATGAACACATCTCCTCTGTGGCGAAATCTGCAGCAAGGAAGATTGGCTTCTTATTCGAGGTCCAAGCGATTTTATCAAACCCCCACAACTTCTCACCATCTACAAGGCCCAAATCCGCCCCCTGTCTCGAATACGGCTCTCACCTATGGAGAGGAGCCTCAAAAATATTCTCTTGCTACCCTGGATGCAATTCAGAAACGAGCCGTCAGGCTAATTGACGATTCTACCCTCACCGACTCCCTCGACTCGCTGGCTCATCGAAGAAATGTCTCTGCCCTTTCCCTTTTCTATAGATACTATCACGGCAGGTGCTCTGATGAGATAAAATCAATAATTCCCCCCAAAGCATGCTTTGCACGTAGCACGCGTTTTGCCGACTCCCAACACTCTCTGGCGGTCAAATTAGAAAAGTGCCGGACCACTTCATTCGCAAATACATATATCCCCATGACTTCAAGGAACTGGAACTCGCTCCCAGCCGATATCTTTCCCAGCACCTATAATCTTCAAACCTTCAAAACCGGAGTGCATAGACACCTACGTCTACACCTCTCTCACTTAATCAACTTTCCCTTCTCTTCGGTAATGCAAGGGTCTTTCGAGATCCATAGGGGCTGCATCTTCTACTGGTACACCCCTTCTTGCATTCGATTGCATTAAAAAAAAAAAAAAAAAAATGTAAATTAAATTTTATAAATATAAAAAAAATTAAGACTTTTATAAATTTAGTAAATTGTTTCAAGAAGAAGGGTTAATATTAAAAAATCTTATAAAACTCATGAAGAGTTTAGTAGACTTCAACATATACAGGGTGTCCATCCCCCCCCTAGCCCCCTTTCCCCCAGTTTCATGAAATGTACACCCCGCCCTTGTACATGATATTTTATTCACTTCTAAAGAATTAGAAGAGGATTTTATTACCTTTTGGTGAAGTTATAAACTTGAGACTATTTTAGCATATAATGCTAATTTTACAACAATTTTCAACCCTCCCCGCGAGGAATTTCAAAGAGCACTCTGCGTCTTAACCCCCTGTACGCACCTCTGCTTTATAAAAGTTAGTGTGAAATTATTTTAAGTAATATGAGAATGAAGCCAAAAATATTATATAAAAAGTACAGAATCATTTAGTGATTTTCCCAGAAATTTTAATTATGTATATTTATATATAGAACAAATGAGAAAACTTATACGAAAATTACAACCCGATGAAAAATCTGCTAATAAATATGAATTGACACCACGGTGAGATAAATTTAAAAGACACATACTTAGTTTTTTGTTATAATTTATTTGTTGAAATAGAAAATCGTTTTATTAGTTACAAATAAATTAATAAGGAATTTGCAGTCCTTTTTGATTATAATAAGACAAACACTGAAGAAATACGAAAAAGAAGCCAAACTACCACCATAAAAGAAAAGCATCAAGACGATCTAGTAAAAGATGAATTAATTCTTTTTTAATGAAAATTTAAAGACTGAAGTAGAAATGGAAAAAGTGCCAGTCAGAAAAACTAGAAAATGATATGTTGTTTGATTTCAATATTATTAAAGAAATTTTATTAAGTACTTGCTTTCCTAATATTTCTGTTGCTTTGAGAATATATTTTATTATGCCTTGTTCAGTGAGTGAGAGGGGGAGAAGTCATTTTCAAAATTTGTTTGATTAAAAATGATTCTTTGAGAAGTATACCTACTTTTATTTAATTTCGACAAAGTGCCCCACGATTTTTGACTTAGTTATTGGACATAAAAAAGTTTATTACATTAATTTGTACTTTTTAGTGCATTACTGACATTACTTTTCTTAAACTATAATTTATTTATTTTTACTTTTAGTCTTAAAATGGGTACAATTCTAAGCGTACATCGCTAAGCAAAAACTAAATTTGAAAAGAGTCTAGTATATTTTTCCCAATTTTACCCCCCTTTTGTTATTTTTGTATTGTTACTTTTCTGGAGGCCCACAGATGATGTATACAAATTTCGGTTGAGTATTGACTGAAGGCGTCTATAATTTCCAAATTTTTCCCCTGGTTAATTTTTGAATTTTCATCCTTCTGGGCCACAGATGATGTATACAAATTGTGGTTGAGTTTTAACCAAAAGGGGCTATAATTTCCCAATTTCTCCCCCCCCCCCTGGTTTTTCAGCTTGATTGTTTAAAATTATTGTATTGTCACCTGAATTATATATAGATCCAGAGTTTCAAATCGATACGAAATTAGAAGTAGGATAAAATCGACATTCTAGTTTACAACCAACTTCTTACAAGTGAAGCTAATATAGAGCTTGTAAAAAGAAGCACAATGGTTCAACATCGGCTCAAATCATTGGACATATTAAATATACTAGAAATTTAATGAATTCATAATAATAGTCAGAAAAAAAAATCCATAAGAAATAATGAATTATCGGAGGGGACTTTCTTACGAGTCCCGAAAAACTTATATTATAAATAAGGAAGAAGAAGAAGAAAGAGATGTCTATTTTATCAATTTTATTTATCTCAGATTCCAAATACTTTCCCTTTATAATAAAATAATAACTAATTTTTATTAACGTTAATAATTATATAAAAGTAAAGATTTGAGCATCTTATTTTTGAAAAGAGTTGGAATGTTTTTCAAAAATGAGCTCGGGTTCAGATTAACAAATCAATTTTAAACTAGAAAGAATTTAATTTTTAGGACAGAATCTAAGATTTTAATAGAAATATTATTAAATTGCGATATCAGAGGGGATTCATCCCCCCAGGAGTCGAACCTGAGAACCAACTTGCTTTCCGGGCAGTTAGCTCACACCCTCGAGACAAAAAACTCCCTCTGAATCGCAATATTTGATGTAAGCATAGAAATCTTTCACTCCATTAATATATAACGGAAATTAAAAAATTTAGCTTAAAATGAAAAAAGTTTTTCATACAAGTCCTGCTATTTTAATATAAAAGTAAAGATTTGAGCATCTTATTTTTGAAAAGAGTTGGAATGTTTTTCAAAAATGAGCTCGGGTTCAGATTAACAAATCAATTTTAAACTAGAAAGAATTTAATTTTTAGGACAGAATCTAAGATTTTAATAGAAATATTATTAAATTGCGATATCAGAGGGGATTCATCCCCCCAGGAGTCGAACCTGAGAACCAACTTGCTTTCCGGGCAGTTAGCTCACACCCTCGAGACAAAAAACTCCCTCTGAATCGCAATATTTGATGTAAGCATAGAAATCTTTCACTCCATTAATATATAACGGAAATTAAAAAATTTTGCTTAAAATGAAAAAAAGTTTTTCATACAAGTCCTGCTATTTTAATATAAAAGTAAAGATTTGAGCATCTTATTTTTGAAAAGAGTTGGAATGTTTTTCAAAAATGAGCTCGGGTTCAGATTAACAAATCAATTTTAAACTAGAAAGAATTTAATTTTTAGGACAGAATCTAAGATTTTAAAAGAAATATTACATTCCAACTCTTTTCAAAAATAAGATGCTCAAATCTTTACTTTTATATTAAAATAGCAGGACTTGTATGAAAAACTTTTTTCATTTTAAGCTAAATTTTTTTAATTTCCGTTACATTATTTGAAGCCTAAATTGGAAAAAGGCTATAACTCCTTTGAAATAATTTTTAAAAATATAAAATTAATTAGATATTATAAAACAATTAATTATTCGTAAATATATTTATTTTTGAACGAAATCGATTAAGTACTTTTTGAAAAAATGGTCAAAAACCATCTTAAGCGTCAAAAAAATGACATTTTTTAAAATCATCACCATGTCACAAGTCAACGCTTCATTTCATATGGAATTTTTGATTGTTTTTGAAAGCCTATTTCTAGACGAAATTTCTCACCAAACGTCTTTTTGACGGTTCAGATGGTTTTTGACCATTTTCTCAAAAAGTACTTAATCAATTTCGTTCAAAATTGAATATAATTATTAATAATTAATTGTTTTATAATATCTAATTAATTTCATATTTTTAAAAATTATTTCAAAGGAGTTATTAGCGTTTTTTCAAATTAGGCTTCAAATAAAGTACCCTTTAAAATGAAAATATTTTAATAAAAATATTTTCTATAAAAGATAAAAGGAAATAACACACAGATATGAAATTTCAAAAGATTTGATTAGATATGTAATGAGAAAAAAATAAAACCTTTTGGCATTTCTAGTTGATTCGCTCCCGGCAGAGAAGAAATTGAATCTTTTCATAAAATTTCTTTTAAACTACAAAATTCTTAATCAAAATGCTATTTTCTTATATTAAAAAGGTACTGTGAACCTCCAAATAGATGAAATCGATAAAATAAGATCGATTTCTTTCTCATTTATAATTCTTTCGATCTGTTATATCGAGTGAATGTGTCGCCCGATCAGAGACATTTGTTATTGATTTACTCTACACTATTGGAATATCTTTTAACTTGTAAACTATTAATTTTAGACTTTTTACTCATATGAACTTTTCCATTGGAAATTAAATATTCTTTAATAATGATCATTATATAAATGTGTGTACCTCAAAGGGTTAGACAGTAATGGTGAAATTTATGTGGAAAATTAGATAAACACTGCTCTATCGCTCTTTAGACCTATAAAACAATTCTCAGGAAGTATCATTTTGATATTTTAATTTTCTAAAGAAAATTAATTATGTTTAATTAGCTCCGATGACTATTTAAGTAGCTAGAGAGTATATAAATTTCAAAATTAAATAATTTTTTCTGAAAAAAAATTAAACATTATTTTACAAAAATAAGTATTACAGATAAAGGGTGCCACTTAGTTTGAAGGTGAAAGTTTTTATTGAAATCGGAGTCATCAACCAAAATCCATATTTTTTGATTCAAAAAATAATCTAGCATTAGGCTTGAATTTTTATATTAAAAAATATTTATATTCCTATAACTCGTAAACTATTGATTTTAGACATTTCACTCATATTAACTGAAAATTATATCATCTTTAATAAAGGCAATTATCATTGGGGTTGTTAGGGAGTTAAACTAGGGGGTAGCCGGCCAGCTGATTAACCATCACAAGGTTTCAATTTCGGTAATCCGATTAAAGATCAACTAACTTTTTAGTAGTATTGACAAATATTGGAAGTATTTAATGAGAAATACATAAGTGATGCCACGTAATAATGTAGTTTCGATTTTTCTAGGGATGCAATGAGTTCTGTAGAGGGGTACTTCCCGTAGTGCCCCCCCCCTAACTACGCCCATGATAATAAGTATCCATGTCCCTTTTACACTTCTTTATGCGCTCTTTTTATGTTTGTTTTTAATTTTTCAGAGGATAAATGTCCTCTAAAAATTACTTTTGAAGCCTATAACTTTAAAATTGTTCGCAGGCAGGAAGCCCCCAGATACATGACCAGGGCCAAACCTACAGGGTGGTTCAGGTGGTGTAAGACACCACGGCGATCAAGCTCGAGGGGAGTGACTCGTAAAAGTCCAGGCCAGAAAATTTAATTTAGTTATAGGCAGGACCCCTTCCAGGAGCGTTGTTTTCTAGTATTTTTCAGAAAGGGCGGCAAATCCTAACTTGCACCAGGGCGCACAATGGGTCAGGAAACCCCTTGACGATATATCTTATCTTATCTTATCTTATATTATTAAATGAGCAATTCTTGTATATATATATATATCGAATCGGTTTCTCGAAAACGGCTCTAACGATTTCGCTAAAAATTGGTGTACTTATCAAGTCTCATGAGTTATTAGTCGTGTATAAATTTTAATCCGATTGAAATAAAGGAAGGGGCTGTAAATTAGTCATGTCGCAAAATAAATATTTTAATCGTTCATATCTCGTCTTTGGTAAGTCGCAGAGTCTTGAAATTTGAAACTTAAGCTATCTAGAGGCTACAAGAAGTACCACAAGATTTTGGCTAAAATAGAAGTACCGGAAGTTGATGTTTACGTACGTAAGAATGTACCCCTCTGCGTTTCGCAACCATAAATCTCAGAGCTACGAAATTCGAAACTTAAGCTCGATATAGGCTAGAAGGGATACAGCAAGCTTTTGCTTGAAATCGGAACACCGTAAGTTGACATTTACATGAAAGATTTTTCGTTTTTTTTATTTTCTCAAAAACGGCACTAACAATTTTTTTAAAAATTGGTGTACTTATCAAGTGTCATGAGTTATTAGTCGTGTATAGATTTTAATCCGATTGAAATAAAGGAAGGGGGTGTAAATTAGGAGTGTCGTAAAATAAATATTTTAATCATTCATATATCGTCTTCGGTAAGTCGCAGAGCCTTGAAATTTGAAACTTAATCTATTTAGAGGCAAAAAGTTACCGAGCATCGCTCGGTGCTCCAAGCACTTATATATTCACAAAGAGAAACAAAGAGGTTGTCCTCTGCTTGATGCAAATAAACATACACACATATATATATCGAGATGATATATCTGTATATATATTATTTATGTTGTTTGAGACTATAGTTTTGAAGACTTGGTCTTCATCATCAGTCTTTCTTCAATTATAAATGTTTTTCATGGAGTCAATATCATATGGATATTGAAAACTTGGTGTTCCTTCGTCACTGCTGGCTAGGAACTAATAGAGATATTGACTCCATGAAAAACATTTATAATTGAAGAAAGACTGATGATGAAGACCAAGTCTTCGATAACTATAGTTTACAAACAAATAAATAATGCTGGGCTCGTACAGCTACCAATCGTCTCACAATCTGTCCACCCACAGGAGCAAGATGAGCAGCAGATTCTTTCAAAGTGACGGCGACGAAAGTGTGGAACGCGTTGCCGGTTGAATTGAGGAGGGATAGTGCGCCCTGATCGTTTTGAGACAGAACTCCACCGGCATTTAGCCTAGCAATTCCGATGCATTCAGCGAGGTTTAAACTAGCAACCAACCAGTACACTTCGCCCTGAAGAAGCAGAGCTACGGAGGCACCTAGCCGAATATATATATATATGTTTGTTTTATAATATCCTATATATTGTTATTTTGTTGTTTTTATATCCTATATATTGTTATTTTTTTTTGTTTGTTTTATATCCTGTTTATTGTAATTTTTGTTTTTATATCATACATATTGTAATTTTTTTTTTTATATCCTATATATTGTAATTTATTTTTCTTTTTCTCCTCCTCTCATTCTATATATTTTGTATCTTTTATATTTTTGTTTCATATATTAAGTATGTATTTTTCTTCTTTTTTGATTTTTTGCTTTTTCTTGTATTGTTTTAATTAATTTTTTTTTTGTAAATATTTTGGTCTAAAATTGTACATTAAAGGGGCCAGATGGCCCTATAGATACAATGTTTTAATAAATAAATAAATAAAAAAATATATATATGTGTGTATGTTTATTTGCATCAAGCAGAGGACAACCTCTTTGTTTCTCTTTGTGAATCAACAACTCTGCTACTCTCGGCAAAACAAAAACTTTTCACTTATATATTATTGGTCATAATATTT
Source organism: Forficula auricularia (assembly GCA_024734495.1). NCBI lineage: Eukaryota > Metazoa > Arthropoda > Insecta > Dermaptera > Forficulidae > Forficula > Forficula auricularia. The sequence goes on along the minus strand of JALMQS010000108.1, from coordinate 7,238,635 downwards.
TTTTTTTGTGAAAACTACCTAGTGATTTATTTTTAATTTTATTTTTATATTAGGATTAGTTAAGTCTATGATTTTATTAATTATTGGTGATTAACTATTTATTACACTCATTGTAAAGTGATGGCTAGAATAGAAATAGAATTAATTTTCCTTGAAAAAAATATCAGCTGAAAGTACAGTAAACCAGGGGTAGAGAAGAAAGAAAAATTATCCCATTTCCAAATAAGGTGTATTTATTTGATTATCATTCCTGTCTTTCTTTCCTCTGTTCGTTTTGAAGCGAGGTTTCGGAGGATTCACCTCTCCTTCTTCAGGGTTTTAAAGGGTTAATGAAGGAAACAAACAAGATACTTCCTCCTCAGCAGTGTTTGAAATTGTTACCTTCCTTAGCAGAAGCATTAAAATAGAAAAAAAAATGTTCTTTCTTCACTACCCCTGGGCTCATTGCCGTAGTTAGGGAATTTTCCTAGGGAGGGGGGGGGGGCAGACGCAGTGGAGCCGCAAGAGTTGAGCGAGGTGTCGCCACACCGCCCAACCAAATTTTTATTGAAAAACTGCTATTTTTTGCAAAAAAATCACAGTTTTTCCTTCATAAAATGAAAATTACGGATCCTAGGAACTTGATTTCTATCTCATTCTGTAGAAAATCTTATTGAACGTTTTTCTTGGACCACTATTTTGATAAAACTCTTAGATTTATAGATATCCAGCATTTTCCATGACTCATGAGGATTCGGATCATATACTGTCCGGAAAATGTAGGATAGGTATCTATAAATCAAAGAGTTTTAACAAAAAAGTGGTCCAAGTAAACGTTCAAGTCAACAAAATTTTCTAGACAATGAGATAGAAATCAAGTTTCTAGGATGAGTGGTTTTCATTTTATGAAGGAAAAACTGAGATTTTTTGCAAAAAATTGCATTTTTTCAAAATTTCAACCTCATTGCGACATGGGTTACCATTATCCAATTAATATGAAACTTTGTTTAAATTGTAGCAAATTTAATCTAGTTTTAAAATGTATAGAGGCTTCTTTGTTGAAAACGTGCTCCTTCATGGTCAAAATGGGAAAAAATCGAAAAAAGTGCGAGTTTTAGGGATATTCAAAAGTGATTCTGGGGGCTGTTTTTTGGATCCCCATTAAAAATCGAACTACTAGACCAATTTTGCATTTCTTTTTTTAATCAACGCGAAAATTTGTCCTCTTTAATTTACTATAGAACAGTTATTTATAAAATATGAACTGTTTTCGAGTTATAAGCGAAAAACTGGAAAAAGTTCGAAAATTTCGAGGTTTTTCGGCCGCCAAAAGTTGTCCCCCAGACTTTCGAGGTCGCAAACTTAGATTTGGCATACCCACACCATACCAAACGACCCTAAAAAAATCTTTCCACGCAATTAATATAAGCTGAAACCCCCCTATTTACTGGGCTACGAGGGGTGAACCGCGACCTAATATGCTGTACACCTACTTCCACTTGTACTTCCGAATATTTCCAAGTACTTCCAAATATTTCCAAGTTCTTCCAAATATTTCCAAGTACTTCCAAATATTTCCAAGTACTTCCAAATATTTCCAAGTACTTCCAAGCCCTTCAAATATTTCCAAGTACTTCCAAATATTTCCAAGTACTTCCAAATATTTCCAAGCACTTCCTAATATTTCCAAGTACTTCCAAATATTTCCAAATATTTCCAAATACTTCCAAATATTTCCAAGTACTTCCAAAATACTTCTAAAGAGGTGTACACCTACTTCTAATCGCGGATCACCACTCGCTGGGCTATATGGGAAAATAATTTTTGAAGGAGACAATATAAGAGTGTGTCTTCTGCTGGAATTATAAATTTTATTTATTTATAACGATCGTAATAAATAAATAAAATTATAATTCCAGCAGTGACATCTTATTATTGTCTCCTCAATATATAAAATTCTGCTACACTCGGCAAAAAACTTTCAATTTAATAATTTTTTTTGAGATCTACATTTTTCAATCTGTATTGATTTTTAAGAATAAAATTAATATCATAGCATACATAGTTAATGAGATATTGACTCGATTTTTCTAGGGGGGGGGGGGGCAAGGAGTTTTCCAGGTGCAGTGCCCCCCTACCCCCCCCCCTTAACTGTCTGCATTCCTGGGCTGCCTTCCATTACTTTCAGCTGAAAATTCTATCAGTCCGTCTCTCTCCAAAGAGAAAATAATTATATTTCATGCTTCTGACTTTCTAAACACGAATTACAATTTTTTGAATGAATAATACTCCGAAGCCTGTCGAGTGTACCTAGAGAATTTAAAATTCGCGGGGTTGTTCTCTTTTGGAAATCCCCATCATGGAGGAAGGGGTTAAAAGTTTCATGGTGGGGGGTGCAGGAGGAGGGGGGGGAGAATTAACCTTTAAATTTGACATGCAGACTTGTCATTAATGTCACTTTGTATTTTTGAAAACGGTTCATTTTTTTTTTTCAATTTATTATTATGAGCTATAAGTTAACATGGAGAAAGGCTCAATTTGCAAAGTGATTAATGATTTTCTTTCTATTAATGAAGGAGAAATATGTTTAAAGAAAAATGATATAGTTCTGGTAAGTTATTCAGTTGCAAGATAATTTTTAATGTCATCGTATATTAATAGTTTGTTTACTTAAATTTGATCAGATTATTAATAAAGTAGATCGATATTGGAGTTATGGATGTATTAATAATAATTCGTATGGCAATTTTCCTACGAGCTGTGTCATGGAAATGCAAATTCCACAAATAATGCCTCACGAAAAATTATTTGTAGCTTTAGAAAGTTTTTCCGGTCAACAACAAGGGGATCTGTCATTTATTAAAGGTGAATTTATTTTATTTATGAAAAAATTCTAGTTATTAAAATAAATAAAATTGTGGAAAAAATCTAGATTTTTCTACTGAATCCGAGTTTACTATGGATTAGTGGCGGAGTAAGTGGGCCATGATTTCACATTTTATTGAATAGAAGAGTTCAAATTGCCGATAGAAGCAGATTTTTAATTTCTAAAGAAATCACGTGAGTGTGTCATCAAAGAAATCCCAGCTGTCATGAATAATTATGTCAAAAGGAGAATCAAACACAACCCTTCTGACATGTATTAAAAATTGTTCATGTCAACTCGAATTTAGTTAATGACACTCTTTCCAGGTCAATTCTACGGTAACTGTGGCGCCGAGATCTCACCGGATTCTTATAGTATTCACCAAAATAAGACGAAAATGAAGAATACCATTTTTTGAGATTCCGCTTAGTTTTTAAGAAATCGAGTTTAAAAAATACTGTTTTTTATATTTATCTTCTTTAATTTTTCAATTGTTTTTTTTTTATAGAAACCACGGAAACCGTAGTATCACGGGGGTTCCGTGTGGTGCCGCTACTGTTGAAGGATTCTTTTAGAAAATAAATATTGATTAAAAAAATAATTAGAAATTGCCCAAAAAAATTCGAATATGTAAAAGTCGTTGCCGGTTCGGTTAAGATATCTTCAGTTCGGCTCGGTTTGGCTCGTATAACTTCATTTCGGGCTAACGCCAACCTAATCGCCTAAAAACCAGCCCGAAATAAAGATATACGAGCCAAACCGAGCCGAACTGAATATATCTTAACCGAACCTTTTAAAGTTTTTTCGGGAACCCATTTTTTTTATCTAAACGAACCGAGATGATGAATAGAACCGAACCTATGGAAAGTTCTAAAAATGAAAATTGCCAACGCCCACTGGCGCTCACTTGAGACAATTTGAGACATCACAGTCCATAAACTCAATTTCAGTTCAAATTTGTAGTTTAAAATTTTATTTTTACTTTCCGACTTATTCTGTCTAGTTCTAAAAGAATCCGTCGTCAGATAGCGGCGCCACACGGAACCCCCGTGATACTACGGTTTCCGTGGTTTCTATAAAAAACAATTGAAAAATTAAAGAAAATAAATACAAAAAAACAGTATTTTTAAACTCGATATCTTGAAAACTAAGCAAAATCTCAAAAAACGGTATTCTTCATTTTCGACTTATTTTAGTGAGTACCGAGTGGTGATCCGAGATTGGAAGTAGGTGTACACCTCTTTGGAAGTATTTTGGAAGTACTTGGAAATATTTGGAAGCACTTGGAAATATTTGAAAGTACTTGGAAATATTTGGAATTACTTGGAAATATTTGGAAGTACTTGGAAATATTTGGAAATATTTGGAAGTACAAGTGGAAGTAGGTGTACAGCATATTAGGTCGCGGTTCACCCCTCGGTGAGTACTATAAGAATCCATCGTAAGATCTCGGCGCCACAGTTACCGTAGAATCCCCGATAATTATGTCAAAAGGGGAATCAAACACAACCCTTCTGATATGTAATAAAAATTGTTAATGTCAACTCGAATTTAGTTAATGACACTCTTTCGTGATTTCTATAAAAGTTTAAAATCCGCTTCTATCAGCAATTTGAAATTTTATATTCATTTTGGGAATAGTCATTGCATGCACTTCGATTTTTGAAAAAATTCAAAATTCGAAACACTCAACAATATTAAAACTATGTGGCATGGCTATGTGTTAAAATTTAGAATAAAATTAAACAGACATTAATTAATCAATTTTTTGAAGATATCAAGAAGTATTGGTTTTCTAAAGAAATCACAAGAAAGTGCAAGTACAAAATCCTAGCTGTCATGGATAATCTTTATCACATGTCCGAAGGGTTGTGTTCACCCCATCTGCAATCGAATATGAGGTGGACCCATCTAACTTAGGTATAGTGCTAAATATTTCACTCAAAAATTTAATGTTCATTTGGAAATCCGAGGTCTAGTGATTTTAAATTTAAACACATAGCCATGCCATATAATTTAATTAAAAATGTTTGTATTTCGAATTTTGTATTTTTTCAAAAATCGAAAGGCATTGGAATGACTATTACCGAATTGATTAAAAAATCTCAAACTAATAACAAAATAATATATAGCAAACTTTAAATTTCTAAAGAAATCACAAGATACTAAATCCGTGTTGACATGGATAAAAAAGGGTGAACACCCCTTCTGACATGCAATAAATTAATCCATGACAGGTCGGATTTAGTAAATGACAACCTCTCGTGATTCCCATACAATTTATTATTCTTATTTTAATTTTTGACACGTTAGTAGTCGCTAGTATATGATATATTTGTTAGATACTTCTGCCAAATATTTTACTATATCATAAAAAGACCGATATCTAGCATTCATTAATTGTCAATTGTAAAATTTTACAAGACGGTTCTCTCTCCTCGAATTTTAGAGATTTGGCAATTTTTTTTCAACGAACAGTTTGAGCTAGAAACACTATATTACTACAGTGTTCCGCAAAGTGTGTGCCGCGATACACTGGTGTACCGTGGTCATTAATTGGTGTGCCGCGGAAAAATATCAAGTTTTGTGAAGATAATACACATAGCTGAGAGTTATGCGAGCAGCCTTATCAACGATTGCTCCAAATTTTGATCGCCTGTGCTCATTTAAGCAGGCTCACATTTCTCATTAAACATCTTTTCAAATATTATAAATAAAACCCATGAATCTATTATTTATTATTGGACCTATCAAGTGTCTCCTATTTCTATTATTTATTATTAAAATGGACATGAACCAACTAAATTTTTCATATTATTTAGATTTTAATAATAAATAAATATTAAATAAAGATTGTTTTTTTTCTTTGGTGTACCTCTAAAACAGGGGTGTCCAAGTTTTAGCTTCCCTGGACCACATTGGTAGAATATGAGCTGTTCTGGGTCACACATAAAATACACTAATGCTAATAATAGCTCATTGGCAATAAACGTAGAATATGTACTTAATATACTTAAGAAATTAAGCTTTGTTACTTTATAAATTTTTTATTATAAATGTAAGAGTCATATCAGCAACATAAAATTTTAGTGAAAAGTTTGTCATTCTTTTTGGGACATAAATACTTCGATATTTGGCACAAAAGAATTCTCAGTGAATTCTCAAAATGCTCATCAAATATTTTAAATCTAGCTTCATTCTTTGTGTGCTTCATACTTGAAAATAGATACTTGAATAAATAAAATTATTTAAGAATCACTTTATGAATATCTCATTACAAAATAACGTGTTAGATTCAAAAATTCATTATTTAGGTCATAAATTAATAGCAAGTTAAAAATATTGTATTTTTAGTAATATCACTGGGAATTTTAGTCGCAATCTCATAAAGTTTATAAGTTTGCGATTTTTTGTCGGGCCATATTGAGAGCCATCTAGGGCCGCGGTTTGGACAAGCCTGCTCTAAAATTTATTGATTTGGTATGTGTATCTTGAACACAAGAAGTTTGTGGAACACTGTATTACTACACACTTCTGTGCCAAATTTCATCTCATTAGTTTAAAGATATATAATTATATAATGATTCGATTTTTGTCTAATTTTCTGCATAATTCACATGGATATTTTAATATAATTTAAATAATTCTACCCTTATCGTGAACAAGGGAAGTAATTCGTTGTAATTCTATTCTCCTCAAGTAAATGTACTGCCTAAAATACTTTAAATAACCATGTGAACTTTATAAAATACTCAAGATAAAAACAAAGGAAACTAAAGTCTCAAATAAATACAAATTTTTATTTTATAAGAAATAAATCAAAGATTGCTTTGATTTATAGTAAATATATATATAAAAATTCCTTATGTAAATATTTTATTAATTTGAGACTATAGTTAAAAGGCTTTGCCTTCATCTTCAGTGTATTATATTATAGATTAAAAATATTTTGTATGAATATTCAATAACTATTTTTTATTTAAAAATTGAATTGAATGCATTGTATAGAATGAAATTCCATTATTCATTCAATCTGTGTGCAATTTTTATTAAATTGTTTGTTTTTTCAGGTGAATTAATCGTTGGTGTGAACGAAGTAGATAAAAATTGGTGGAATGGCAAAATATACGAACGATATGGTATCTTTCCTATTACTCTTGTTTGGGAAATAAACATGAATCTAATTAAGGTATATTGTTTAAATATAACTTCTTTATTAAATTAGTGAAAATATTTATTGAGGCACACATTTGGCGTTTCACATTAAAAAATCGCTTTCTTTCTTCAAATGTTGTCTGTCTATGCATCGTTGCATGTTTGATTGATAACCAATTAATGTAAAAATAAAATTAGACAGAAAAAAGTAGAAACATTAAGAAAATTAATAGTGACTCCGAAAACATGAAATTCAATAATTATAAATCTGATAACTCCAAAAATGGCTTTTTAGTACGAAATTTAAAAAATATAATTAGATATATTAATAGTAATAACAAATAAAAAAAAATTCATAGTTCTTATTATTAAATAATAATTACCTTGAAACTATTTATTTGAAATTCCTTGAATATTATATCCAATTATATTTTTAAAAGCTCGTACTAAAACTCTCGAGTTAACAATTTCTCCCAAAAACCACATAAATATAAATATGTTTTGAATTCCCTATACTTTCTCGGTAAAGGTACCGAAAAGAATATCCTTCTATTTTCTATAAAAAAAAGTACCTGGAGCACCGAGCGATGCTCGGTAACTTTTTGCCTCTAAATAGCTTATGTTTCAAATTTCAAGACTCTGTGACTTACCGAAGACGAGATATGAACGATTAAAATATTTATTTTCCTTTATTTCAATCGGATTAAAATTTATACACGACTAATAACTCATGAGACTTGATAAGTTCACCAATTTTTAGCGAAATCGTTAAAGTCCAATCAAATGGATTGAATCGTTTAAGAAGATAGGTATATGGTAAATAATCAGGTATTTATTTATTTACGTCATCATCATCATCATCATCATTGAATATACAGTCCTAAGACTGGTTTGATACAACAATCCATCTCCACTCGACTCTGTCCCCCGCCAGCTGTTTGACCTCTCTAAATGTCTGACATCCCATATCCCCAATTATTTGATTGAAATATTCTAATCTGGGTCTTCCCCTTCCCCTTTTCTTTCCCACCTCTCCCTCCAAGATATCCCTAAGCAGTCCCCCATGTCTCAGCGTGTGTCCCATCATCTGACCTCTTCTCTTCTTCATACTCTTCCACAAGGTTCTTCTTTCTCCGATTCTTCCAAGAACTTCTTCATTTGTAATTTTATCCATCCATTTGATATTCATCGTAGCCACACATTTCTAAAGCCTCTAATCTTTTTCTCTCCGCTTCCCTAATTGTCCAGGTTTCACACCCATACATGGCTATGCTCCATACATATGTCTTCAATAGCAACTTCCTGTTTTCTAAGCTGATTGAGGAGGAGCATAGTAGTTTTTGTTTTGAATTAAACCCCATTTTTGCTTGGGCAATTCTTGATTTAATTTCGTTTTCGCTCCTCCTAAATTTATATTTAAATGAAGAAAAATTGAAGAAATGGAACGATTTGAAAATAGAACTTGACAAAAGATGGGTAGAAATCTTTCGGCATTTTAGAGTAGAACATATCCCACATGAAAATTTAAAAGTTTTAATAGAAATTTCCTTATGTTGTCCAGGCACTAATGCTGCTGTTGAAAGGGTATTTTCACTAGGGAATGATTATTGGAGCAGTGAGAAGTCGCAACTTTCTGTAAAAACATTATCTGCCGTCTTAACAGTCAAATTTAATATGCAAAATGAAATAAAGATAAGAGTAAATAAATATTATATTTACTATTGATTTACTATGAGTTAAAGATTCTAGGTCACTTATTTCACATTAAAATTAAAAAATTAAAAGATATAAATTTTTTTTCTTTTTCAATATATATATTTCGGGCTATCAACCCATCTTCAGGAAATACAGAAAGTAACTGTTACTTTCTGTACTTCCTGAAGATGGGTTGATAGCCCGAAATATATATATTGAAAAAGAAAATTTTTATATCTTTTAATTTTTTAATTTTAATGTGAAATAAGTGACCTAGAATCCTTAACTCGTAGTAAATCAATGTTAAATGTAGTATTTATTTACTCTTATCTTTATTAAAGATGCTTCACCTTGCACCAACACCACAATCTCTACTAATTATGCAAAATGAAAGTTGTTCGGATGTGGCTACATTATTAGACGAACATCCTCATTTAGCAAAAAAAATCCACTCCGAAGAAAAATATGTTTTTAAAAGAAAATAATTTTTTCTTCTTTTTTTTCACCTATGAAATACTTGCAAAGCGTACTCTTTTTGAACAAAAAATAGTTGGTCACCTTATCTATAGTAAGGGTTTAAATAAGAGATGTGCAGCTTTCATTTATTTCTTTTTATTTATGAACTCCCGCTAACGTTTCGGCTATTGGTTGTAGCTCTCTTATTTAAACCGTTACTAAATTAATACAGCTATAAAGAATTCCTAAAATAAAGAATTGCTCGTTTAATATAATAAGATAAACAAATAAAGATATCGTCGTTTTTTTTTTGTTTTTTTTTAATGTTAGTAGGTATTACCATATTAGGTGGATCAACGAAAAAATAGGCTATAGTGTGTCAATTACAAGATCGGTTCGAGATTAAAAAACAATTGGCTTCCTTATAGTATAGACGGTTGTCTCGCGCGTTTTAAAATAAATACTTTTCGATTCTGTTTGGATAGATTCGGTTAGGCTTGGTGGTTCTTCGGGTAGAATATGTCCTGTTCGGGTCGCGAACTTCAATGTCCTAAAATCGGCCCGAACTAGACATATTCCAACCGAAGAACCGGTCTGAACTGAACTAGAACCATTCAAACCAAACCGATGTGATCGTTAATCCGCCGAAGAATACTATTATAAATAAATGTCGATATCGTTATTAGTTTAATTTTATCATAGAAAGTAGGTGGAACGATTCTTCGATACCTTTACACATTTCTCAAACATTGATTCAAATGAAATAAATAAATAATCTATATTTGCATCTAAAAAAATATTAATTCTGTTCAAAACTTTTCTTTGTTCACAAAATTCCAAAATAAATAAAAAAGTTGTTAACTACATACATCAAAATTAAAAAGTTGATTAAATTTTATCCAATCAAAATAATAATAATAATACATTATTATAAATATTTTTTAAGGTCTCAAATAAAAGCCAACAAATAAATAAAAAAGCAGTTGTTTTAATGGATCTAAAAGCACAATTGGATGAAGAAATTGATTTGTATAAAGGAGAAATTGTCACAGTAACAGAAATCTGTGAGGATAATTGGTATAGGTAAATCTATGTTACTTAATATAATTTTTAATTCTCAAATTTACTAATTGAGATATGATTGTTTATGGGTTCCGTATTCTTTAACTGAGGATCCTTTGAAGTCGCGCTTGGTGTGAGACCGATCTAATTTTTATATGCTTCGCATTGGATAAAGTAAAAGTGGGGAATTGCCTTGCCCCTTTTTTCATGGTACTCATAACCTTTCCTGATGTGGTAATTCAGTTGTCTAAATAGCAGCGGCTCCCATTATACGAGGTGTGGCTGACCTGACTGATACTGCTACTGGCAAATAGCGAGCGTGCCGCAACAGGTTTGAACATGATTATGTCCAGGGTTGGATTAAGGGGCAAGCGGCCGCTTGGGACGACGAAGAAAAAAGGCGCCGGCAAATATTTCCCCCTTTTATATAAAATTATGAAAAAATACAAATCTTTTAGGAAAACAATCTTAAAAACGTTTATTAAAAACCAAACGTTTCGGAAGAATTTCTTCCTTTATCAATGGAAAAAAAAATTTGCTTCCTCTAAGATTTAGAAAGCCACACTAAGAAATTAAATGGCGCTGTGGGTGGGGGGGGGGGGGGGGGGCAAAATATTTTCTGATGCTACCCCCCCCCCCCCCACACTTTACTCGCTACAAGCCTGCGCGCCTCTCAGTTTGTCTGTAACAATCGTCCTCAGTATCACAATATTAATGTCCGGAGATCATTGATTTTTACAACCAATTCATTTTTATTGAAAGGCAAGATGGGAAAAAAAAATTCAAAATAATTTTTCTTAAGAACCATAAAAATTTTAAGCTAAAAGAATTAAGGAACAAATTTATTTTTAAAATTAAGAAAATTTGAATTCACCTATACAAGTCTCTCATATTTTAAAAGATTCACATTTTCAACCTCTTTTAAATTCACTCTTATTACGCTACTACATAATATATAAAGTATGATGAAATGTTTAATCGAGCATTAAAAAGTTTGTTTTTTTTGCTTTGTATTTTCGAAATATCTCAAAAACGGCTGAAACTATTTATTATTCGCCATATTAGTTCTTTTTGTAAAAAAAACCTTGAAATGTGAAAAAATGTTTTGGCCCCAGTAATTTGGGCTCAGTACATATCAAGGCGCCAATCAGTATTTCGCACAACGGCGCAAAAGGGACTTGGGGCGACCCGAATACATCTTACATACATTTCTAAATCAACACGTGCCGTGATAGTATCTATAAAATAGGGGAAAGCGCAGGAGGTGTCAGTGACTCGAGCTAGGCGGTAAAAGGGACCCGGGTCGTCAATTGTCTGATAACTAGTTTCTGAATTGTATCCAGGATATTATTATTGATCCAGAATTATTATTTATGTTTTAGAGACCTGAAGAATTGTCATTAAAAACACGAAACTTTGTCAAATCAAATTATTTTTATTATTCGAATTACCAAGAATATTATTAATTTAATAAATTATGGGGCAGATAGAAGCAAAAAAAAAACTTTTAAATAAACATTTTTAAAGATTAATATTTAATTCTTTTTAAAAGCATACATTTTAATCAAATAATCCACATTTTTCATTGTGTTTATGGCAAGACCGACTAAGGGCTAGTTGTATGTCGGTTGGTAAACTCTTTTTAAACGTTGACAAAGGGTGAAACCGTAAAATTCATCTTGTGCCCGGTGGGATGGCCAATCAGATAAAAGTGTCAGTCATCTGATTGGCCATCCCACTGGTCACAAGGTGAATTTTAAGGTTTTACCCTTTGTCAAAAAATTTTTGTTTAAAAAGAGTTTACCAACCTACATACAACAGGCCCTAATTGTGGTGCATTGATGCAAATTTTAAAGTGTTTTTGAAAAGCTCTAAGTAATGAATAATAGTTTTCTAAATGCAACAATATTTTTATGTTCTTATACATTTCACATAGTTACAATTCATTTTGGTGCTTATGTCAATATTAATAATAAAAATGTATTTTTCAGAGGAACCATCGAAGGAAGAACCGGAATCTTTCCATCTTCATTTGTTAAAATTATAGATTCAGAATGTGAAGAAAAAAATGATAATATAATATCTCAAAATGAATCTCTTCCAGTTCTAGAAAATAAAAATATATTGGGAAATGAGTTTTTCAACGTAAATCAGCCTTCAATTTCAAATACGAACACAAATAATTTTAATAAATCACCAGATTTATTTGATGATGATTATTTTAAAATAAATCTTTCCCATGGATATAATTTCTCGAAGAATATCCCCAAATCACCTTCTCTAGAAGTGGATATTGTTCCTTATGCTTTTACCTTATATCCATTTTGTGCTCAATTTGAAAATGAATTGAGCTTTGCTGAAGGTGAGATTGTTAATCTCATTCGGCATATTGATTCTGATTGGATTGAAGGATCGATTGACGGAAGAAAAGGAATTTTCCCAGCAAATTATGTAAATATTGTAATTGATTGTAATTATGAAGGAGTATTTAAAAATAATGAACAAGGGATTATCGAAAATAAAAAGAAAGAATTTTTGGAGAATAGCACTGCGGTTGTTTTATATAAATTTGATGCTCAAATGGAAGGAGATCTTAGTATTAATGAAGGACAAACGGTTTTGATCCTGGAAAACGCCGGGGATGAATGGTGTAAAGTTGTTAATCAAGAAGGAAAGAGTGGTTTATGTCCAAAAAATTATTTAGATCCTATAGATGATCCGAATTCTAAACAAAATTTATTTCAAGAAAATTTAAAACAAAATAATGAAGAAAATTTAGAAAGGTTTTCATACATTAAACCATCGATAGCTCAAAAAAAGTTAATTTTTGAATCACCTAATGAAAAAGATTTATCAACAGAAAAGGAAATATCTTCTGATGATGAAACTTTTGAAAAAGAAAAAGTAGAATCTGAACATATTCCTTTTGAAAGACAAAATACTATTCAGAGAAGAACTCCTCATCGACCTGTACCTCCTGTTCCAATTTCAGGCCAATCTCCATTAAAAAGGAACCGAAACAATAGATCACCAACATTAAGTATATATTATTTTTTATTTTTTGGCATTTTTATAAATTAATGAATTCTAATATTAATCTACTCTCTCAGGTAATACGCAAAGAAACTCAGAAGAAGCAAGTAACAATAAAACTGAATTGGTGGAACAAAATGCTTCTTGTGATTTAAAGTAAGTAATTACTAAGGTGACCGTTAATAAGGCTCATTAAGAATCTTTGTGCTCCCACCCCCTAAAATCATTCAAGATATATGAAAAAAAAACGGTGTGCAAACCCTTAAGGATGTAGAACATTATTAAACCCTGCCCCCAAGGGATTGTATTATATTTTAAACGGAAATTAACATGGATTTATACATTTTCAGGGTTTTGTTTAAAAAGTAAAACGGTACTATATTAGTCGCTACAAAGTCTGTCTGTCCATCTGACGGAGTGATATAATCTATTAAAACAGCGGCTATTTTCTTAAGTCAGTTGCGACGCCAGGGGTGGGCACGGTTGGGCCAACGCAAATTACTCTCATCCCAACCGCTCGACCAACCTACTAAATTGAGCATTTGAGCAAAAAGTATGGAAAAACCCAGTTGATAAAATTAAAAAAAGGTTATGATAGACCTTATATAATAATAATAATTATACCTAAACTATTAAAAAAGTATAATATCTAAATTATACAAAAATCTTTATTACCTGAAATAATGAACATTTGTGCTGCCCACCCTCCAAATTTTTCTCCCGGGTGTCGCCCAACCGAAAAGAAAAAGCTGACACCGCCACTGAAAGAAATACGAATGAATGCGATATGTGTGTTGGAAGTAAAGAGAAATTATTATTTTTTTTTTAATATATAAACACATATATTGTTAGATTTAAAATTTGATAATCATGACAATGCTACAAATGATCTTATATCACGACAAGAGCAGTGTAGTCAGTAAACTAAATAGGATAAAAACATTAAATTTTGAAGTTAAAGTGTATTCATTTTCCTGTAAATCAAATATAGAATTAAAATTTCAAACGAATCATTATTTTGGGGAGGGTCGAATTTTATATGTTAGATCAAAAATAAAAAAATATTTTTTTATCATATAGATCCATGTAAAGATCTCTAAGTAAAATTAGGTTTGATTTTTTTAAATTGATTTTGATTTAAAATGACGGTATGAGATAGCTCCAAATTGGCTGTTATAAAGTGTTTTTGTACCTGCTGACGTTTAGAAAAGGCTTAATTTAAAATTACGAAAGAAGTCCACAAATTCACTTATCAACGACAAATAAGAACAAATTTAATATTTCATGTATTTTGGGGATTAAAAACCACAGAACCCCTGTATCGGTTTTTTTATGTACCTACTTTGAATGATTTTAGGAGGTGAGAGCACAAAGATTCTTAATAAACCTTATTAAGGGACACTCTAGTATTTAACAATAATAAAATTAATTTCATTATCAAATAAAAAAATTATAATTTCAGAAAGAAAAAAAGTGAGCTAAGACAAAATTTAATTAGTGAATTAGTATTTACTGAAAAAGAATATATAAGAGATTTAAAAATTACCTATGAAACATTTAATCTACATAATCCACGAGAATTAGAAGCCCGAGGCGTAAATGTGAAATGTCTTTTCGGAAATATACTAGAAGTAAGATTCACTTTCGTTGTAACATTTTAAATAGTTTGAAAAGACCCAAAATATTTTCACTAATAGTATATTTATAACATAACATTGTTCTCAGTACCCTTGTTGAATTTTTAGTCAATTGCCCTGGATGGCTAATTTTGGCACTCAGGCTCGATTCCCGAAGGAATGAACACAATCCTTCTAACATATAATTAAAAATTGTCCATTATATCTCGGATCTAGTAGATGACAATCTCTTGTGATTTCATTAGAAATTTAAAGTCTACTTCTATCAGCAATTTTGAACTCTTATATTAACAAATTCTATAAATAAAAACAAACGAATTTCTTGAAACTTAAAAAAGATGTCATTTTTCGATAATTCAAACCACACTAGAGGTTATATAATCGCCTTTACCTTATTTTAATAAAAGAAAAAGAAAAATATTTTTTGAGAAAATTTTTATTTACTGTTAGGTATTTACTAAGCCACTTGTTTCACGTGCAACAAAAAAAAGAGAAATTTTTTTTTAAATATACCTATATATTTCGGGTTGTCAACCCATCATCAGGAGATTCAAAAAATAACTCTTTACCTTACTCTTATTTGTTTGACTTCTTGAGTGTCTTTCCACGGGTAGGAAACCCCGGAGATCCGAACTGGAATCAATTTTACCTGACGGGGCATCATCATGTTGCGTATTCTAGAGATATTTAATGTGATGGTTTCCTAATGGCTTCCACATAGCAAAAATGCTGAAAGAGTCCTCCAAACTCCATTCATCTTTATAATAAAAAATCATTTAACGGCTTTATAAAGGATCTTACTAGATATGATCAATTTCCAAGTCAAAAGGGCTCCCGTAGGAAACCGAACCCAAGTGCCTAACTTGCAATCCAGGCAGTTGCCTTGAAATTCTTTTTAAAAGTTAACAAATCCTAAGTGAAATTTTCTTTTCTTAAAATGTATTTCAAAAAGTAAAGTTTGGTCTTTATAATAAATAAATATATTGTATTATACTCATATGTAATTCTAATTTATATTTTTTAAGGTTATACAAGTGGCAGAAACATTTTTAGATTCACTACTTTTTGGTATGAAAGGAAAAGATGAAAATGAGCAATGCGTCGGCCCTTGTTTTATCTCGATAGCAGAAAAATTGAGAGAAACTTACGGTTTCTATTGCATGAACCATGATAACGCTTTAATAATTCTTGAAAAGGTAATCTTTTTGGTTATTTATTTCTATAGAACTTTTTAAGAGGAAATCTATAAGGGCCTCCTCTGCTTGATGCAAATAAACATATACCTATATCTATAAATGAATATATGATGCGTTTACTTGCAAAAGCGGCTACATCCATTTTATGAAAATTTACACAAAATTATGCAAAATACTACCTTGATCAAAAAGTTTCAGGAATTTATTCAGAAAATCAAAAATACAAATTTATTCATCAAAATCGATATTGTCTCCTTCAAAGTACTCCTCATCGACTGCAACGCACTCATGCCAGCGCTTGATCCAATCCTCAAAACATTTTTTATATTCGGTTTTCGGTTTGGCCATCAGAGCCGTCTTCGATTTTTTCATTATCTCCACTTTGGCTGCTAAAACGCGTTCCCCGGAGCGATTTTTTGAGTCGACTGAACAGGAAGAAGTCGCAGGGAGCCAAATCAGTCGAATTCGGTGGCTGTTGGATGGTATTCGTTCCGTTCTTGGTCAAAAAGTTGTGGATAACGATGGCATTGTTCGACCGCGCGTTACGTGATTCCCACAAATTCGGTCTTTTTGGCGTCTCAAAGCCAAATCATTAAACAAAATGTCTTGAACGGATTCATAAGCGATGTTCAAGTTCGCTGCCATCTCTCCAATGGTCAATTTACAGTTTTCGGCCATCATTTCTTTGATTTTATCGACGTTTTCGTCGGTTTTCGATGTCGACTGCGTTCGTCATCCTCGACAGACTCACGAAAACTTGGGCCACACATAAAAGTTTGTTTTCGATAGAGTAACACTTCTTCAACATTTTCGCACCGTTTTTAACTCAAAATTTAATACAAACTCGTTGATGCAAAGACGATTTCATTTTTAAAATCGTAAAAATCGAAAACGGCTCTGATAATCCATACCGAAAACAGAGTATAAAAAATGTTTCGAGGATTGGTTCAAGCGCTGGCATAAGTGCGCTGCAGTCGATGGCGAGTTTGAATGGGACAATATCGAGTTTGATGAATAAATTTCTATTTTTGATTTTCTGAACAAGTCCTGAAACTTTTTTACCAAGGAGTAATGTTAAAACTCATAACAAAGAATTACTTTTTTCATTTGAATATACTACTTATAATAAACTGATATGACTTGACTTTAGGCAAAAATTTAGGCATAGACATGCAAAATATGCTATATCACTCCTTTATATATGAATGGGCCTATTCTTCTGCCTTTCGTAAAACATCCGTATATTGTAATTTTCCACTTGATCGAGCTAGTCTCGGAATAATCTGAATCTACCACATAAATGAGCCTATCTCATGATATATGTTAATTTTTCAATATTAGTAAAATTTCACGAAAATATGGATGTAGCCGCTTTTGCAATAAACGTCTAATATATACAGAGTTGAGGAGTATTTGAATTACATGTAATTGAATTTTATAATTAAATTATATTTTGGAATTTGCATTTCAATTACATACGTTGAAAGTAATTTGTAATTCGTAATTTAATTGTTTCATTTTTTTTTGTTTACAATTTAAGTATATTTTTCAATTACAAATTAAAATAGCTCAAATTTTTCAAATTCTGGATCGTGTTTCGTGTCGCCTTCTGCAGAAATATAATAAAAGTTTATCGGAAATTGTTTTTGTGTTTGCGCCGATTCACGCAATTTTATACACATTAAAAAGCCACTGTTTTCATCAAGTAATTGTATAATGTTTGCTGTCACTTAAAACATTGTCAAAAAATAATTTTAACATAACTAGTATTAGTATTATGTAGTATATATATATATAAATTGAACAACGGTTTATTTACTATTATTATTTTGTTTGTTAATGCCCACGAAGCATAATTGAGAAATTGATAATATATATATGATTGAATTACGTAATTTATAATTGAGAATTCAATTTCACGATGAAATATAATTTGTAATTACTAATTCAATTTCCGAACGCCTTGTAATTTCCCCAACTCTGTTTATATAATACCTATATTGATTCTCTGTTAAAAAAATCAACAATGTTGCTACTATCCAGGGGGCGTAACTAGGCTGGGGCAACCGGGGCAATGCCACGGGACCGCTAAATGCCTATTTAAGCCCCTGCTACTCTCGGCAATACAATTTTTTCCTCTTTTATTCTATATAACTTTTTATAATGTATTAATTAAAATAATGATTTTAGTATGAGGCAAATGAAGAGATAAAAAGAATTTTCGAAAAAGGTTTAGAATCATTAAGATACCAGATTGCCTGTTTTAATATGGGTTCTATTCTGATCAAGCCAGTTCAACGAATTTTAAAATATCCTCTTATCCTAAATGAGCTTATCAAGGTTGGTATAAATAACATTAACCACATAATATATACAAATATATAATATTTTAAAGACATGAAATTTGTTTTTTAGTTATAAGAAAAACACATGCGAGTAGATACATGTGTAATCTACTTTTCTATTAAAAAATTATTATTGATTTGAAATTTCTTTTTTAGGCTACTGAGGATAATCATAAAGATAAAAAATTTTTAATTGATGCAGCAAGAATAATAATTGACGTAGCATCTTATATAAATGAAGACAAGCGTCGAAAGGATATTGGTAAAATTTTATAATTATTTGTATTTTATTTATTCATTTAGAATAAATAATCAAAATTGAAAATTTTTTTTTTTAGTGAGCAAATATTTAGACGATGGTTCAGGTACTCTCTCAAGTAGAATATCTAAGATTTCTTTCCATTCGGTAGCTAAAAAGTCTTCAAGATTTGGAGTTTATATTACGTCCACCTTAGGCTTTGCCTCAGTGGTAAGTTTTACTCTTTCAATAATACTAAATATAATTGAAAAGATTTTCTTGTAAGAGTAGTAGATTTGCTGATTATTAAGAAAAAATCTCTGAGCATTTCCTCTGCTCAATGCAAACAAACATATATAAATTAATATATATAGATAAATAATACAATTAATTAAATACAATCAGAAGTAACATGTATTAATGTTTCATATGTTCCAGAAAATTCTCACATTATCAATGAAAAAAAATGGAAAATTAGTTGTTTTATGAAAAAGTAATTAATCTACTCAAAACATTAAATATTTTTTAAAGTTAATAAACAATCTGCAGATTGTCTTAGAGATGAAATTACCTTGAATAAAAATAAAATTTTTTAATACATATACCAAAAATAATGTTTCTCTTTGAAATTCCTGATACGTGATAAGTCTTAGAAAAACAGTCCATATTTAACCTTTTTTTTAAATTGAATTTTTGTAGTTCATTTTGTAGTTTCATTTTTTATTTGATAAATGGAGAATTTTTCCCGAAACGTTTAGAACATTAATAGTGTACGATATAAGTATATTATATAATTAAGTATATATCGTCGCCTTAGAGTGTGAACCTGCTAAATCCATTTTTTATCATATATGACATATTAATACCGTTTGAAAGAAAAAGAGATGCGGCATCGTCCAAGTAAAACTGCTACTTAAAATTACGATCCTAAGTTATAGAAAAAAAATGTGAAAAATCGTTTCTTTCCATAACAACAATTTAAATTTTGTTTGATTTTTCTCTGCCCTATAAAATTTCCTTGTTGTGAGTTAGCAGTTTTACACTCTAAGGCGATGATATATATATATATAATTTTATTTATTAGCGACTATAGTTTCAAAGGCTTGACCTATGTTCGTTAAGCCTGAATGAACTACCGACTGACAAACTAATCATCCTTCAATTGAGGCTTATATCATGTGAAAAAAATATATAGAAAATAACCTGACGATAAAGTTATCTAAGCCTTCGAAACTATAGTCTTTCACAAATAAAATTAAATTTATACATTAGAGCGTTTCATTTGAAAGCAACAATTTTTTTTTTTTTATGTTTATTTATACTGGAAAATCTTCTAGTATATGTAGAAAAGAAAATCCCCCGTGCAAATGGAGCTCTTAATTTTTAAATTAAGAGGTCGCTCAAGAATAAATAAGTTTTCCCATTTAAGTAAATAAAGTGGAAACATTATTGTTTTTGTTTTTTTTAATTTCCATTTATTGTCGTTTCATAAGGCTCATTTTGTGGGAACATTAAATCTCCTTCAAAATCAACTGGTGTGTGCGCGACAAGAATTTCACTTCTTTGAAATCATCAATTACACTTTTTCCCTTAAAAATCTCCTCTAATATTTATAAATCTCTAATAAAATTGTTGAACCTGAGGAATTCCAAAAATTAAAGGATGGAACGTTGCTTAAACAATAAATAAGCGTTTTATTTATGTGTCCTGTTTCCCAATAATTCATATCATTAAATCAATTTTAGGGTGATAATATCTAATACTAGTAATTGCAAATATATTATTTCTTTCAGGCAAAAGATGCAGTATTTGATGAACATGAATCTATGTTTCACAGATTAGAAAAAACTATTAGATTCTTCTTAAAAAATTCAGAATCATTTATTTCCATTTTACATGATGATATTATGAATGAACAATTTTTGGCTGAAACATTATCTTATTTTTATCATCAACCAACAATAGAAGTAGAATATTTTAAGAATATTCACAGAAGAATAACATATACCTATTGGAGCGATTTTGTAAGTTATACCTATATATTATGTATTTATTCTTTATAAAAAGCCATTAAAAACTTTATATCTAATTAGTGACTTAATTTTTAGAAAACCACAATAGCCAATCGGGTTTATGATCCCTTAAATAATCTTCTCGAATTATTTGAGGGTCCTTACATATTGATTCTAAAACGCCATGATAAACTTTTAGATTATGGAGCTTGCCTTTCAAAAACGGATAAAACACGAGATTCTAAAATTGTAAGTATTGAAAAGCCTTTGACAAATATTTCTATCTTATAACAATATATTGACCCAGTTCGATTGCATTCAAATTTTTTATTATTAATTATCTCATATTTTTATCAAGTTGGTAGTCAAACTGATTCGTTAATAACTTATAACAAATTTAAAGAGTTGAGAGCAAAGTGTAACGCCTTGTCTCGATCTGACTATCTGAGGTATATCAATGAAATTGAAATTTCAATTCCATCCAATATCAATAACTTCTGGAATTTTATTATTAACATGAAAAAGGATAACTCTATCCCATCATCCATATTCTTAAATGGCTGTAGGGCGGAGTCACCTCCTAATGTATGTAATCTTTTTGCACAAAACTTCTCCAGTGTATATACTTCTGGTGATTGCATCACCGACTTTCCCCCACTTGGTGTGATTCATGTACTTGTGTCTCCACTCTCTCTATTTCTAGTGATGAATTGCTTAAAAAATTAATTGGACTTCGTCCCAATAATAGTGTAGGCCCTGACGATATTCCTCCATTGTTTCTTAAAAATTGTAGCTATGTAATTCTGAAGCCTCTCCTTTACATCTTTAACTACTCATTACAGACTGGAACATTTCCAGATAAATGGAAAACCTCTTCTATTACTCCAATATACAAATCTGGCGACAAAAGTAATGTAATTAATTTTCGTCCGATATGCACACAATCGGCCATCCCGAAGTTATTTGACTCGATTATTACAGATAAATTAACACCTCTACTTTCAAATATAATATCCCCTTATCAACATAGTTTTCTGAAAGGTCGCTCAACAACAACTAATTTGCTTATCTATGAAAACTTTCTAAACAAGGCCCTTGAGGATCATCTACAGGTGGATTCAATCTACACCGACCTGAGCAAGGCCTTCGACACGGTCAATCTTCACCTTCTTCTTCTTAAATTAAAGCATATTGGTGTCCAGGGCCCTATGCTTCTTTGGATATCAAGTTATGTTCAAGGAAGAAGCTGTAGAGTGCGAATTAAAGGACACCTCTCTGACGAATTCTCTGTAACATCGGGAGTGCCCCAAGGCTCCCACCTTGGACTTCTCCTCTTCCTACTATTCTTTAACGACGCATCTACTATTTTCTCTAATGTCAAAATTCTCTTTCTTGCTGACGATTTGAAAATCTTCAAAACAGTTAAATCCCTGGATGACTGCTTGATATTGCAGGAAAACCTCGAGGTCTTTGATATGTGGTGCCGAAATAATGGATTATCCCTTAATCTGGGAAAATGTAAGGTTATTAGTTTTTATCGGACTCTTGGACTCATAGACTTCTCTTATTCATGTGCTGGTGCAAAACTTACACGAGTTGATAGAATCTGTGACTTGGGCATTTTACTTGACTCTAGATTGACCTATGTTCCCCATGTTGAGGCTAAGGTGAGCAAGGCCAGAAAAATGTTGGGTTTTATATCCCGTTCAACCAAGCTATTCAAAAATATTAAGGTTCTAAAAATACTATATACCTCATTAGTCAGAAGTCAACTCGAATATAGCACCATTATATGGAGTCCGCATTACGCAAACCATATATCTGCTATAGAGAGAGTTCTACATAAATTCCTGCGTATTATTAATCACAGGCTCGGTATGAACATCTCAGATCTTGACTATGATGCCATTATGTCTCTCTTGAATCTGCAAAGCCTTGAGGTTAGACGCGACTTTTTCGATATAACCTTTCTTTCAAAACTTGTCAATGGTAAAATTGATTGTCCTGAATTGCTTGGCATGATTAACTTTAGACTCCCCACGCATAGAACCAGGTCAAATAACCTATTTGAAATTCCCTTCCATAACACAAATTATGGTTATGCCAACGCGATTGACCGAATTCAGAGATCTGCTAATCGGATCTCGCATCGCCTTGACATCTTCCATGACCCTATAGAATCCCTAAAATCAATCTGTTTTGAGAGATCGACCAGCCTGTGATTGATGATGCCTTGCCTGCTGTCTGCCAGTGTTATATCTCGGTGACATTTCAATCTTAATTTGTATTTTGTTATTGTTTCTGTTTTTGTTATTGTGATTGGTTTTTTTTGTTTTTTTCTCTGGTTTTCTTTCTTTGGATCTTATGTATGTTTGTATTATCTTTTTGTGATTATTTTTTAATTTTTAATTAATTATCTCAAATGAGGCTTTATGAAAAACACTCGGAAACTGTTGATCGTTTCCTTATGATCAGGAGAAGGTTAATTATTGAACAACTATCTTCTTTTTCATAATTTTTTATTGTTGTTTCACATGGAGACAGTTTCGGCGGATATTCTCTGCCCTTTGGAAAATCGACTCCGAATACAAATTAAATAGTAGAGGCGATAGGACAGATCCCTGCCTCACGCCGAGGCCAATGCGCATCTCCCTCATCTTCCAACCTCGCAGATGCAACTTGATTTGTGTATAGGTTGTTTATTATTTTGATGCCATTGTCATCTATGCCCTTAGATAATAATTTTTATAATTATATGTTTCTGTATCTAGTCATTAAATAGATCTAATCTGTGATTATATTCATCGTTTTTTTAAGGTCCAAGAAGAATTATCTATTAGCAAAAATAATTATGAAGCTTTAAATACACAATTAATAGAAGAACTTCCACTTTTAATAAATACTGCGCTTGAGTTATTTAATGAATGTTTGGCGGCTTTTGTAACAGCAAGAAAATTGCTTTGTGGCAAAATTACAAATCAATATTTAAATCTTATACAGGTAATGTTTAATCATCTTGTTTATATTTTTTAATATTTTCACACACATACCTAAATTTACAGACTCATTTTCCGGAAACAATTAAAGAAGATCTTATAGATTTGTTAGGTGTAAAACAATCTTTAATATATAATCAGCTACGAAGATTTAGTTTATCAAATAAGTCATTAGTAGAACAAAAACCTGAAAATAATCCAAAGGTAACTCTACATATATATTTATTGATATAATTAACGAGACATTGTATAAATATGTTTGCTTTTTTAGTCTCTTCCGCAAAGCCCTAACCAAAAGATATTTTTAAAAAGCACTTTTAATGAAAATTTTTTATATCATGTAAAACAAGATTTTATTTCAAATGAGCCTATGGAGCTGACCATGAATAAAGGAGATTTAGTAGCCATTATAAAAAAACAAGACCCAATGGGCAATACTGACAGATGGTTCGTTCATAATGGAGGTAATTTGGATTTCTCTTATTTTTGTTTGACGTATTTTCTCGGTTTTTGTCAAATAATGGTAATTAGTAGAGATTGTGGTGTTGGTGCAAGGTGAAACATCTTTATCAAATAATGGTCTTAAGATTTCCAATCATTGTTTCTATTATATTATATTTGGGATCAAATGTATTTTAAGATCATATATTTTTAATTTATTATTCAAATCCAATAGATTCTCTTCGAACTATCAAATTAGATTGGCTTTAGCCATTGGAAGACTTTCTTCACTTCTATGGTCCCTCAAAAGTAAAAATTCACACAGTTTCTGAGATAATAATTAATAAATAATTAAAAATGTATAATGAAAAATTTACACTAAAAACAAGTTGGCAACAAAGCATTTATTTAACCTAAAAACAGGGTTAACTTTAGTACTTTTTTGACGTTTTTTCGCTTCAGCCATTGTCGCAACAGCTTTCAATCGCTTATTAAGAACTTTTTGTTTTATAAATCTTCCTTTATAATGTACTTTATCTGACATTTCTATGATAAAATATATACAAGCTTGGACAGTGTTGCCAGATTTGTCAAACGAGCACGGGATTGACTAGTAGTGGTACATAAACAGCAAAAAGTTTTGGGCTTATGAATTATGAATCCTTATTGTCTGTTCTATATACTCTAGTATTAACTTTTTGCTAGTATTGTCGCGAAACAACTACCTTAATATACTCATTCAATTTCATCATATTAATTTTATCATATATAATTTATATTTTTGTATTTATGATTATATACTCCGTATAAATTGCAATTTTTAATATAAATAGTTTTTAGAATCGAGAGTGAAATATCGGCTTAACCAAATATATTTTGGGGTATTAGCTAAAAAAGTACCCGGACTCTTGCAATAGTTAAAACTTGCCTATTGTTAACTTTATTTAACAAACTTAATCCTTACTTTATATTTTTATTAGCATTACATAAGAATTCATTAAATAATTACATTTTAGCTTCCAAAGGATTTCTTCCAAGTTCCATTTTGGAACCGGCAACCAACTCTCCCCGTGAGAGATGCAGCTCTTCACTTTCCGTCTCATCCCAACACTCCGATCGTGTTCCAACTCCTGAAAATTATCCCTCAGAGAAAGCGAATGAATCCTATGATAAACCACCCCCATCTTACGAAGATGTTGTATTTCCAAAACGCAAAACTGAAAAAGTAAATGTAAGTATGAAAAATTATTGTTAATATATAGTTTAAATTGAAAGTTTTTTTCGCCGAGAGTAGCAGAATTTTTATAAATTGAAGGAGACAATAAAAGACTGTGTCTTCTGCTGGAATTATAAATTTTATTTATTTATAACGAGACTATAGTTTCGAGGGCTTTTCCCTCTTCATCAGTCTATTACAATGGATTCACAGGAATTAATTTATGAATTCATAAATTATTTCCTGTGAATCCATTGTAATAGACTGATGAAGAGCGGCAAGCCCTCGAAACTATAGGGTTATTCCATGTCAACTCAACACACCCATTTTACCTCACCACTTTAGATTTTCTTGAAATTTGGTACACTGATATACTGTGCTAATATGAATAAAAATACAAAATTTCAAATTTTTATCTTGAATAGTTTTTTTTTATATGGCCTTGTGAAATTTTCAAAAAATCGCAAAAAAACCACGAACAAACAATTTTGAAACTGTCTTAATTGAGTTAGAGAGGTGGGATAGGTGTCATTTTGCAGCTTTTTTATGCTCTTTTCAGAGACATACAACATGACATAGGTTATAATAAAAAAATTTTTCAAAATGTAAATCAAATTTTTCATTTTGATTTTTTCTAAAAAGTACCACTTTTAAAATTTTCAAAAAAATTCTGTAAATAGATAGTACTTTCATAAACTACTATTCAAAGTATAATGATGGGATGGTAATGGGGTCTATGTTTAAAAGAATTATTACTGACTCTTGTTTTTCATAAATACCCAGTTTTGACCAAATAATAATGATTTTAATGTAGTGAAACGACATTTTATGAAAGATCACTTTGTGTATATTAAACTATGGTTATGAAATAAACACTCTGTGCTAATTAAATAACTGTTTAATAGTAGAGATTAATAATAGTCCTATAAATGCTTTCGTGAAAAATATGAATGCATTGTACTTTAAATTAGTCTTATAAAAATATTAGTAAAAACTAAGACAAATAAAACACCAACATTTTAAATAAAATTAAATCAATTTATGCTATGTCATGAAAAGTTAGTTAATTTACAATAAATATTGTTGTAGGCTAAATAGTTTGATAAGCACATGTTATCTGAAATAGAAATTTCCCTTGCATTCACTTGATCCAGTCTCTGCAGGTCTAGCAAGTTGGAACCTGTCTGTGGTTGTGAGCAAGTTAAAACAAATACCAGTCTGCCAAAAGCCAGGCTGTCTCCACAAGCATTCATTCAGTGACTAGAGTCCTTGCTGACAAGTAGTGTTTTAAATGTTAGTAATGTCTTAAGTTATCAATTCCATAATGTAAAATAGTTGTTATACCTTACATAAAACAATTGATACTTTAAACTTCTGTGTTTTTTTGTGTGTTTTAATAGCTAATTTAATCTATGATTAAAACTTGTAATTAAAAGGCAAAGTTTAAGACATTTTTAGAAAATATGGAAACTAGTGAAAAATGCAGTACTGTGGTAAGAGTTCAGTGTTGTAATCCATTGAAGAAAACAAATCATCGTGTTAGAGATAGAAAAAAACTGAGAAATGTCACACCTTGGATGACAGGTTCATTTCCACAAATACTTGATGGCTCCGTGATTTGTGATCAGTGTAGAAAAGACCTAACCAAGTTAAAAAATACAGTGCCTATTAGTGATAAAAATTCTGAAAATGAAGATTCTTCCGGGTCGGAGGTGAATGTTCCAGACAAAGATCTGCTAACTATTGTAAAGCTGACCTAATGAAATAATTATTCATGTATTCACCAAACAACAAAACAATATGTTCAACTTGAATTGTAGATTTTTATAATGTCATTTTGTTATACAGGCCTAGCAATTTTGCCCGAAACCGCCATTTAAATATAGCCTAAGAAATATATGTTTCATGAATTTATTATTAAACAGTTATTTAACTAGCACAGAGTGTTTATTTCATAACCATAGTTTAATATACACAAAGTGATTTTTCATAAAATGTCGTTTCACTACATTAAAATCATTATTATTTGGTCAAAACTGGGTATTTATGAAAAACAAGAGTCAGTAATAATTTTTTTAAACATAGACCCCATTACCATCCCATCATTATACTTTGCATAGTAGTTTCTGAAAGTACTATCTATTTACAGAATTTTTTTGAAAATTTTAAAAATGGTACTTTTTGAGAAAAAATCAAAATGAAAAATTTGATTTACATTTTGAAAAAAAAATTTTATTACAACCTATGTCGTGCTGAAAAGAGCATTAAAAAAGCTGCAAAATGACACCTGTTCCACCTCTCTAACTCAATTAAGACAGCTTTTAGAGCAGTTTCAAAATTGTTTGTTAGTGTTTTTTTTTGCGATTTTTTGAAAACTTCACAAGGCCGTATAAAAGAAACTATTCAAGATAAAAATTTGAAATTTTGTATTTTCATTCATATTAGCACAATATGTCAGTGTACTAAATTTCAAGAAAATCTAAAGTGGTGAGGTAAAATTTTTATTTAAAGTGTGTTGATTTGGCACGGAATGACTCTATAGTCTCGTTATAAATAAATAAAATTTATAATTCCAGCAGAAGACACACTCTTTTATTGTCTCCTTCAAAATATATAGTTTTTACATAAAGAATTTTTTTTTCTTTTTTAGGATGAATCTGATTCTCCAGAAGCCAAAGCATCTCAACATGAGGTAAATTAATATGAATAAAAATAAAAATTGAATCATTCATTCATTATGTTTATCTTTTTAGTTTTATTATGCAGACTGTGACTTTAATGCTACCGGAGAGTATATGATATCAATTAAAAAAGGTCAGATTGTTAATGTTTGCTCTAAACATGATCTAGAAGGAAATAAAGAATGGTGGTTGGTCGAAGATCGATATCGCAAAAGAGGCTATGTTCCTGGAAATCATCTGCTTCCATATAAAACAAATTCCAAAACCCACTAATAATTATAAATTATACTGTTGATGTGTTTATATATACTTAATTTGTCTTCTTGATTGTTTTATGTTAATAAATCATTACAATTCTTTTATAAAAACAATCAGAAATTCGTTTAATAAGACATCCAATGTTTTGGGAAAAATGTACCCTTTATCAATGAAGAAATTTTAAGTGGTTGTAAATATAAATATGTACATAGTATATACCTATAAAAAAGCTGTGAGTATTATTATATTTGATACAATTAATCATTAATATAATGATGAAGTATCTTGTAATTTGTATAGCTAGATAAATTAAAACGAAACGTCTCAAGAGAATCTACCTTTTGTCTGCTACTACGCTGGTCCTTTTAATTACTCATAATTTTTTCTCGATATTTAATTAAACCAATTTCTGATTGCTTATATATTATAATTGTATTTATTTTAAATTGGGAAGATAGAAGTAATTGATTAAACTATATTTTTTCTGTCCTTTTTTGATTTTCAATTGATTTATTGATTGATGAGCGTTTGATTAATTGTCCATTCCAAGCACAATATCAATTTGTAGAATTCTCTCTTGTTGGAGATACAATTAATTGTTGATTCATTAATAAATTCAATAAAACAAGTAAGAATTCTTACGTATAGGCTTATAGGCTAAATGAAAAATTGAAATTATGCCAAAGTTGGGCACTTAAATCTATCTGAAACTTCCAATTAATCAATTAAAAAATAAAAAAGGACACAAAAATATATATTACAATTAATTTCTTCAATCTTCTCGATTTAAAATAATTAAATGTGTCTTCAGAAATCTCTATATATTATAAATTCAAATAATTGTATTTATTTTTTATTATGTTTGTAATATAAGTTACCTTTATTATAAATCAATATTTTACGGAAAAACAAAGATTTCGAATTAAAGTTAAATTAGTATCCATTTAATATAATATTCACTTAAATAAACATTTGTCATATAAATTATGTTACTATACTAAAAAATGTCAACAGTGAAATATTATTAATAGAGAATGTATTTCGGAATAGAGTGAATAGTTAAAGTAAATAAGACAAAGAGACTGTTTTCGATACGCACATTTTTTCATCACTTGTGGGTTTAACTCCCAAAATCGCTTTTATATATATATATACCAAATACTATTTCTATCTAATATTAATTCTTGATTGTATATAAGTATAATTAAATATAATTTTTTTAAAAACAATCAAAATGAAATATTTCATGATCTTTTACACCAGTGTTGTTAATTAACTAGATAATTTTGGAATATATATCGATATTTAAGAAAATTTCGATCTTTATCTAGGTACAATTTTCAGAGGTATTTATTTAAAAAAAGATACAAGATACATCTTCAGAATCAAATATTTTAAAATTTAATTTTTATTTAATCCCGTCTATTTGTTGTTAGGTGGTGCATGCTTAGTTCCGTACTCAGCGTCCCAGCAAATAGGGTCCAAACTAGATGTTAAAATTATTTATTTAAAATAGTAATTGGAGACTCATAGAAGGTCCACACTGTTCCTGAAGCCAAGGTTTTCGTTTTGTATATAATTGTAGTTCGTGTGAAATTTGAGGTGTTTCGGAAATATTTATAACAGATGTTAGGTTAGAAGAAAACTAGTTGGTGTAGTTTTTTTATGTATTTTATTTGGTGGACGTTTGCGTCGCAAAAGTTTCGGACGGAACAGTCCTTCTTCAGCACCTGTTGATTCACAGATTATATTTTAGAGTGATATAATACAAATATATGCGTGTGGACCAAGTACAAATAATAATACATTAGTTGATAACAAAAGAAACATATCCCAAAGAATTGAAAAAAAAATTCCTTAGAGATCCTCCCCCCCCTCCCCCCATGTTCTAGAAATACACAATACAACGTAAAAGGGAAAAAAATTCAATGTCTTTGACGATATTAATTTTTAAGGATTTAGGTGTCAGGTTCTAGGTGAAACATTATAAATAACTTATGAGGAGAATTTTCTAGGTTAAAAGTTTCACAAAAGAAGGACTGAAGAAGGACTGTTCCGTCCAGAAACTTTTGCGACGCAAACGTCCACCAAATAAAATACATAAAAAAACTACACCAACTATAGTTTTCTTCTAACCTAACATCTGTTATAAATATTTCCGAACACAGAGACCTAAGCCAAAATTTACAAAAATCTTTAATACCAAAACCCTTAAATAGGCTTCTATATTCTAATTCTTGTATTTATTCCTTTAGTAATTTTGTATAATTTAATCTTTTGAATAAAATATGTTCATTATCATCGACTATTCTCCTAAGACTGGTTTGACCAACCACTCAACTCTATCCCAGGCCAACTCTTTCACTTCTCTAAAATTCCCACATTCCATATCTTTCATTATCAGGAGAAAATTCTCCAATCTAGGTCTCTTCTCTTATTCTTCCCCACTTCGCTCTCTCAAATATGACTTGTTAAGACACTGACGATTAATGCTCCTGTGGCCTATCATTTTAGCTCATTTCTTCTTCAGATTATTACACAGTCCACTCTTTTCCCTAATTTTTTCAAGAACTTTTTCGTTTGTAATTCTATCAACCCATTTAATCTTTAACATTCTTATGTAGCATCACATATCGAAGACCTCCAGTCTCTTTCTCTCTGCCTTTACACTTGTTCACTTTTCACATCCGTAGATATCTTCAGCATAATGTTTCTATTTTCTGATTGAGGCCATAATATTATAGCTTGAGCAATTTTGGATGTAATTTATTTTTGACTCCTTCAGTCGTACATTATTTTACTTCCCTGATAGAGGAATTTTTCGATTTCTTATAAGTTCTCTTGGAAAATCTGTTAGTAATGAAAAAGCGTCAGTTTTTTGTTTTGTTTTTTAAACATTATCGAACTATAGAGCTTGCAATTTTTTGTATCTACACATTTAACTAGATTTTTTCAAAAAACTATCTGTATCTATCTAAATGTTTTGAAAATTTGTATCTGTGCCTAAATTTATTTTCTCAAGAGTATCTGTATCTAAATGCTTTTAAAAATGTATCTTTAACAATACTGTATCAGACGTTTCAGCAAGTTTTCTCTTTTTCAAAATATTTCATTGAAAAATTATCCAATAAATCACTTTTTAAAACTTGATCTAAAGAAATCATGCAATTTTTAGATTATAAACTTTACAATATAAATAATCTTAAAAGCTTATTTAATTTATAATATAATTGAAGAGTTTTAGGGAATGAACATGTCAAGCACTTCGAAAAATCGTCTTAAAATGTATCTGTTATATGATACAAGTTATATTTTCAAGCACATACCATCTTGATCCTATCAAAACAGCCCCTGTTGAAAATTTATTAAAACCAAAGAACAACATGAACAAAAGAAGACCTAACATGTTATTCCAGCGAAAAATCTCAATTTAAAAAAAAAAAATGTAACTAAACATGTTCCTCTACTTGGCACTTCAATTATAATTTTAAAAAAGTATTTCTTGCAAATACTGAAAAAGCATTTTAGTTTTTCTCAAAAGCTTCAAAAATATGCCCCAAAGCCTTTTGATATCTAAGTAATGATATTTCTTATACTCTATTTACTTATTTATCATTTTTATTGTTTTCTATATTATCAAAAAGCTTATAAATTTAAAAAATATGTAAAATTATACTTTATGAGAATCTCTATTCTCTGAGCATTAATAAAAAATATAATTCCTATTCTATTCTATTTTCTCTCTTTTATAATTGACCAAGAGTCCTCACATTTATTTATGATGTTGTATCTTGTGAAATAATCACTATTAATAACAAATATTTCCAATCACTATTATAATTTTGAAGATTAATTTAGGTAATAAAATAGAGAATCCATCTTTCCCAGCACTTATAATCTTCAAACCTTCAAAACCCGACTGCATAAACACCTACGTCTCCACACCTCTCCATGATCGACTTTCCCTTCTACTTGCTATGCAACGTGGTCCGCAGGGGCTGCATCTTTACTGGCGGGCCCCTTCTTGCGAGTGTATTAAAAAAAAAAAAAAAAAAACACTCCAAGACGACGACCGTCACCAATTCAAGAAACAAACTCAGTTAATGCTGCTAACTTCCAAAAAATATCGGTTCTCTTTTCTTAAGGTTCCGTTTAAAAATTAAAACCGGACTCTATTAGGGCCAGTTGTATGTCGGTTGATAAACTCTTTTTAAACGTTGGCAAAGGAGCAAAAAAAGGCAGGATGGCCAATCAGATGACAGGCACTTTCATCTGATTGGCCAGCCTTTTTGCTCCTTGCCGACGTTTAAAAAGAGTTTACCAAACCGACATACAACTGGCCCTTATGTGTCGCTACAACTGTTGTAGAATTTTTACTTTATCCTTAGCGAAGCATGGGTAAAGTATTGTAATCGGTCAAAGGGTGCTCAGCTAAAGACTACTGAACCATGGTCTCAACCAAAGTCACAAGTTGTAGCGTTCATTTACGTTGAATAGTAGGACCTGACGGTTTTTCCAAAAATTACATGGGGTCTCGTCCAGAGCCCAAAAAGTTAGTTTTTTCATTTAGTCCGTGGGCATATGGATTCCTTTTTTTCATCGACGATATTTTCCAGACAGTTTAACCGATTGAAATGAAAAAGAAAACAACATTACTTTAACAAAATGAAACGCTGATTAGTTTTTGATAGAGATCTGCCACACAAGTATTAGTATGTCCCATACACTTTCAGTTGAGTCTCTTCGGTTATCCTTCCCCTACTGGTTCGACTGTATGTATCCTTTATCTATATATCACACTTTAAACTGGAGGAAAACTGAAACTTTTAGCATCTCGGCGCGCTGTTTGTAGTTTCGGTGAATTAATAATTTGATGATAAATATCTACATTTTATTTTCATTTCGATTTAACATTTTCTTAGCTAGAGTCAAAAGCCTATAAAAAATAATAGAAATTAAGAAATTATCTTATACTCTGAAATAGTTTTGGATTTGTGTTTGGCATCCCTGCAATGCCTTAGCTCTAAAGGAAGAGAGATCATTCTATTTCCATCATTTTTAGTCTTTTTCTTGATTCTAATGGAAGAATCGCTCATCCGCACATTTATTAAATAATTAAAAAAGTTAAAATTTATTTACCCTAGTCTATTCTAGATAGAACGGCACTGCACTGAAACCTTTGTGTGTTTTTTTTTTGTCAGTCTATTTTTATTCTAATTTAAATAAAGACAATTTTTGTATAATTAACAAATAATAAATCCGACAAATTTGGGAAGCGTTGCGGGGTCGTGCAGTATTGTAAATAGTTCCACCCATATCCCCCGCAAGGGGGGGTCCAAGTGCCCCTATGGGTCCCGGGCCCGCGGCCCAGATGTGACATGTTTTTTTAAGAGGGTATGCTAGAAAAAAAAGCGTAGGGTGACCAACTTTTTCCACTTCATAAAAAACACATACTTATTCCATAATAAGGGGCCCGGTTCAGATTTTGAGCCCCGGGCCCGAAATTTGATGAGGGGGCCATGGTTA
The DNA here is from genome assembly GCA_024734495.1 of Forficula auricularia. Lineage (NCBI taxonomy): Eukaryota > Metazoa > Arthropoda > Insecta > Dermaptera > Forficulidae > Forficula > Forficula auricularia. The sequence continues at coordinate 7,204,843 of JALMQS010000108.1, read as the reverse complement.
TCATAGATGTTATACTTGAACGATTAACTTAAGTAACGGCGCAGTTTATCCTGCGAAACCTCCAGTATATGGACTGAGTCCCGGGACCTCAGTTCCCTCCGGCCAACTGACAGTTCGTTTTGGTAATAGTTCAGATCCGTCAGTTACATGAAAAATTTTGAGATGTCTATATCGAAAAGGAAGAGCCTCCTTTCATTTATTGAAACGTGCAGATCCCATCTCGAGCTGAGCTGTGTGATAATTGCTACAGTAAGAAGTACGATGTAGCTATTTATTTGTTTTATTTTATTTTATACGGAACAAATCCTTTTACATATATGAAGAATACATACACAAAAAAGATACAAAGAACATAGCACACATACAAATCAGACTCAATCAAATAACAGCCCGAAAATCCCAAAATTCAAACTTCCTAGTTGACATTATTTTGTTTTGTTTTAATTTATTTTATTTTTACAAAAATACTTGAAATGGCTTAATTATTATTTAAATTAGGTGAATATCCGTTTAAAGATCCAGCTGAAATGAGTATATTGCAGCCCCTCCGATCGCTGTTGTCGGTGAGAGAAATAAAAGAAGAAATCACACAACGTGCAGGAAAATCATTCTTTTATTTTTCTTATCCTTACAAAAACAGATACATGTTTCGACAGATCATCATCAGTCTGAGAAAATTTTTATAAAATAAAACCATGACCAAAGAAATAAAGATAAGTAGTTTAAAATAATCATATAAATAAAAACAGTTGACAAGATGCCACATACCTCTGTCTATAAAATGCAAATAAACTTAAACAAAGATACAGTACAACATAATCGAAAGCTGGTGAAATAAAATCCTCAAAAACAGCCAACACATTAATTAATACATACTGCGTTGTTTAGTCATGTATTTATAAAAAGAGAAACATCACAAATCAGGTGACACAAATGAACAATCCTTCGGTTCGCACAATACAATAATAAATGCATCCATATTTTATTTTATTTACACAGTATCAGTCTCTTAATACTACCAAGAGAACAATTGTCAATGTCAATGCCACTGCACACCACATTACATACATTCATCATTCGGTTTAGAGGGGAAGTCACCATATATAGTTTGATCTAAGGCAATCAATGTAAAACATGTTATATGATCTTAAATTGCGATATGGAACATTTATTTGTATTTGGGATAGTAGAAAACTACTATCTATCTGGTTATTCAATAATTTGTAAACAATGATCACATCAAAATAATCACGTCTGCTATCAAGATCAGGAAGGTCTTTTTTCATAAAGTACATGAACAAAACATTTAGTATCAAAAATTCTTAAATATTTTAAATCTGATTTGTATCCAGTCCAAAGCAGAATTTGATCAACTCTTTTAGCAATAGTACGATTTTGAATATAATTAGCAGTCATTACAGGTTCTTCTGGTTAACCCGCTTCAAGCAACATGTAGCTATTTCAACTAGGTTCTATTTTTTCGAGCTGCTGGGAAGAGTAGAAAGCAGACAATTGGGATCGAATTCCTTGCGATTTCCAAAAGTCGAAAACTATTTTATTAAAATATTCTCCCCCTCGGTCCGATCTATAATCACCTGAGATATTCTTTTAAATTCATTTTTTTACTATTTCACCTAATCTTAAATATTGAACTTCAGATTTGTGTTTTATAAGATAAATTACAGTGTAATTCCAAAAATCTACTTTTTGACACCTAGCATTATTATTTTATTTTATTTTATTTATTGGCATCGGGAAAAAACCCATTTTGCCACTGTCATTAGTTATAGTGATTTAAAATAAACCGGATTCAAATCTCATTTCAAATGCACATAATATCTTATCTTATTATATTAAACGACTCGAAAACGGCTATAACGATTTCGCTAAAAATTGGTGTACTTATCAAGTCTCATGAGTTATTAGATTTGTATAAATTTTATTCCGATTGAAATAAAGGAAGGGGTTGTAAATTAGTCATGTCGCAAAATAAATATTTTAATCGTTCATATCTCATCGTCTTCGGTAAGTCGCAGAGACTTGAAATTTGAAACTAAGCTATTTAGAGGCAAAAAGTTACCGAGCATCGCTCCCCAGACAGAAATGAATGTTGCAGCAATATTGCAGTAATATTACATTGCATTATTAAACTAAACCTTGCTGCAACATTGCAGCAATATTCCTATGTCCGCCTCTGAACCTTCCAGGAACATTGCCAATGTTGATATATATATGTGTGTATGTTTATTTGCATCAAGCAAAGGACAACCTATTTGTTTCTCTTTATGAATACATATATAACTAATTATATGCATTTATAATTAACACACATAATTAATTAGTGCCAGAATTGTCATTGCCTTCGGGTTCTTCACTATCAGATGTCAAGCTTAATAATAATTCTCGAACGACTCATACGAGTTTTGCCCTGAGAATACCTACCACCTAGCTAAACCATCATTCTTTTTCCTTTGGCGACCATTTATCTTGGCCAATCGTTTTAAAAGTTTCTGTAAAATAATATAAGAATATAATATATGTGGCGACGATACGATAATGTCAAATCTTGAGGAAAAAAACTTACTTACTAAATTTATCAATGTGTAGGAGTGGAAGGTAATGTATATATTTGTATATATCATTCTCACTGGAAAAGCAAACGGTTATCCCCCGAAGGGGATATTCCAGATTCAATGCGGGGTAATTATTTACTCTGCATTGCTTCTCTACCATAGGCATGATGCCGTGAGAAGTTTACAGAAACATCGTATCTTTAAACGACCTAGCCAGGTAAATTGATTGGCAATGCTATCAGCAATCAACCTTGAGCAAATTGCTGACACACATATACCCAATTTATCCCGGCCGGTATTTACTAGATTTCTCCTGTGAAAAATAACATAAACTATTAAAAACTCTAAAAGAAAAACAACATTCCACAATAATCATGGTGAAAAAATTAACGTAAGTATATAAACATACCATATTTTGGAAGAAAGCTCGATCCTGGAGTTTTATCTCTAAACTATTCAAATCATTTAGAGTCTGGATGATTGGAAATTTTAGAAAATCGTCTTCAAACGATTCATCGACCGTTGATTGAACAGAGGTCAACTTTGCCCCTTTCAATTCATCGATTTTCCTGTTAAGCTCTTTCATCCCCATAGGCAGACTTGTTATAGCTGTGACAACAAATCTGCAGAAATCTAACAAATAAAAATTTAGTAAATATTTGAAGAATTCGTATTAGCCCAGTATATAGAGGATCCAAAAAGTAGTTCAGCTTAGATTAATTTCTGGAAAAGATTTTGTGTGGGAGAACTTTTGGTGGTCGAAAAACCTCGAATATTTTCGGACTTTTTTCAGTTTTTCGCTTATAAGTCAAAAACGGTGCATATTTTATTAATAACCGTCCTATATTAAATTAAAGATGACAACATTTCGCTTCGATTAAAAAAATAGAAAATTGGTCCAGTAGTTAGATTTTTGTATTTTTGTTTGGATTAATGTAAGCAGAAACCCCCTATATACTTACTATTACTTATATTGATATTTTTATTCATTTACCAAGTTCAGAACCAGTCACATCAACGCCGCTGTTTCCCCCAAGACTTGAGGAAGCAGCACTCTGTCCATGAACTAAAAACCATTAAAAATACATGGGTTACATTGCGCTAGGCATAATGGATGCTTTTTTACTGGAACGTTTACCTTTGTGAATTTGACGAAGTACTCGGAGTACTTGTCAAAATCCTATTATGTGCTGGTGAATGGAATGGAGGTGGGTCTGGCAGCATTGGATTTTTTTATTGTTTTTCCATGAACTAAAAAGCATTAAAAATTCATGGGTTACATTGCGCTAAGCATAATGGATGCCTTTTTACTGAAACGCTTACCTTGTGAATTTGACGAAGTACTCTGAGTACTTGTCACAATATTGTTACTTGCTGGTGAATGGAATGGAGGTTGGTCTGGCAATATTGGACTTTTTTTATTCTTTTTCCATGAACTAAAATGCATTAAAAATACCTAAATGGGTTACATTGCGCTAGGCATAATGGATGCATTTTTACTGTAAATTTGATGAATGGAATGAAGGTGGGATGAATTGCAGCATTGGATTATTTCTTGGTCTTTTTTTATTGTTCCTAGGAACATATTTCTGCTGTTTGAATCACAAAACAACGCTCAACATTGAAAATATCCCAATTTTCATATCCCTCGGGCATGGCTTCTGTTTGTATCATTTTTTCCAAATTATTTATTGATTTGATATGGCCTGGCCACAGGCTTTTGTCTTTTGGCTCGTTCAACCAGCGGGTTGGAATTATTTGCAATCCGTCTTCAAAATGAATTACTCTAAATTTTTGGCCGGATTCATTGTAAACCTGCGAAGACAAATTATCTACCACGATAAAAAAAATGTTTTTACACATTTTATATTTTAGCTTCACCTGTATATATCTATCTATGTATTTATCTCATATGTATCAATGTGACTTTTTGTTCTTTTAATTTCCGGAAACATTTCTCTATAAAAATAATTGTTTGCCTACTAAATTTAATTGAAATTATAAATAAATAATAAAAAGAAAAAGAAAAAATTTTTATTGATTGTTTATATAAATGAAAAAAATACAAATCTTTTATAAAAATTATATTTTATTATTATTTATTATTATTTATTTTATTATTATTTCCTGTAGCAGAAATGGATGATATTTCGCATATTTTAAAATATAATTGCTACTAAAAACTTTATTTAATCTTTTTTGTGGTCCCCAAGGTACTTAATTAGGATATTAAATTTCATCAAAATTGGTTAAGTCATTTTCATAGATATTTAGAAAAAACTAAAAGTACTGAAATAAAGTACTAATGTTTGTGGGCCGATGTGTACCAAAAACTTTTCAGCGCTTCATTTTATTAAAATAATGGTCGGTTTTCAATTTCATTTCAATCGGTGCAATGGTGTGGAAAAAATCGTGGACGAAAAAAACGATAACATCCATCCATCCATCCGCACGCACTTCCTGAAAAAATGGCACTTTTTGGCCTCTCGACGAGACCCCATGTAATTTTTGCCAAAACCGTCACGTGGTAAAATTCAATCTAATTGAATAGTAAAATTTGTGACCTTAATTGAGTCCATGGGTCTCCGTAGTCTTTCCCTGAGGACCCTTTGAAGTCGCGCTTGCCGCGAGACCGATTTTACAATACTTTCGTTCCCCATGCTTCGCATTGGATTGGTTTTTAAGAATGAATGTTTACAGGGACATTTTTAGAAAAGTTAAAGTATACTTATATTTATAATATGATTAAAAATAGATGATAGTGTACTCTTAATAGATAAGAATATATAATTTTTTACAATCTTACAATCTTTGGTCTACCTATCTATAAATATATTTTATTTTGAAATTATAAGTTGTCGCAAGTATAATTTAACCATGTATATGAGTTTAAACATATAATATATAATTATATAATATAATATTAGTTTCTTTAAATAAGGAAATTCACTAATTTTGTTTTAATCGATAAACGTAATTTAAAAATAACAATAATTTTTTAAGAATTTTTGAAATCTATTTTTAAATTCCCGGTTTGAAATTGTGTTGTTTTAATTTTTTTTTTAAATTATTTCGGTAATATCTCGGGTGTACATTGTACGTAATACAGTTGTTTGTTTTTTAATAACAAATTCTGTTATTTTGTTTTAATTAATTGACCTTTATTAATATAGCCATAATTTTTGAAATTTATTTTTAAAATTCCCGGTTGAAATTGTGTTATTATAAATTAATTTTTTTAATTATTCCGGTAATATATCAGGTGTACATTGTACATAATACAGTTGTTTGTTTTTTAAGAACAAATTCTGTTATTTTGTTTTAAATTAATTGACCTTTATTAATATAGCCATAATTTTTGAAATCTATTTTTAAATTCCCCGGTTGAAATTGTGTTATTTTAAATTAATTTTTTTTAATTATTCCGGTAATATCTCAGGTGTACATTGTACATAATACAGTTTTTTGTTTTTTAAGAACAAATTCTGTTATTTTGTTTTAATTAATTGAACTTTATTAATATAGCTATCATTTTTGGAATTATTTTTGCTTTTAAGAGCTAAATATCATTTTTTTAATCTAGTAAAATTAAGAGTCGTCGTTACGCAATTTGTACACCTAGCTCATATTTTTTAGATCTTGATTAGTATTTTTAATTAATTTAAGATGTATTGCTAGCCAGTTGACATATGGCCAAGTTCACACACCCACCCAGCTAGACAGGCGACTTCAGCGACATCTGCTGGCCTGGCTTCAGATGACAATCTGGAAAATTGAACTCAACATGTTATTATCTTCCTAGCCTTTAAATACTAAACCTTTATTTTTTTACACCCTTCATTTATACAGATTTCCCTTATTAAGCACCCCAAGTCAACTAATAAGGTAATGATTATATTAATCTATTATTTAAATAATTTATAAATACGATTAATATTACCCCCCCCCCTTTCATTCATTAGCTTTCAAATTCCTAGATTAAAAAAAATATCTTCCTAAATTTCTAATTCTAAAAAACACAATCAATTTATTATTTTTATTCTTGTTTAAACTCATATATATCAATATCTAATCATTGAATTCATAATAATCAACGGAATCTAGCTTGACAGGCTATTAATATCAATTTTTTAAATATGATTTCTATAATGTTTCAATATTAAATAAATTTTGCATAACTTTAATATCCCCCTCAGTCCATAAAACTGTCATTTAATAGAAAATGTCTTCAATGGTGTTTGGCAGCCCAAGTTTCTCAATGTTCTTATTAAAGTTGTTAGAGACAACCCCCTCAACGGATATCACTAATGGGTAGATGGAGACCCTATCCAGTTTCCAGATCTCTTTAATTTGCCAGGCGAGTTCCTCATATTTGTTCTTTTTCTCTGCCTCTGTCCTTTTGATGTTATGTGTCAGAGGAACAGCGATATCAATGAGTATCCCTGAACTTGTGTTGAAATCTATTAGAAGAATATCGGGTCGGTTATAAGCGATGGTCCTATCAGTTAACACAGGCCTGTCCCAGTATAAGATGTATTTTCCCGATTCTACGACAGGCACCGGCTGGTATTTATAGTAGGGAGGTGTTTTCGTATCCAGTAAGCCATATTTGATTCCTAGCTGTTGGTGGATCAATTTGGCCACTTGATTGTGCCTTCCAAGGTAGGCATTCTCAGATAGTGTTGGACACCCTGCCATAATATGTTCGATGGACTCACCCATACAATCACATCGCCTACACTTATCCGTCACATTTAACTTCAGTATGTGCTTCTCATAATTTTTGGTTCTTATTATTCTATTTTGGATAGCCATAATGAATCCTTCCGTCTCAGGATAGAGAGAGCCATCGGCCAGCCATTGTAGAGAAGCACTCCTGTCGATATGATCTTCGTCTAAGAGGTTTGGGAATTTCCCGTGGAGAATATTCTCTTTCCAGGGTTTAAGCTCTTTTTTTGGAATCACAAACGCATGACAGCTCAGATTCAGTGGAGTATACCCCTCGTCAGCCCTTATGACAGATTTAATGAGGTCATCATCAGAACATAAGAATTTACTTCTTATGTTTTCTTCTTGGGTTCTACATAGGTTAAAGATGTTGATTAACCCCCTTCCTCCTTCTTTACGTTGTAAATACAGCCGTGTGACGGAGGAACTTGGATGTCGACAACAAAATTTCCTAAGAATACCTCTACTGAGCCTATCCAGACTGTCCAGGTCAGTTTCGGTCCATTTCACAATTCCGAAGGAGTACGTAAGCACAGGAACCGCCCAGGTATTTATGGCAGTAATTATGTTTTTTCCTGATAATTTGGTGCTCAGGATCTTTGTTAGTCTCTTCCTGTACTTTTCAGTGAACATTTCCTTTAGTTGTTTATGGTTGATCTTCATATTTTGAGGGATCCCTAGGTATTTATACATATTATCCTGCCCAAGTTCGACGATGTCCTCCACAGTCTCTCCCAAATATTCCGTCTTGCCTTTTTTAATATTTATGATAGAACATTTATCAACTCCAAATGCCATGTTAATATCCTCGCTGAAATTTCTTATAGTTGTTATTAAGGAGTTCAGCTTTGGACTAGTGTCGGCATAAACCTTAAGATCGTCCATGTATAGGAGGTGCGTTATTCTTCTATCATTTCTCGCAAGCTTATAACCCATATCTTTTTTCTTCAACAATACCGAGAGAGGGTTTAAGGCCAAGCAGAACCATACTGGGGATAAAGAGTCTCCCTGGAAAATTCCTCTTTTAATATTTATATTCCCGATGTTGTTATTATTGATGTGAATATTGGTTCTCCATGTTTTCATTTTTTTTTTTTTTTTTTTTTTTTTTTAATGATATTGATGAGAGAAGGAGATACACCAGAAGGTGGATCCCCTAAAGGCCTGTATGGACTGGCCCCTCAATCGTGAAAAGAACAGAGCAGAAGGAATAGAAGCCGGGATCACGAGCCAATCTCAGAAACTTAGATACAATTCAATATCCAATTTACCAAGGTTTTAGGGGCTTCGAGCAGTGGTAAATCCTCCGCGCGATAAATTCGGTTAAATTTATCTCCCACTTAATTTTTATTACCAGACCCTATACTTACAGAAAAAATGTCTGGGTATAGCCGGGAATCGAACCCGAGACCTCCGGGTTGCCAGTCAGTTGTTCTGACCATTACACCACCGAGGCGGATAGATTTCATCATTGTATGCAAACAGTGTATAATATTAAGAGGAATTTTGTAGATTTCTACCACTCTTATCAGCCAGTCATGAGGCACAGAGTCGAAAGCTTTCGAGTAATCTATATACCCGATGTGCAGGTTGCGTTTTTTAAGTTGGGCCTGTTTTAAAATTATAGCATCGATAGTAAGTTGCTGCTTACAGCCTAATGAGCCTCGGATACAACCCTTTTGTTCTACCTCGATCAAATTATTTGCATCGCAATGCTCATAGATTCTATTATTAATCAGAGATGTAAACAGCTTGTACATAACGGATAGACAGGTTATCGGTCGGTAGTTTTCTGGTTCTGTAGTACTTCCTTTCTTATATAGTAGGTAAGTATTTCCTTCCGTTAGGTATCTAGGAATTGTTTCCGGTTCATTTAACGCGGTTGTATAACATAGAGCCAATGACTCATGGCAAGATGTCAAATATTTGAGCCAGAAATTATGTATTTTATCCGGTCCAGGAGCTTTCCAATTACTCGTCCTTTTCACAGCCTTGAAGATATCCTCAGTAGTGAATTCTTGAGGCAGCACAGGTACAACCTCAGCATATCGCTCTTCAATAGATCCCAGCCATTCTGCATCTCTAGAATAATTTCTAGGAAGACTCCAAATAGAGCTCCAGTAATTATGAAAATGTGTAGGGTCTATGTCGGGTTGGCTCGTTGTCGAGCATTCATTTTGTTGATCTAATTTTCTGAAGAATTTCTTCCTATTTGTGTAGAACTCTGAATTTTGATTTTTTCTTTTGGACAGCTCATTGTATCTCCGCAACCTAGCCCCTTTTACTTTCGCCTTCTGCCTAAAAACATCTTTAAGGTTAATCAGTTCTTGAGTGCTCTCTTGTTTTAGGAGATTGATTCCAGCGCTCCTTGCTAGTCGATGGATTTTCTTGCTTATTTTCCTGGAGTTGATGTTCTTTAGGTAAGCATCTATGATATCTGCCTTTGCTCGAGCCTCATTGATGTTCTTCTCGAGGCGTGTTTTCCATGCTGGGGATGAGGTTTTTCGGGGCTGACTTATGTTTGCACGTGGTGTATATATTTTCTGCCCATTTAGTTCGATTATCGACACTGCCGCGCAATATATGGCCAAATGCAATTCATCAAGATCCCGCGTAGTCCTCAGATGTTCCTCAATGATAATATTCATTTTCAAGATTAATGGTTGTGCAGATTTTATGTTTTTTAGGATCGGAATAGAGGGCCTTTTTGATGGGTCAGTATTAATGTAACATCCAAGTAGGCTGTAAAATTTTTCCTTCATTAGATCGAGGAGCTCATCATTTCTCGTGATTGATGTCACATCTTGTTCTTCTTGGGCACGGGTTGGTGTTACATTCTCGCACAGCAGAGTTTGAGACCCATTTTGTTCATCCGGGGCTGCAATAGATGTTTGGTGCAATTCATAACCAACCTCTCGACGAATTTGTTCCAAGACATTGGTTGTTAGATATGATTTTCTAATGATAACATTTCTTCTATCAACGATGTTTTGTTCGGTAAGATCTAAATCTGGATGTAGTTTCGTGAACTCCGAATGAAGGAGATGTCTGTATCCTGGTAATGGGTTATCTTCGCAACGATTGACACGATAGAATATGCGTATAACGTCAGCATTCATTTCTGGTGTCCATTTTATCCGTTTATTGCGAACTCCCCTACGAGCAGTCTTCTTTAATAGCTTGAGAGGACGAGCCGGCAGGTGGAGTGGCTTCTGATGTTATTGCCTCGTTGTCCAGTACCATTGATCGTTGTTGGGCTGTAGTTTGTTGATTGACAGGCGCCCGCCTCCTCAGCCTCCTGCCACCGACGGTTCGCAAGCTGTCGTGTTCAGCGTCGGCTCCAAGCACGCCCTGGCGATCCCCAGGCAGCGGTCCTTTTCCGAGGCTCAGCTCATCTTTTTCTCCATTTCAATGGGGTGCTCAGGAACCTGTGGGGACGCACTCCCATAGTATGTTTTCACATACTCCCTGCAGGGAAGAAGGATGAAAAATGAAATGAACCCCTAGCCCTCGAAACCTAATAGCGTCGGGGTCGAAAAGAACAAGAGTTGGCCAAGGGAGGCCAGATAGGAAAGAGAAAAGAGAGAAGCCTGACACAAGTAAGTGTAAGTAATGTCAGACTTAGCTCGGATAACCCCGTGGTCGCCATCCACGTACTCATCATCAGAAATGAGTTCCTGAGGCTCTATTATTATTATTATTATTATTATTATGACACTTATTCAGCACAAGTGCTGGTAAAACTTCACCTACCCCTGTTGTTCTTATGGGGTTAGACTCGGACGCTATGGGAAGGGAATTCACCCTGGCCCACAGTTACTCTTTCTTTCTTCATTATTATTATTATTATTCTAATCGTGCATGAAAAAAGATGGGGGGGGGGGGGGGGTGTTTGCTTCGTTTTTTCGAATTATCGACTTAAACTATTTTGATTAAAAAAATTGAGTGAAACCATGGCTTTTTGGTCTACAAATATATTTTAATAAAACTAAAAAACATGCTTCTAAAAAGTACAAAATAATGTAATACTTAATCAAAAAGTGGGGGCGCAGAAACTTTTAATTAATTTCGACAAAGTGCCCCACGCTTTTTGATTAAGTATTACATTGTTTTATACTTTTTAGAGGCGTCTTTTTTAGTTTTTTAAAAAACAATTTATTTTTTTACTTTTTAGTCTTAATTATTTTTATAGAGAAACGTTTTCGGAATTCACATTGATATATTGATAGATAAATGCATAGATAGATACATACATACAGGTGAAGCTAATATAAAGCATGTAAAAAGCTTTCATGAGTGACCCTCCAAGCATTCTCTTGCCACACTGGATTCAATTCAGAAGCGAGCTATTAAACTAATAGGAGACACGGCCCTAACCAACTCACCCGACTCACCGAAGAATCGTTTCTGCCCTTTCCCTGTACTACAGATACTATCTTGGTGTCTGTTCAGTCGAGCTGAATTCAATTGCCCTCTTTACGAGAAAAACGCGGTTTTGGAACGCTCAGCACCCCTTCGCTGTCAAATTGGATAAAAACCGAACCAACGCTTTCGTCAACTCTTCTATCCCTATGATCTCCATAGAGACTGGAACTCGCTCCCAGCATCCGTCTTCCCCGCTACTTATAACCTTCAGCTGTTTAAGAGCCGCATCCACAAATACCTTCGACCCCTACCCAGCCCATAAAATCCCCTCTTTTTTTTAATGATACTGATGTGAGAAGGAGATACACCAAAAAGGTGCATCCCATAAAAGCCTGGAGTTGGCCCCGCCATCGTGAAAAGAAGAAGAAGAGGGGATTTTATGGGCTGGGTAGGAGTCGAAGGTATCTGTGGATGCGGGTCTTAAACAGCTGAAGGTTATAAGTTGCGGGAAGACGGTGGCTGGAAGCGAGTTCCAGGCTCTGCGGGTCATAATGATAAAAGACTTGGCAAATGCGCTGGTTCGATTTTTATCCATTTTGACAGCGAAGGGGTGTTGAGCGTTCGTTTCGAATATATGCTGTCCAGTGGCGGCCGGTGACATTTCAACCAGGGGATGCTGTCCAAAAAGAACCCTCATTTTTCAAAATGTTTCACTTCTTTTTGTAAAATTCATCGATAAACGCACAATTTTTCGTTATTTTTCAAATTTTATATTAGATTTTTTTATGACACGGTAAGAAACCCTTGACGTTTTGAAATTTTAGGGATGCACAGCATCCACAGCATCCATGGACCTCACGCCACTAGTCCTCTCTAAGTGTTCCCGATGACAATAAATAAAAAAAAAAAATTAATAATTCTATATTTGCCTCAACATTTTGGGGGAGTTTTATCCACCCCTCCCCCTTCTGTCTACAGCCATGGACCAGGGGGTCTTCAAAGATTATCATTGTTATATTGTTACAAATAAATACATTGGTAATATTTAACTAATGGGAATAATTTGTTTTTAATTTTATTAAATAGAACACACTCTTAATTAAAAACAAATTATCATAATAATAAATTAATTGTTTTGTTTTTTTATTTACTGAAATTAATCATTGTAATTGGAATATTTATATACATTGATTGAAGAAAAAAAGCATAGTAGCCTAATAAATAATTATAAATATTTTAATTGCAATAGTTGGCTATTTTGAGTTACTAAATAAAAGAAAAATATCCTCCCTCTTTCTCGTAGCGATTCAATTGATTCGTTGTTTTTATATTTATTTTTACCACATTTACACCATTTTTACTTTCTCGTACATTAAATATTGCCTGCAAAAAATCTACAAATTGAAATAAATAGAATATCCTCAAACTCTCTCGGTAAGCAAAATAATTTTATGTTTTTCCACATCTATCGATGTACTAGTATATCTTCTGCAAAAATAACCTCCCCAAAACCAGGGTTCGAAAAATTAATATCCTAGGCTTAAGATCCGTCCGGCTGCTTGTTATTATTATTTAATATATAAATATATGTATATTAAAGAGATTTGTTTGTTCGCTATACCCTCATAAGAATGTTGACTAATATCTGAACGATTTACCATTTAGGTCCATTCGGAACTATTTGTTCTAAAATCAAGCTACCTAAGGAGGGATGAGTCGATAAGGATCCAAGATAAAAATAATAAGGCTCAGAAAATATTTAAAATAGTGGAAGCCGGTCGGTAGAAACTTGATACTCCCTGCAAGGTCATAGCACAATAAAACCAGTCGGCAGCTCTTTTATTATGAAATCTCGTCTAATATTTCATATTTTGTTGAGGAAAAATGGTATAGGTTCTTGCGAAACATATTAAATAAAGTAAAGAAAATTTTTTTAGAAATTTTTTAAAATTTAAAGTATAAAATACTAGGTAGGTTTCACATAAATAAAAGATCAGATGCTTGTTTAACACGGCTCTATATATATTTCGGGGTATAAGCCCATCTTCAGGAGTTCACAAAGGACACTTGTGAACTCCTGAAGATGGGTTTATACTCCGAAATATATATAGAGTCGTGTTAAGGTAGTTCTTTCACAAATGCAAAAATTCAAGAAGTTTTTGAAACTTGGAATATAAGTCATTAAAAGCATAATACACATACTGTTAAAATTTGAAGACGATTTACCACACCAAACATGAAATAATTGCAATTAAAAATGACATTTTTATATAGGGTAGATTGGGAAAGGGTGGGAAAATGATAATTATTTTTTTTTTTTTCATTGAAGGACTTTCACCCTCTTGATGAAAAACTAATATTTGTTAGAATAATATATTCGGATTAACTTAAAAAAAAAATTAAAATTATTTACCACGTAGTTTTGATTAAAAAAAAACTATTTGGGCACTTATTTTTAGTGGAGGGAATATAAGCACAATGTCTTGGAAACGATCCGGTTAATATGTGTGTATCTATATAGAGATTTCGTAGTGTGAGTGGACAGTCACGTTAAAAAAAATACCCTAAAATTTTAGTTCCGTTCATATTTATAGAGTGGTTACGAGGCTAAAACTTTTTGTGTGGATTGTCGCGAAAGAACCTCCTTAAACAAGCATCTGATCTTTTATTTATGTGAGACCTGCCTAGTATTTTATATTTTATATTTTAAAAATTTTCTTTACTTTATTTTTAATTTATTTATATAACTATATATAACCAAACTTCTTGAGGATACAAATTCTCATATAAATATCAAACTTTTTATTTTTAATATTTCATAAATAAAAAGTTTAATACTCTCGGCAAAATACGTCTAAAATTAATCAACGATTTACTTTATTCATAATTTAAGGATTAAATCAATTATGTTAAGGAAGAATGGCATGCGCTCTTGGTGAATCATTTTGAATAAAGTAAAGAATATTTTTAAAAATTTTAGAAACTTTTTAAAATTTAAAATATAAAATACTACTAGGTAGGTTTCCCAAAAATAAAAGATAGCGTCGTGCTAAACAAGCATCTTATCTTTTATTTTTGTGAAACCTATCTAGTAGTATTTTAAATTTTAAAAAGTTTCTAAAATTTCCTTTACTTTATTAAATCAATTAGTCCGTCTTTTGCTTGATGTAAATACATAAGTCTAGATTTAACTCATTTCGCTATGTATTTTGATGGATATGTGTGGCTGTTAGGGGGGGGCTAAAAGTAATAATTTTTTTTTAACAATTAAAAATATTTAGGTCTTAAAGATATCAGTTTTTTAAAATTCAAAAAAAATCATGTTGTTATTCGAAAAGTTCACCTCACTCTGGATAAAATATTTTCAAGATGTTTAAATTTTCAAAAAAAATCCAATAATCCAAAAGGCCGATTATCTAAGATGTTAACGATATGATTTTTCGGTCTTTGAGATTTTTGAAAATTTTTAAATCCTAATATCTTGATAAAAATATTTATATAAAAAAAATATATTTTAACTAATATTCATCAAGAGGGGCACTGGCTGTTACTGTTGGGAGATTTTTGTGAATTCTTCTTTCTCTAATTATAAATTCTTATTGTATTTCATTGAAAGCTGGCATATTGGTTAGATGAGTGGCTTCCACTGATAAAGTGCTATATATAAGTATATTCGAACTATTTGGATTTAGCAAATAAATTTTTTTTTCTGATATAGAGAAATTTTTAATCTATATTTTCCAACCTAATAAAGTATACATTTATATAAAGAAACGGGTCACCCACTCCACAACAAAACGCCCCACATATTGCTTAACTTCTGTCCTGAAACTACGCTTTGAATATGCCAAGGCCTTGTCTTTACATAAATACCTATACTTGTCAACATTAAGCAGAAGACGCTCTCTTTGATTTACTCTATATTCATATCCTATTTGTTTTTTGTTTTTTCAAAAAATAATTGCCCTGAAAAAATAAGCTGACGTGTTCTGATGTGGCCATCCACTTGACTTTACCATACAACATGGCCCCTCACTTATATTTAATATTTAATAAAATTATTTATAATCATGTAGGGGAGGGGGGTTAGTTTTTGCATCTTTAGATTACTCTGGGCCCACTGATTACGTATACTACCCACTTGATTATGTATACAAAATTTGGTTGAGTTTGGTACAAGAGCCTATATTTTCATTTTTTGACCCCCCCCCCCTATTCGGACGATTAGTTTTTGCATTTTTAGACTTCTGGGGTCCCACTGATTGTGTACACAAAATTTTGGTTGAGTTTGGTAAATGGCCAAGATTTTCATTTATTGACCCTATACCCCCCCCCCCCCATTTTAGGCGGTTAGTTTTTGCATTTTTAGACTTCTGGGGTCTCATGGATTACGTATACAAAATTTGGTTGAGTTTGCTCAAATGGCCTAGATTTTTAATTTTTTAACCCCCCCCCCCCCCTCAACCCCGCTTAATTTTGGGTCGATATTTCCCAAAATCTAATCAGCTCTTAATCTCAATGGACCAAAACTACGTGTGAAATTTAGTTTCGATATTCACACTAGTTTTTGAGCAACCTCGTCCACAAAAATTTGGTAACGCACAGACTAACAGACATTTGACAAAACAATTATTATCTCGAAAAATATAATTTTTTCGATATTCACTTATTAGAGCTTTTTTGTAGAGCAAATGCCATGGTTTCGCTCAATTTTTTTAATCAAAATAGTTTCAGTCGTTTTTGAGATATTTCGAAAAAAAGAAGGAAAAAAGACACTTTTTTCATGCACAATTACAATACTTGACCATACCCTGTATGGTAAAGTAAAAAGAACTTGGAAATCTATTTACGCCAGTGATTCGATTATGACAATCTGAAAAATTATACTTTTATTTATTATATTTATTTACCATAAAACATTTTAAAAGTTTAATTCTTTTCAGAAATAAAAAATGGAAGATCAAGGAATGAACACCATAACTACTGATGAATTAACTAATGACAACACCCCATCCTCTTCTACAAATATAGAAAATTTACAACACGATTCCAAAGATTTTACACCTCCATCAGAAAACGGTAGTAATATAATTACTATAATTATTTTATTATAACCCTTGTATTTAATTTTAATCTAATTTTTTAATAAAAATAATATTTCGTTTTTAATTTCTTACTTTCATTTATATAGAAAAAAGTGTTGGAATGACATCTGATCTTTTGAGTTTTGATTCTAGATATGTGATAGTAGCTTTCATAGTCCAAGTTTTCAATAAATATTCGCGCGTTTGGTCTCATAACCCAAAAAATCCTTCAAAGCTAAGTATTTGTCGTTTTGTCTCTTGTCCCTGGTAACGATAAATCTCAAGAATATTAAATTTAAAACTTCGATTTGTTATAGGGTAGAAATGTCACAGGAAGTTTTTTTTTTTTTTTTTTTAATTCACCATCTCTTTACTTCGGGTGTTTTTGGTCCTTTTCTAAAAAACGCTTCTCATGATTTTTTTTTAAATTTCAGTATTTTTCAAGATTCTCATGTCTTGTTAGCCATAATTTTTTGAAAATCGTAATCCTGTGAAAAAAGTTATAATAAATTGGTTGAAAAGATTTAGAAACCTAGGGGGCAATGATTTTTTTTTTTTTCAATAACAAAATCTACAAAAATTATCTTTATTTAACTTTCATTATTACTTTTTATGTTTCCGTTTAAAAAATTAAAACGAGACCTATTCGTGTCGCTACAATGTCTTGTCCCTCCGTCCGTCTGTCGGAGCATTGTGGCTTTTAAACTAAATAAAATACAGCCTTAAAATTTACAAATATTAATTTTCCGCAATATCAAAAATCGGATTATAATTTTAATTCTGCTTATTATTATGGGGAGTGTCGATTTTTTTCGTGTGATCCAAAATTAAAAATATTTTTTTATCATAAGCTGTGAACTATTTCTGTATAAAGATCTCTTTAAATATAATAAGGATTTGTTTTTAATTTACTTTTCATTAAATGACTGGGAGGGGCCCAAAGTGTAAATTTTAGATGATTATTGTACCAGCTCAATTTCAAAATTCTTCAAATTCATTCACTCCTTCTGAGAGCCAAATAAGAATGAAGTGCATGGAGCACCGAGCGATGCTTGGTAACTGTTTGCCTTTAAATAGCTTAAGTTTCAAATTTCAAGGCTCTGCGACTTACCGAAGACGATATATTAATGATTAAAATATTTATTTTACGACACTCCTAATTTACACCCCCTTCCTTTATTTCAATCGGATTAAAATCTATACACGACTAATCATGACACTTGATAAGAAGTACACCAATTTAAAAAAAAATCGTTAGTACCGACTTTGAGAAAATAAAAAAAAAAAACGAAAAATCTTTAATGTGAATGTCCACTTACGGTCTTCCGATTTCAATTGACTGATTTATTTAGGGGGGCAACCTTTACAGAAGGAATACAGATTTGTTTACATATTACGTTAAAACCCTTATCAGCCGTCCAAACAATTACGCCAGATGTTGTGGCTATTAGTGAAAAGTATATATGGGCGCCATAGGACTCCAGAACCGAGGCCAGAGTGTTGAGAGCGCCAAAAGCGCCCCACAACTGTGCAATGCGACAAGAAAAAAAAACAATAATCAAATGTTACAAACAAAAAACAAAACAAAAAAAGGAAAAACAAATAAAAAGCTTAATGTATCCCTTCTAGCCTATATCGAACTTAAGTTTCGAATTTCGTACCTCTGAGATTTATGGTTGCGAAACGCAAGGGGGTACATTCTTACTTAAGTAAACATCAACTTCCAGTAGTTCTATTTTAGCCAAAATCTTGTGGTACTTCTTGTAGCCTCTAGATAGCCTAAGTTTCAAATTTCAAGGCTCTGCGACTTACCGAAGGCGAGATATGAACGATTAAATTATTTATTTTGCGACATGACTAATTTACACACCCTTCCTTTATTTCAATCGGATTAAAAATTTGAGACAACTGATAACTCATGAGACTTGATAAGTTCACCAATTTTTAGGGAAATCGTTAAAGCCGTTTTCGAGAACCCGATTGTATATACAAGAATTGCTCATTTAATAATATAAGAATATAAGATAAGATTTGAAATCTCAACTATTTTGGAAGATATTATCTGTTGCCTGTCTGTCTCTTGGAGAATAGTGAATTCACGAAGCGACTGGTCATCCATCTAGTAATATTTATTAGATAGGGAACCCTTGGTATGTAAGACCCAATCGGTGGCTTATTATTTTATTTTAATTTGTTATTAAAGAGGGTGAGTGAAAGACTTGTGCACGAACTCATCAGATTTTTGTTTTAATATTATCTTTTGTTTATAAATAATTTAAAAAAAAAATTGAAATTTTATTTTATATTTATTTCAGATTGCTTAAACCTACCAAATTTATCATCTCCCAAATTAAATGAAGAAACTCCTTCGAAAATTGACGAAATAGCGAAAGAAGCGATATCGGAAAGTGGTGATAGACTAAATGATAATCCTTCTCTTCCATTAACCCCACCAGCTAACAATACTTCCACCTCAGGTAATTAATTATTAATTTCAATTAGCAGTTAACCAGCAACTTATGGTTGTTTTTTATGTCTATATAATAACTTGAATTTTAATATTATAGAAAATAATAATTTAGTCTATAATATAAATAATTTCCTATACCTGATAGTACATGCATGCACTTTATTATTGATATTTATTTTTTACTTTGACTTATATTAAATGAATAGCTCTTTATAAAAAAAATCATATAAAGTTTATTGATTTTTATTTTATTCAAGTACCATATTCATTTAATACAATAAAAAACAATTAAGATATAATTTCAAAATACTTCCACATATATATCTAATATCATATAACGATATTGATTTATGTGAAAGTATTGCATTCTTCTCCCGAGGTCTTCACACTTTAAGGTCTTCTATCTCCCAGGTTATAAAAGTTTCTTTCATTTTGTCAATTATGCTAAAAAAGCAGAAGTATTGTAATGATGCAGGAAAAAAACGTGGTGTTTTCGAAATAGCTCAAAAAACCGCTAAAACTAAGTATTTTGTTAAAAAATATTTAAAGATGTCACTCAGAAAGGCGCTCAAAAAGTTTTATCTAGTCAATATTAAAAAAGTAATATTTCAAGAGATATTCTTATTTTGTCCAAATGTAGATAAAATTAAAAAAATAAATGCCTGATAATAAAATTATGAATGAAAATAACATACATTTTAATTTTGATTGAATTTTAATATATAAGGAGTGGCCTGGCATGTGGTGCAAGTCTATGGATGGCACATCTTACCTTTATTTTTTTAATCCTCACAACAAGCTTATTGTACAGGATGGGGCATAAAGATCTACCACATTTTTGAAAGAGGTATACGAAAATGAAAAATTTAACTAGAAAAAACTGAATATATTTTTGAAAAGAACATAAAATAATTTTTTAAATATGTTTTAAACATTTTCAGACAAAAAAAGGGGGGGGTCAAAAATGAAAATTCTAGCCCTTTTGACAAAACTCAAACAGATTTCAGTATAGTGGCAAAAAGCAGTTAGGCTGTGTGACCCCCAGAAGGCAAGAAATGCAAAAACTAACCAAATTGTGTATACATTTTGGGTGGTTAGTGCATTTTCTACCCTTTGGGGCCCACAGAGTAACGTACAAAACTTGGTTGAGTTTGGTCCAAAGGGCTGAATTTTCATTTTTGACTCCTCCCTTTTTTTGTCTGATAATCTTTAAAACACATTAAAAAAAAATTATTTTATGTTCTTTTCAAAAATATATTCAGTTTTTTTTTCTATTTAAATTTTTTCATTTTTTTTATACCTCTTCAAAACGTGCTCGATCGTGCGTACCGCCCTGTATTAGTCGGGCAGTTCTCACGAATTTTTTGTTCTTGGTTAAACTCACAGCACTCAAGCCTCAATGACCTTATATATTGAACTTAAAGCCCAAATTGACTAACTGTAAATAATTAAATAAATTACGATATGTATGTTTCACCAAAAAAATAAATCTATTTATATCTATTTTTGGTTATTATTTTTATTTTTAAATTTCTCATTTCTTTATATTCTTTCTTTATTAATAAAATTCCGAACAAATGTAAAACTAACCTTATTAGTTCTCGTTACGATGTCCGCCTGCAGAGCACATTATATGTAGTTGGTAGACTAAATAAGATACAGACTTGAAATTTATAAATTATATGTCTTTTACCTGAAATCATATTATTATTTTAATAAAAGGATTGTTTTAGATAGTTTGTTTGTTTGTTTGTTTGTGACCGTTTCACTCCAAAATCACTAATTTGATTGAGATGAAATTTTAATTGACCTATTTGCATTTCTGCATCTGTAGGCTGTGTATCATCACCTTAAATTAAAGTTGGGAAAAGAACATATTTTTTTAATATTTCGAATACATGATTTGAAAATTTTAAAATTATCACATTCTGGAGAACTCTTAAAATAAAGTTATACTCTGATGATAAAATGCCTATTTCCTGTTTATTTTATAAAGATTCAAAGAGGTGTGCAAGTACTCCACATGCCGACCCCAATAATAATGTCCTAAATATGAAAATATATAAATATTTACTGAACAAGAAATTTGTTATTATTAATCTATCTGACTTGAAAACTATCGATATTACTCGATTCATAATAATTATATCAATATAATAATATTAAATTACTAAAAATAGACATACTAGTATGATTAAAAATAAATTATAATTCATGTCCTTTTATATATATATTAACAGATTCGAATAATTCTCAAATCTACCGACTGAAAGTCATTTCATGGGAAGGACGTCGTGTGCAGATTGTGACTCAAAACGAGAATGGACCATGTCCTTTTTTGAGACGAAGAATTTTCCTACCACCAGAGAAGCGACGTATATCATCCGAGGAGTTGATTGCACACATTGGAAATCAACTCCTAGAAAATACTCCACAAGTAGACCATTATTTTATCTACTTTTTTTTTATTTATTTTTGTATGATTCATATTAATCCTTCAAATATTAATTTAGGATCTAAGAGAACCTATAATATTAGACTATCAACAAAACATGCAGGATGCCATCAACATAATACCAAGACTAAATACCGGCTTAGATGTAAACATAAGATTTACCGGGTGAATAATTTTATTTTTCAACTAGAGAGGTACCAAAAAAATATATACACTTCAACAAAAATAAATCTATAAAAGCTTTAATATTAAATTTATACAGCAATCAAGGGATGACTATAATATAGTAAATCATGTTTGACTTTTACAATTACGACACTTCCATCATTAACCCTCCAGACTAGGGATTTATTGATGTCGGCTTACTGGTAACTGAGGTGAAATTGCCTTTTCGTAATCACCAGTATATTGTAAAATATTTGCTGTTTTCATACTAATAATTAGCTTTTAGGAAAATCATTAATTAGGAGAAATAAGAATATATCTAAATTTTCAAATTGTTCGAAGTAGCAGACTTAAAACATTTCTTAAGAAATGACGAGAGATTGCGATCAACTAAATCTGAGCTGTTAAGGATAAGTTTTATTTCATGTAAGAAGATTTTTATTCATCCACTCTAGAATTAAGGTAGTTCTTTCACAAATGCAAAAATTCAAGAAGTTTTTGAAACTTGGAATATAAGTCATTAAAAGCATAATACACATACTGTTAAAATTTGAAGACGATTTACCACACCAAACATGAAATAATTGCAATTAAAAATGACATTTTTTACATAGGGTAGATAGGGAAAGGGTGGGGATATGATCATTATTTTATTTTTTTTCATTGAAGGACTTTCACCATCTTGATGAAAAACTAATAATTTTTAGAATAATATATTCGGAGTAACTTAAAAAAAAAATTGAAATTATTTACCTCTTAGTTTTGATAAAAAAAATAAAAAAAAACATATTTGGGCGATTATTTTTAGTGGAGGGGATATAAGCACAATGGCTTGGAAATGATCCGGCAAGTATGTGTGTATCCATATAGAGATTTCGTAGTGTGAGTGGACAGTCACATTAAAAAAACATAACCGAATATTTTAGTTCCGTTCATATTTATAGAGTGGTTACGAGGCTAAAACTTTTTGTATGGATTGTCGCGAAAGAACCTTCTTATACCCGAGTGCCAAAAAAAGCTCTTCTGTCTATTGGCTGCTTTTTCGAATTGAATCCATCGACATATTTATCGCGCTAAATATTTCACTCAAAAATTTAATCTTCATTAGTAAAATTTCGCAGTTAATATAGATGTTATGACTAAGTATTTAAAAAATCATTAGACAACAAAATTTTACATATAAAGATTTAATCTTTTAATGAAATATTTAGCTCACGATAACTGTCAGATGGATTCACTTCGAAGACAAGCCAATGGTCTGGATTGCTTTTTTGGCACTCGCGTTCAATTTCTGAGGGAATGAATACAACCCTTCTGACATGAAATAAAAATTTTCCATGGACAGTTCGGATTTAGTAGATGACAATCTTCTGATTTCTTAAGAAATTTTAAGTCTGCTACTATCTGCAATTTGATATTCACTTTGGATTCGATTTCCGATTTCCATTGCCCATCTATTTTTAAAAAAATCAAAATTCTCACCAATGTTTATTTAAACTCTCTGGCATGACTTTAGAACCACTAGACGGCGAAATTTTACAAATGAAGTTTAAATCTTTGATTGAAATATTTAGTTAAATTGAAAGTTTTTTTTTTTTTTTTTTGCCGAGAGTAGCAGAATTTTTATATATTGAAGGAGACAATAAAAGAGTGTGTCTTCTGCTGGAATTGTAAATTTTATTTATTTATAACGAGACTATAGTTTCGAGGGGTTTGCCCTCTTCATCGGTCTGTTACAATGGATTCAGAGGAAATTCATAAATTAATTCCTGTGAATCCGTTGTAATAGACTGATGAAGAGGGCAAAGCCCTCGAAACTATAGTCTCGTTATAAATCAAATAAAATTTATAATTCCAGCAGAAGACACACTTTTATTGTCTCCTTCGAAATATTTAGTGTGATTCATATGGTTGATGGGTCCATCTCACAGCCTAGCCCATTGGCCCGGATTGTTTTTAGCCCTGGGTTCGATTCCTGAGGGAGTGAACATAACCCTTCTAACAAGTAATAAAAATTATCTATGAGAATTCGCATTTGGTAGATGACAATCTCTCGTGATTTCTAAGATCATAAACTTGAATACAAATCAAACTTCTAAATAAACTAAAAGGGATTAACATTTCTTCAACTAATTGTTTTTTATATTAAGTTTATTCATTATGAATATAATAAGTCCAGATATTAAAAAGGCACTGAGCTGTTTTCATGCACTTCTAAGGCCAGTTGTATGTCGGTTGATAAACTCTTTTTAAACGTTGACAAAGGGCAAACCTTAAAATTCACCTTGTGCCCGGTGGGATGGCCAATCAGATGACATGCACTTTGATGAATTTTAAGTGTTTAACCTTTGTCAATGTTTAAAAAGAGTTTACCAACCTACATACAACTGGCCCTTACATCATTCATAATAATACCACCCCACACTATCTAGGAGGTTTAATTAATTAATTAAAGTTTGTGCCGAGAGTAGCAGAATTTTTATATTTATTTATTTATTTATTCATTCATTTTAGAGTTTAAAGGCTATGAGATAAGATTTCAAAAAAAAAAAATTAAGTCTGCCAAATCAAAGTTGATATTCGCCTATGCGAATGTTTAAAATTACATATTCAATACTTCACTGTGTATAAATTTTTTTGTTCTCTCTATTGGTTTTTTAATTTCTTGATTTATGTATCAAATAAATAATTTTTTTTTATACTAGAGTGCAAGATTTTGAATACACACCTGAATGTATAATTTTCGACTTATTAAACATACCCCTGTACCATGGATGGCTGGTGGATCCTCAAGCCAAAGAGACTGTTAAAGCCATCTCAAATTTAGGCTATAACCAATTAGTTGAAAAGATAATAGCAAACCGCGCATCTGACAACACAGAATTAGCTACAGAAGGTATTTATTCAAATAATAATTTTATCAGCAAAATTCATATCTTTAAATGTTTTTGTTTTTTTTCTTTACATTAAAATTATTTACTTTACATTAAGGAGAATTTAATGATCAAATCAAAGATCTATTAGATATGTTTTATTTTTTGTCAGAAGGATCGCGCCCTTGGGAGATGAATCTAAGTGTCTAACTTCCATTCCAGGCAGTTGGCTTAACCCTATAGACGATCCGTCCGACATCTAGTATACACTTATAAAAAATTTTACTCAATTTATAGTAAACTCTAAAAATATTTTTTTTGCCGAGAATAGTCTAATTGTTGATTTTTAAGAGGAAATCACTGTGAGTCTCCTCTGTTTGATCCAAATAATCATATACCTATATAGACCCAATTTTGACTTTTGTAATCTCAAAATTTTAGATAAAGTACTGAAATTAGAAAAAATATTAATTTTAAAAATAATCCAAATTTTAAAAACAACAAAACTTCAATTAACAAAAGATCAGATATGGACTCTTTCTAATATTTATCAAATGTTTTTAGAGTAAAATTATTTTTCGTAAATATTTATATTTTTTATTTGTACCAAGACACTTTGCATCATTCTCTATATTCAAAATATTTCTTTCTTTAGCGTTGCTTTATATTCATTAGGTAAAACAACTTTTTTCTTTTTTTTACGTAATAAAAATTCCATTTGTAAAGAGAGAAATTCTCCCGAAACGTTTGTGTTTTAATAAACCTTTGAAGATTGTTTTTTAAGGTAGTTGTTCCGTCAAATGGATTTTCTTAGGATTTTTTTGAAATTTAGATAGATTATTATTTAAATACTTCTGCATCGATTGGTGGCAAAACGAAATTTATGAACAATATAGTTCCGGAGATATTAAATTCCAAAAATAGAGTTTTTCAGACTCATATATTGCACTAAACGGGATATCGGAAAATTTACATACATATTTAATTATAATTAAGAAACCCTTCTTACCATTTTTATAAAAAACTAAACCAACATTAAACAATAACCAATACATATTTTAAGACAATTTTGATTCATAGTTACAGCCCAGTTTCTGAGATAATAATGAATAAATAATGAAAAATGTATTAAAAAAATTTACACTTAAAACAATTTAAAGGCATTTATTTAATCAGCGAAAGATGTATAAAGCGCGCATGCGCTAGGTTTTTTCAAAATTATAATTTTCATAAGGTGTAACGTAGGCGTTGATTACATTTGTTAAAAAATAACAAAACTATTTTTATAGAAATAAATCGACCTTTAAAATATATTTTATCTGTCATTTTAATATAAAAATATTCAATCTCTTTCAATGGTGCCAGATTTGTCAAACGAGCACGGGATTGGCTAGAATTGGTACATAAACAGCAAAAAGTTTTGGGCTTATGAATTATGAATCCTTATTGTCTGTTCTATATACTCTAGCATTAACTTTTTGCTAGTATTGTCGCGAAACAACTACCTTAAAAAATTTGTATTTTTATATATACATGAATATAATATTAATATATACTTATTTTATTTGCTAGATAGAGACTATAGTTTCGAAGGCGTGATCTTTATCTTAGCTCTTTTTTTATTAAAAATATTTTACCTCTTCTTTCTTATGGGCACAAATAGTCTATTTAATGGAGATTTGTTTGTAAGCTCATTCATCTTGAACAAATACTAGAAAGACTGAAGACGAAGGCGTTCAGATTCAATTCCCGAAGGAGTGAACAGAACCCTTCTTACATGTAATAAAAATTATCCATGTCAACTCAAATTTATTTAATGACACTTGTAATTTCTTAGAAACCCAATATTGATATCCTCAAAAAATTTGATACAATACTCTACAATCAATTTCTCTTTCTCTTTATTTTCCTTGTTAAGACTTATTTATGTTTTGTTTTTAAGCATTTATTGCCGAACAATTCTTGGAAAAGACTGCTAGTCAACTAACCTATCATGGTCTGTTAGTTCTATACGAGACAATGAAGCACGATGAGCTAGCAGTATTCTTCAGGAATAATCACTTTAGCACCATCTTAAAAACCAAAGTATGTATCTCTTTTACGGTCACCAATAGCGCTTTATTATATTTCATTTACTTTTATTTTTATCTCATTCATATAAAATAAGATAATATTTTATGTAAATAATATTTTCTCAAACTCTACCTTAACCTATTCCATGAGTAAGTGAAAATATATATACATATACAAGAAAATAATTGAACTAAAATCTTCAATCTTCTAAAACTAAAATAATTTATAAATTGTACATTTTTTTCTAATTTAGATAATCAACTCCTTTTCTTTTGGGTTTAATTTATTTTAAAAATCCAACCTATTTGTTAAAATTGCAAATTTAAAAATGATCAATTTTTATAACTAAGCCTTCTTGATCACGGCTCTAATCCAAAACTAAAAAAATATCCTTTAATATATTAAAGTTCAGTATCAAGGATATTAGATATGAATTATTTCTAATTTCATTTCAAATATATAGCAATTTCAAAAAAATGAAAACTATTTTAAATATTCTTCTAGTTTTTTTAGTTAAACCACTATTAATTTCATTGTAAATATATAGATAATGAAATCTTTATGTTAAAATTTTGATAGGTTATTAATTCGGAATAACTATTTGGGTAAAACCACCCATGGTGTAAATAGAACTTTTCGACTTGATCTGTTCTAAAGTCATAACCATTTTAAATGTTACTTACACATTTTTAGAACCCCCTATTAATTTATATTAAATAATAAACTGAATGTATGTTGTATAAAGCTTTATTTATAAAACAAAAATCAGAAACTACAAACAAATATCAAATTATTAAAAATGAAAAACAATTATAAGAAAAATTACAGTAAAAGGATAATTTTTTAAATGTGAAATATTAAATTTTCTTTTTATCCTGTATAATTTTCTTAAGGTCCTGTCTTAATCGTTGATAATTTAATTCTTATATCTCAGAACTTGCATCTAAATTGCTTATATATTTAGTTTTTCTTGATAAAATCGGAGATTCCATTTCTGTATCGAGGTCACACCAAAAGTTATTTAGGGGAATTTCTTTCTAATTTTAATGTCCGATGGTTGGGTTAATTTCAATTTTAGCTTTAGACTCTAAATTAACAGTGTGGAAATATTTCTTTGTATAAAATTAGTGAATTTCACACGGAACCCTAAAAAATTTTGTCGGAACCCTGGGGTTCCGCGTGACACCAGTTGAGAACCACTGGGCTAAGCTAACTTGTATATTTCATGGCAATATATCTACATTGAAGGACTTTAGTTTTTTCAATTCTATTGAATATTGGGTTTCCAATTCTTATTGCCTTTAGGCCCCACCAACCAAGATGTAAACTAGGACTGAGGAAGCTTTATAATCCAATAAGCAGTGGCTTAAATAATGCTCCTGCAAGGCGGGGCATTGTAAAATTTTCCATTGGCTAAGGGTGCAAAGAGGTATTTTAACGAAATTATATTTCTCTCATCTATTTTAAATCAAAGTATAATTGAAATATTGGTTTATAGTAATTGCAATATTTTTTTTATTTTAAATACTTATCAAATGTTTATTCAGCAACGTTTCGCCTCCAATCGAAGCTTCTTCAGGCTCTGCAACATAAATTCCACAAGTAATAATAATACGATTCCTTATTTTTGTTTTTAATCTTAATACACATATATATATAAATCCCCGAAAGCATTGTTTCAGACGCTGAGAACCCTACATAATGAGCAAGTCATAATTCGGCTTTACTTTTTCATGGATGGCAGACGCACTAAGAGAGTAAACTCACAACTTTACGTTACATTATTGCGCAAGTTCTAACTGCCTAAATTGAGAAAACGTCGCAATGACCTCACTACTGTTTAGTTTCAACATACATGCTATACCTCAAGAGAGTCAATGGCTTTATTAAGACAATATTTTTCTGGCCCTTCGATCCCGCGATCTTTCACCATGTGATTATTTTTTATGGACCTACCTGAAAACTAACCAACCACGCAATCTTGAGTCTCTTTCAGATGCCATTACCAGACAAATTCAAGCGATCTCTCTGAAAGATATATGTACCACTTTCTTACGCGTCTGCGACAATGCTTGGACAAGAGCGGTCATCATTTGGCTGATGCTATTTCCCCAACAAAAATTTAAATGTTTTTATTATAGCATCTTAAATTATATAGAATGTAGTCTTTAAAAAAAAATTGAAGTTGTTAGTGCTATAAGCTGACAAATTACGATTCGATCTTATTGCAAAACTGACACACTTTTTAAATGGTGTTGTTTAGCTAGAAATCGGCTCGAATTGTATTTAAACATCTGGAATTCCTGGAGACTTCTCATACAATCCAAAATGGCCCTAGGGTCTGCCAGAAGTATCCTCGATACTTTGTACAAAAAAGTTTTATAATAAACATCTCATTCAGAGTTTTGATCTTTCGTTGTCTTCATCTTACACATTTGTGAGGAGATGTTTTCTTGATCAGGAACATGTTCAGCTGTTTGAACAGATGGTTTCTTTTTTCTTCATATATCTCACGATAATAAACATCTTGAATGATAAGTTCAATCTTTGTGAATGGTTCGACATTAGGGTCCATTGCTTCCAAACTGGCCTGAGCTTTATTTATTTTTTGTGGTCGTAATTCGACAATCTTGCCGGACTCTGTATATACACCATTGACATCATGGCATCAAATCATTTAACGTTAAACGCCTTACTTAATAGATAGATGATCATCTAATTACACCATGGGAGGGTAAACTAGAAAAATTCTTTCAAATCTTATTGGATATTTAATATTCCGTAGGATAAAAATGTTTTAATTATAGATTTGAAAAGCTAATTAAAATATAAAAAATGCCATGATATTATTGATTTAATTCTTAAAATAGGGGAACTACTTCGCGATAAACCTGGAGCCAAATTGATATCCCTGCAATTACATGAATTGGTGAGTGGAGCTCCACGACACGACGTTCTATATGCATGTCTCATTTTTTAATTCGATTTCATTCGAAATGACCTGAAAATTGTAATTCTCTTAGATTTTCTCTATCACTATCATAATTTAACAAGCACTCAGATCTTCAATAGTAGAATCCAAAATTTATAGAAAAATAAAAAAAAAACGTTCTTTCATTCCTAATTGATTTCACTAAAGAATTAAAACAATATTTATCCAAATCAATAATTTTAATAAAAATTTTGCATTAAGTAAGTATTATTAATTATGATTAAATTATATATCAATCGAAAGATTTAGAAATCAATCCAATACGATTTAATAGTTTAGGTGAGAACAAACTCGCTTAAACAAATCCCGACTATTGCACACTCTAAATTCTATGTTAATAGATATTTGGTAAAATAGAGGCTACGCGTTAACTACAAAATAATATTGTGCTTTGCTTTTTTAGCCTAGTATTTTATAGATATTGACAGACTAATACGATTTATAATCAATAATAACAAATGTTCTGAATAGAAACTATTTTCAGCATGCATCAAATAAGTATTTATTTATATTAAATCTACTTTAGAGAACCTATTAATTATATTATATTTTATTTCTCAGGGAGCTCCTTTAATAGAAAATGAAAAGAATTATTTTCTTGATAAAAAAAATATATAATAATAAAAAACTTAAACATTTTCCATTTTATACTTTAAAGACTAATTAATTTGATTTAATATATTATATTTCTTTGTTTAACCAAAAATTATTTTTAACATCTTCATTAGACTTTTAATTTGCTTCCTTAATAGTTTTCTATCTATTTATATTTTTAATATCTGAGCTAGGGAATCTATCATCTCAATAAAAATATATTAAAAATTTTTAAGAAACAGTGTTTTATTTTCTCGATTCAGATCGATAATATTGATGATAATAGACTTTTAAGAGGACAAAGGATTAAATAAACAAATGCAGACTCTGCACATTA
This sequence comes from Forficula auricularia, assembly GCA_024734495.1. NCBI lineage: Eukaryota > Metazoa > Arthropoda > Insecta > Dermaptera > Forficulidae > Forficula > Forficula auricularia. The sequence goes on along the minus strand of JALMQS010000108.1, from coordinate 7,174,134 downwards.
ACAATCGCGATGTTAATACTTTTAAACACAGCCTTCCCAGACTCTTGATATTGCACTATACACTTGGTTATAGATACTCTTGCCATTCATTTATTATATATTATATAGTGGAATATCAGTTGCCTGAAGAAGCTTTAATTAAAAGCGAAACATCGCTCTTGATAATGAGTCTGCATTTATTTATTTAATCATTTACCCTAAAAGCCCATCAACAGTTTTTTTTATTCCAACTTGCATTAAAAGGTATACTTTCTTAAGTACCCAAAAAATTTTCATTTCAAGTATTACTAACAATAAAAGCGTGAGCGCTTTCAACTTAAAATGTAATTAAAATAACAGCCTCCCTTTTTTTAAGTCTATGGAAATTTTGGCTTGTTTTATTTCACAAGTTTTACTCTGAAATTTGCACACCTTTAAGCTGGGAGGGATCACTAAGAAAACAATCAAGAATTTATTTTAAATAAAGCACAAATATAAATCCATATTAACAGAATATTCGGGGTGCTAGGGAAAATCTGGGGGATCCAATCAAATTTCATAGAAATTATACAATATGAAATATGTGAGCAAAATTTTAAGAAAATTGCCTCCTAAAAGTTATTCGAAATTGTATTACAAAATTGAACCCAAATAAACCGAGAATGCATCTATTAAATTATTTAGACTTATCTTTCTTCAAGTCATATTCAAAAAGTTATTTTTAATAAAAAATTATTTACATTGCATTGCAAATTACCAGGGTTCAATCATTCAATCTCTTTTCATTCAAAATAATTTTAGAAAATGACTTTATTGAATTATTATTATTAAGATGATAAATCCTTAGCTCACATATAAGTATTAGTAAAATAAAAAATTAAATTCTTTTATATACCCATTGTCTTTTTTTTTTATTTATTATATATATATTTATATATAGGAAAAATTTTACCATTGTGTCCTATATAACAGAAACAATAAAAACAAAAAAAAACCTAGTATATAATATGTTATATGTACTTGATAAAATGAATAAGTTTTTATCTGTTAAGGAATAAATTAGAGAATATGTCTTCTGTATCTTTATTTTTTATTTAAGATTGTAGTCTTAAATTAATTCCAATATTTATATTGAATTAATTAACAGAAGACAATCTTTAATTTACTATATTATTTAAACTCTGCTTTCCTCAGCAAAATACCATTTAATTTAATTTTTAGCTATCAAGTAGTCTCTTTGAACATTATATTTATTACATTTTTTAATATATTAGATTTAGTTTTATACACTAATTTTCAAAAATTAATAGAAATCTTCTGTTTAAAGTAACCTAAATTGATTTATACTTTTTATCTTTTCAGAATGAGTTGTTTCAATTGGTGACAGATCAAGGATTTCTTCATGAAAAATTGATGGTTTGGGAAACCATAAGTAATATTGATGGAGCTGGATTCTTCGTAGATTCTTTTTTTTCCAGTTCTCCATTTAAGACAAACCAATCCTATAGTATTTCGGCCCCAAGTACTCATCAACATAGACAACAAAAGTAAGTAATGTATTTTATTCTAACCAGTGGTTTGGACGGGGCAATGGGTTTTCTTCCAGAGCAAATCTTTATAACGAAATAACCCATCAAAAATCGTCACAAAAAATGACATCAGTCTTAATACCTATGGGTATAAAGTTAATGATCGGCTTGATCTGGTGGGTTTTTAAAAAAACAAGACACTATTTTTTATTTAACAAATTTATTTTTTAAAATAGGCATCGGCAACCTTTCTTAGTTCTGGAGCAAAATTATCATTTTGTCTCTGAGTCAAGAGCCGGACCAAATTATTTAATGAAATAAATTAATATTAAATGATATAAACGTTGGCAGGCACTTAAATGTTATGCTAAAGTCCTGATTATTGGTTTCATAAAATTGCCATGAGCTATTTCGCGTCTTATTTTAATAATTTTATAAAAATTAGAAATTGTTAATTTAAATGCTCTGATATTTTTAAATTCAATTATTATATGTTATTTTTAATTTTAAATTCATTAGAAAAATTATAATGAATAAATACTGAACTTTATAAAAATTCGGAAATTCTTAGAGTAAATGTTAACTATTTATAATGTTGCATGCTCTTAAAATTCTCAGGGAACGTATAAAATATCTATAATTATCATTGGTCAATTCGACATGAAAACAAATAAATAAATAAAAATACCACGAGTCCCCCTAGCTTTCTGGACATTGGCTTCGACTTCTAAACTTGATGCCAAATCAATTAGTCTTAAAATTCACTATTAAATATAAAACTAAATCTTTTTTTTTTTTATAGTTGGAATCTTTTTCAAAAAATCAGCTCGGGTTCAGATTAACCAAGATGTATTTTAAAAGAGAAAGAATTCAATCTTTAGGACAAATTCTAAGATTTTAGTAGAAATATTATTAAATTGCTATATCAGAGGGGATTCATCCCCTCAGGAGTCGAACCTGTGAACTAACATGCTTTCCGGGCAGTCAGCTCACACCCTCGAGACAAAAACCTCTCTCTGAATCGCAATATATAATATTATATAAGCACAGAAATTTTTTACTCAATTCTTCTATAACGGAAATTAAAACATTTAGCTTAAAATGAAAAAAAGTTTTTCATACAAGTCCTCTTATTTAAATATAAAACTAAAGATTTGAGCATCTTTTTTTTGAAAATAGTTGGAATATTTTTCAAAAAATCAGCTCGGGTTCAGATTAACCAAGATGTATTTTAAAAGAGAAAGAATTTAATCTTTAGGAAAAGTTCTAAGATTTTAGTAGAAATACTAGCTGCAAGACCCCTCCCCCCCTCCGATACATAATTTATATATATAGATAATTTCATTTAAATTGGTAACCATGACTGTTTTTGTTGGGTGACGGACATACATAGGTACATAGATACATACAGAGGAAGGCTCAAATGCCTTTTAGTAGTATGTGATATAGATACAGATACAGAGAGAAATAACCTTTAGTGTCTGGACCCCCACATCCCTGACTCCCCACGCCCTGGACCCCACCTTCAAACCCCCGACCCTGGACCCCAACTCCCACCCCCTGGGGGACGGACATTGGTACATAGGTAGGTACAGAGGCAGGCACAAATGCGCTTTAGTAGTATAGGATTATTAAATTGCGATATCAGAGGGGATTCATCCCGTTATAGAAGAATGGAGTAAAAAAATGTTGTGCTTATACAATATATTGGGATTCAGAGAGAGGTTTTTTGTCTCGAGGGTGTGAGCTGACTGCCCGGAAAGCATGTTAGTTCTCAGGTTCGACTCCTGAGGGGATGAATCCAATTGATATCGCAATTTAATAATATTTCTACTAAAATCTTAGAATTTATCCTAAAGATCGAATTCTTTCTCTTTCAATATTAAATTTTGAATAGGAGGTCGTTCATTTCTATTGTGAATGCTCTTTTGAATTAAAATATTTTATTCTCAAAACAAAAATACAACTTTATCTTTTTTAACTGTCTATGTATGTAATATTTTTAGAGCCTGATAAAGTCCAAAATAAAGGATGAATCGTTGGTCATACTTTAAATAAACATTTTATTTATTTGTCCTTTTAACAAATAATATAAATTATTTGTTAAACCATTTTTCAAATTAAAAAACTTATTTTAAAAATTCATTTTTGAGCCAGAGCAGACATTTTAATGCAAGAGCAGAGCAATTAAAGAAACGGACTGCTCCAAACCACTGATTCTAACTTTCATTTGTGATATATTATTATTAATCGAAATATCTAGTTACAGGAATACAAATCCATCGACGTCTCAAACAACTCCTACGACATCAAGAAATACTACCACCATCACAAACAATCGTAGAAAAGAAATGGTAGCTAAAATAGTCAAAACTTTTTTTACTAACAAGAAAAATAAGCGCTCATAAATAATCTTATTTATTCGAATCTCAAAATCCATTATTATTATTCAGAATAATTAAATACTTTCCGGCTTATGTTCTGTGCACATTAATCTTATCTCTAAATAATTTAAGCTAAATTAATCATTAGTTTTTAAGGAATTTGGTGTTGGCACTTGGTGAAAGATTTTTTAAAATTATTAGATAAAAAATACTTGGTAGGTTTCACATTAAGTTCACTTAATGTGAAACCTACTATTGTTAGGAGCGCTCGTGAGGTGGAGTGCTGTGTGGCGCTATGTGCCGCGCCCCCCATCAAGTCGATGGGGTCCTAACAATCTGTTGAGTGCAGAGTTGTAGGTTGCGTGTTCATATAGGGTGTGTGCAGGGGAGGGGCTGCTGGATGGCGGTGGCCCCTCCAGATTCGCTTCTCGAATCCGTTCGCTTCCTCAGTCGGAATCGAGTCGCTTTAATTATAGCATGGGTGATAATATTTCACTCATGCAAAAACGACGCAACGATCCGACTGAGTCATCTAGCGGCCGTGTCTCAAGGCTCGTCGCCATGAGCGAGAGCGGGCCGCTACACCTACCAAGTATTTTTTTTTATCCAATAATTTTAAATTAATCATAATACAATAATCATATAACATTCGTAGCATGCGTTAGTCTTTTCGCTGAACATAGCATTTAGGTACATATGTTTTATAAAAAATTTAAAAATATTATATTCAAAAAAATGCAAAAGCATTATTATATTTTCAACAACAAATGGAAAGAAGAATTTATATGATTTACATTAAAATATTTACTTTGATTTATATTTGAAATCCCCTCTTTCAGTTATCAGATCCGAGATAAGTAAGGAATAATAGGTAGATAAGTGCCGCTTAGCACCAAAATAATTTAAATATAAAGACAGAAGGAAATTAAAAATTTAGATAATGCATATCCTAACTCGCCTCATTGGTGCAGTTGGTAGCATAGCTGGCTGCCAACAAGGAGGTCCCGGGTTCGATTCCCGGCTATGCTCAGAAATTTTTCTGTATGTATAGGGTCTGGAACGAGGTTCACTCAGCCTCGTGAGGATAAATGAGTAGCTGCTTGATTGAGAAGCAGCGAATCTAGGTTAAGAACACTGAAACGAAGGTTGTAGAGATGCGTTGAGCTAACCACTTGACCCCTCGGTACTGTTTCCAACTAGGACAGCAACCAATTCAGTAGGCCAATACCCAAAAGGGTGGTCGAGCCAGAGATTTATTTATTTTTTATTTTTTTTTTATATCCTAACTTAATAAGGACGTCTTGAATTAGTTTAAATTGAGACCGGTGGCTCAGTGTAAAACACGCCAAGTTCGATTCCCGGCTGGCCCAGATCTCAATATGACAACTTTTTCTTTACTTCTAATTAAAATTTCATTAAGTAATTATATCTCTGAAAAAATAATTTTTTATATACATTGTAGTCAGCCAACTCAAATGTGTCTACTCAATTTTTTCATCAAAATCGTTACAACTGTTTTTAAAAAAATTTTAAAAAACAAACAAGTATTATAATTTATCTTTATTAGCTATTTTTTCAGCTATACATATACAATAATAATATACAATCATAAAAGTAATGTAACAATACAATACAATATAAAACATTATAATAATAATGTACAACAATAATACAATAGAATACAAATATTATAACAATAATACACATACAATACTATACAATACAAATACTATATCAATAATATATACAATTTATTTTGATTATTTAGTTATGTCCATCGATTAAATTAATAAGTTGTTGTAGGAAAATAAGGACAATAGCTTATGCAAATATTTTTTATTTTATGCCAACGTTTCGTCAACTTTGTTGACTTCCTCAGGAGCTCAAACAAATTAACTTCTTTGCATATTTGTCATTTTATAAATATTCATTCTTAGCAAACATATACAATATAGGCCAGTCATTGAACAATCATCAATGACTGGCGGACTAACCTATATGTGTTTGCTAAGAATGAATATTTATAAAATGACAAATATGCAAAGAAGTTAATTTGTTTGAGCTCTGAGAAGTCAACAAAGTTGACGAAACGTTGTATAAAATAAAAAATATTTGCATAACCTATTGTCCTTATTTCCCTACAACAACTTATTAATATATACAAAACAAACTGTATAATAATAATACAGCAAACAACACACAATATACCACAACTTAGCATTATCATTTTGGTGGAGATATCACAAGAAGATCATCTTTTCGAAATTACAAATTTTAACAATCGCTTCTTGAATTCATGAATTCCCGTACCATTCTTTATCTCAATTGGCACTTTATTGTATTCCGACAAACCCCTGTAGAATAAAGTTTTAAATTTTTTATTTGTCCTGCAAACATCAATTTTGAAATTTTCCCAGTACTGTAATAAAGTACTCTAGAAAAGGTGGAACTCTATATTGAACAAATTTCCATTATTATATGTATGAATAATTTAGTCAGTCTGAAAGTTGGTTTGATCCTTATTCCATCATTCTTAAGTTTTTAAAAAATCATCAGGGAAATTTTACAATAAAGATGTTAAGATCTTTGGCTGGAATTTATTAGCTAGGTATATGGCAGAGATGCTTCGTCCCGAAGTATCGACAACTACCAAGACAACTTTTTGGCACTTGAGTTTGATTCCTGAGGGGAGGGGGGGGGGGTTACAAGTTGTCACTTACAACCTTTTTAACATGTAAGAAAAATTATAAAAACAACTCAAATTAAACAGGGAACAATCTCTGGATTCTTTTCTTAAGAAATCAAACTCTTGCTACTATCGGTATTGGAAACTATTTAAAATATCAAATTTCATTAAAATATGAAGTTGATAAATCGTCTGTAATGGAAATCTGTTCCTTGTTGGGGACGTTTATAAATTATTTGTAAATATTTTAATGTAAATAATTGTAAAAAAGAATCATTTTCCATTTCCATTAATTTTGTTAAAAATATTAATAATAAGAAAAGGAGAAACAAAAAGGTTGTCCTCTACTTGATGCAAATAAACATACACACATATATATCCGAGATGATATATCTGCTATATATATTATTTATTTGTTTGAGACTATAGTTTCGAAGACTTGGTCTTCATCAGTCTTTCTTCAATTATAAATGTTTTTCATGGAGTCCATATGATATCGACTCCATGAAAAACATTTATGATTGAAGAAGACTGATGATGAAGATCAAGTCTTCGAAACTATAGTCTCAAACAAATAAATAATATATATATACAGATATATCATCTCGATATATATATTGTGTATATTATTTGCATCAGAGGAAACCATCCTGTTTCTCTTTGTGAATCAACAACTCTGCTACTCTCGGCAAAACAAAAACTTTTCAATTAATAAGAAAAGGAAAAGCATCCTTTTTTTATTGAACATAAAAAAAATTTTGTTCAGCTGCTCGCATGGTATATTCAAGCTTTTCACTTTATTTACATATTTAATAAATAATTAATCATTGATCATTTAAATTATTCTTAAAATGAAATAGAAGACTGAAAAACTCCTGAAAAGATTTCTCCCAATCATTTCTTTTAATAGCCAATTTCTTTCTATTTCATTTATATGTATAATTTGAAAATAATCCAAAAGTGAAGTGTCGTTCTCAACCTATGGTTTGCATAGAATATTCCCAGGTAAGGAGAATAAAAAAATGGTCTGTTTGTTAACTATAAATTATTTATAATAAAATAAAAAGGTAAGTAAATAACTTTTTTGCATTTTGCATGATCACATATTGATTGGGTGATAAACGGAAAAAAAATTGAGAACCACTTATTTAAAGAATGATCAATGATTATTTTGAATAGTTAGTCTTTAGGACCCACGTAAATATTATTATCTATCTAAAAAATGCGTGAAAATCCAACGTTCTTTGTGTGCTTTTTTTCTTTTTTTTTTAACTAACATTATTTTTATTATTTCTTGGTGTTGGTTTTTATTTTCTGCTGGAAATTAGTTCTTGTTATTTCATTTTTTTAAATAAATATAACATAGAGCAGGAGTCTTCAAACTATGCATCTCTGTCAACACTGTGCACCGAACTTTCAGGTGCACCGCGACGATGTGGTTACTTTACTAAAAAAATATGTTACATCTTCAAAATAAATAAATAAAAAAAGCTATAATAAAAAATAATTAGAATCTAACCTAATGATTAGATAATTAAACGGTATGACAGGTATTATGTAAATTGTAAATATATCTACTGAAGTTGTTATTTTCTACATTTTGAGAGATGTGCACGGCGGAACTTTTACTGAAAAAAATATGGTGCACCCCGATCGTGAAAAAGTTTGAAGACCTCTGTTATGTAGGTATATTTATGCAAAGAAATGAGTTTCTATTTGAGAAAGAAAGATCGAATTTTTTCTCAAAATCAACTCACGATATTTAATAAATTTATTAATAAAAATGAATTGAGGTCGAATAAAAGATTTTAATAGATGTTTATATATCCTATATGCAATATAAACATAGGTATCTATTAAAATCTTTGATTCGACTTAAATTCATTTTCGTTTATATATATTTATATTATTTGATTTATTTGTCCATTAAAATAAATGTTTTAATATCGTTGAGACATCATCAGTCTAAAATAATTAAAAATACAATTTACAAAATTGCAATAATAACTCTATATATGAAAATGCTTAAAAAATGTTTTTTATCTTTTAGACAATCTTAAAACACATAAATGTTTAGATTAATAATTTTATATAATATATTCATTCATCCAACGTCCGTCCGTGGCTGGTTGGTCATCAGACGCTGTGCTATCCATTAAAGCCTTACCCGTACCTGTAAGCTATCGTCGATGACATCCAGAGCACCGCAACTTTTGAGATAGTCGGCCTTCCTTTCTTTCTTCTTCTGTATATAAGGGGCCCAGGGGGAGTCGGCAAGGCCAATGTTGCGCAGATGTCCAGTAGCCATTCTAAAAGATGGCGACTGCGATGACCCTTGGCAGACTGTTGGGAATGGTATTGGATTTAATGAGCGTTTGCCATCTTTTCCAACAGCGGCTTCTTTCCAGCTTGTCTTAACCATTTTGTTTATAGATGTGGTGATGAGACTGCAAATAGCTGAGTAGCTAACAGGCCGATCTTCCCTCGGAAGGAGGTACCCAGCTTTAGCGAGTTGATCGCCTCACTCAATGCCATCGAGGTCGCACTGCCCAGGGGTTCATTGCAGGTGGACTTCTGTTCTTGCTTACAGCTGAAAAAGACGCTCTTGGCACCGCCGAACAATTTCATTTTCTTGCATTGATGGGACGAAATGGCCCTCACTACTGCCGTGAAGTCTGATAGGACCACAATATTCTTCACATTATTATGCAGAATCATTTCTGCATCTTCGCAGATGAGACCCACCTCACCATCGAAATTATATCTAAGTCTCCCCACTGGGATAGAACCTTCAAAGAAAGTTGTATAGAAACCTATGCCGCTTTTATCATCCATCGGTATAGACATGGGTCCATTCCGTCTGTGGGTAGTTGGTAGCGAACATTTCCATCACTGCGCCTCTAGAAAGTGAAGGAAAACATCAGCCCTCTATGCCGGGTAGGAGTAGGTGAACTGGCAAGTCAACCCCTTCTCAGGGGAAATTCAGGTCTTCGGAATAGCAGGCGTTCTCCAGTATTTATTTGATATTTCTACTGCAGCTCTAGCGCCTTACTTAACGGAGTAGTTTATGTTTTGAGACGTGCATTAGCTGTCTAATAAGTCTCCCAGAAATTGTCACTCGAAGAATCTCAATACGACCCTGTCCCGTCGTGTTTCAAGCTGCTCGGTCTGTGTCTGTCTTTCGAGAGCTATGATGGGAGTAAAGAGTGCCGCATGGCAGATCAGGTGCTGGACGTTGTTCTGCGCCATATTGAGTCTCCTTTTAGGGGCTTCTCTGGTGGTGGTGAAGACTTGGCAGCCGTATTCCATCACTCACCGGACACCAGGCCAGGACATCATGAGTAGCACCCTCACTTGCTCCCTTCTCAAGATGCATAACCCATTAGTATTAGCAACGCTCTTCAGGTGGGATCAGCCCAGTCTTTTGTCCAGGATCATGTCGAGGTAAATATCTGTCGATTGGAGCCGTTCAAGGATGTGGATAAGGCGAAGAGTTGCTGTGGTCTCTTTGTTTACTATTATGTCATTCTCCTTACCCCATGTTTGGGGACGGCAGACTAACTGATTGGCTGTGTGTTCCATTGCAGCGATTCGAAAAAAATTTTAAGCATTTTTATATTTTGAAAAAATTGATTGTTTTATTGAATTAAATGAATAGGCACAATTCTTTAATATAAAATAATCTCAAAACGTTTTTAAATTTCCAAACGATTTCGGGAGAAATTCTCCCTTTATCAATGGAAAATTTTAAAAATTTGAACAATTATAAAGCAATTTTAAACATAAATATTTTGAAAAATGGACTATAATAGATTGTCCTGGAGATGAGATTACCTAAAATATAAATATTTACGAAAAAATATTTTGTGATAAATATTAGAAAAACAGTCCATATCTGACCTTTATTAATTGCATTTTTTTTTTTTTTTAATTTCCAAAATTAATAACTTTTTCTAAATTCCGTTCTTTATCTACAATTTTGGGATTGGAAAAGTCAAAATTGTGTCCCACATTTTGCTAGTACATTCTGAATTTTCTGTCCTGATCGAATATTTATGTTCATAAATTCTATTTTGTCTGTCACATACCTATATGTCCCATCACAATCTAACCAATCAATTTTGCAAACTAAATTATTTTGATTTAAGACAGGAGCTTTATCTTTTAATTTTGAAAAAAGGAATGAGAGTGAATTGGTTGACTTAAAATTGGCATGTATATTGTGAACTAATAATATTTTCTTAATATACTCGGATAACCCTTTTATGTAAAAGAGATGTACCATATCTTAAATTTTCTTTATCATTGTTATTATTATTGTTATTTTCATTAATTTTTATCAAAGACTTTCTTATTAAAGAGTCAACAAATGATTCGTTATAACAATTTCTAATAAAAGTTTTTTCTAATAGTTTCGATGTTAGTATTATGAAACTTTTCGTTTGATAACTATAAGATCTTTTGGCCAGTAATAAATGACTTCTTCAATTAGAATGACTAAACATTAAATCTAGATATCTTCCTGACCATGATGATATAAGAAACCAATCTATATCTAAATCATTATCCACTAATCTTATAATTTTCATTTCCAAAAACTCAAATTATTATTCTCTTTTTCAAATGTAAACTGTAATTTGTTAATTTATTGGAAGTAATTTCATCTCCAAGACATTCTGTATCATTGTCTATTTTCAAAATATTTATTTGTTTATACTTGCTTTTAGATTGCTTTTTAAAGCAAACTATTTTTTTCAAATTCAATTGATAAAGGGAGAAACATTTGGACTTTTAATAAACGTTTCTAGATTGTTTTATAAAAGAATTTGTATTTATTGTATAGAGTTGTTATTGTTATTTTTAATTATTTTAGACTCATGATGACACATCGTTGCTGAAACGTTTCTTTTAATGGAGAAATAATTCAAATAATATAATTATATATCGGCTTTTCTGCTGCAAACAGCGACCACAACGACGAACGCCACTCGCGTCTTTTTATTAGATATAGAATAGAAAAAGAGCTGAAGATGCTAACAAGTACGACGAAACCTTTGCACTGAGTATCATCTATCTATCTATCTATATATATATATATATAAAAATCAATCTGTGTTGGTTGTTTCTAATGAACAAAGAGGAACAAAGAGGTTGTCCTCTGCTTGATGCAAATAAACATACACACATATATATATCGAGATGATATATCTGTATATATATTATTTATTTGTTTGAGACTATAGTTTCGAAGACTTGGTCTTCATCATCAAAAATTAACACTGGAATCAGTATATTCACAAAAGAATGAAAAAGAAAAAGAAGGCGGGCCTTGCAGCTAGTTATTTATTAAAAATAAATAATAAAATAAAAACAATTTATTTGTTTTATTATTATTTTTTATAAAAGAACCCAAGCAAAACAACTAGCTTCGCAGCTTGCAAATAAATAAGTACCTTGAGAAAATAATCTAAATATAATATTTTTATTTTTGATACTTTTCATCTAGGCATAGCTGTATTTCCTAAGAGGAAGAAAGAACTAATCGCATGTGAGGCTGAGGCAAGACTGATTAACATTAGTTTCTTTTTTAATTACTTGGAGTATATTCGAAATTAGTTATAATAATCAAAATCGTGCTAATAATTTTAGTATTTAATTTTTTTTTTCAGTGTCTTTTCCTATAAATCTTCGAGAAACACGGTATTTTTAAATAAAAATTTAATATATTTTTGTGATCACTTTACAATACCAATGAGCTTTCAAAATATAATGTGTATATACAAATCAATATATATATATAAATTGTTATAATTTAAAATTTAATATTTTATCATCTATACATATAGAACATTTTTTTTCTAAAGTAATATAAATGTGTTTTGCTGACTTTTTAAATAAAAGAAAAAACAAGATTTCTGATTGATCATAAATAGAAAGATTTTCTGAATTAGATAATTTAATCTGTAAATATTCATAAAATCTTTATAATTTTACTAAAATCAGAAATCTATGTCATTCGATGTTTTAAATATAAAAATTGAAATATTTTAAAACATATTCTGAATGTCTAATAATTAAGAGTATTAATTCTACTAGTCATATACTGTCTGGGACCCCAAATTATAGTATAAAAAATTCCCAAATTCGTTTTATTTTTTTATAATAATTTATACTAAAAAGAAAGTTGATAATTTCTTTTGAATTTATTTTTTAGACTATTGAAATTCAAAATTATGTAATTAGAGTAAATTAAACATTTTTTAAAAATATTTTTTGATCTAGGTATATCCGTCAAGGCCGTAGCCAGAGAAGGAATCACCTTAAATTTCCATTAATAAAACGCGCTTCTACGTATATTCTATAAAAATTTAAATAGTTAATTGATATATGTAATTATAAATAATTTAACTGCATTTTTTCTATAGAAATTCATTTGAAAAATAGATTTCAAAATAAGATTCCTAGTGAATGTTCCATTTTTCACTCATAGCCTTTTTTTTATGGCTACAGACTTGATATCATTAGTATTTTTATCTTTTTGACTTCATATAATACTAGACACTAGCCAACCAACGCTCTTCCCTCAAAACACAAGTTGTATTTATTCATATTATGCCGATCATATATAACTATTTCCACTTTTTGCGCTCATGATTGATTGCATACAACTTTGTAATGTTAAAAACACTTGTCAACTTTATTTTTGTATAATTCGTTGAATGCGTTCTATACACATTCATTTAGCTCGTTAATAGTATTTAGAGAAGCTTGGTGTACTAGCAATTGGATTGAATAGAAGAATTTTTATAATAATCCACATTATCTTTAATACATGTATTAAAACACCAACAAATATACGACCTTTCGATCATTTGCAGACCTTCGCTTTTGTATCTCACTTAAATTACAGATGAAGTCATTGAAACTCTTTTAAGCTAGTGTTTGAATGAATATATTAAACAGTGCATAATGTGGTTCATTTCAAAAAGTTCTAATAAACGATCAAAGCTTTAATTAATTTATAAGATCTAAAACATTTACGTCCTGATTATTTGAAGGCTGTGACATATCTTATACACCAGCTATTCTCAACCGCTGGTCCGCGGAGAAATTTTACTAGTCCGCCGACAATTTTTTCTATCCTAGAAAAAAAACTTAAATATTATTGTAAGTAAATGATAATAAAAATGTTACAATTAACTTATGTAGTAGTTCTTTAATACCTAGTAAAATTTTGTTGTTAAAAAAATATCACTAGTAGTAATTTTTTTTACAAATTTTACTGGTTCGCGGGCCAAAAAAGGTTGAGAAACGCTGTTATACACCATTCATCTTATGATTCTTCGGCCAATAAAACTTAATTTACCCGCTACTTCGCACCACTGGTCAACTAGTTCTTAAGCAAAAATTGTACTACCTACTTATTCCATTTCTCTGATTAGTAGCTAAATGCTTTGTTTTGAAATTTCTTCTTTGAGAACTGTTATTTTCGGATTTCATATTTTCATAAAACACAACGCATTCGACTTATTCTATAAACCACACTCGAGCGTACAGTGCATGCCTACATTGAAATGTCTTGGAAGAAATGATGCTCAGAGCGCCAGAGTGCGGAGCAACTCTATTAAATAGAATACGCCATGAATTATCAATACTTTTTGATAATATTAAAAATAAAAATAAATACACAGAAAGCCAGCAAGAGAATTTAATTTTGATGAATGTTAAACCTATTATTTTATATAACTATCAATAATCAAAACATCTTAATAGAATTATATACTATAATTTGGGACAGAAGGGGTATAAATTATTTGTCAATATTAAAATGACTGAAGTCGTCAGGAGATATCGATAAATTTTTATCTCCATTTAAATATAATATACAGTATTTCCACGATAATAAAAGCCCTGGATGAGTGTTTTTGAACACGAACGAGAAAGACAAGGAGAGATAGATTAAGAAAACAAATACAATTTTGAAGTTAACATGTTTACTTAATCTGCCGTATTTTACATAAAATAATAAGAGGGTGGAATGAAGAATAAACAAACATGCGATGTCCATCCAGACTTGGGGGTGAAGGACCGGGGCTGTGTACAATTAACAGACTTAATTATTTTATATAAACATGAAAATGGGCATTCAGAAGATATTTATAATTTAATTAAAAAACATAATTTCAAAGATTAAATATATTTACAAATATTGAAATATTTTTCAATAATACAGCTGAAATTGGAAAAAAAAATGTTATCTATCATAATGCTATCGCAATTATTTTGTTGTTGTTTTCTAATTAAAATGAAATAAAAACTAACTTCTTAATTCTCTATATGATGTATTATTATTCTTTTTAAGGATTTTTATGACTTATTGATTTTTCTATATTTTTAGTGATTCTTCTATCTTCCAAGTCACTTTTTATATTCAATGGATATTCACATACTTATTTAAATGTTCTCTCCCTCATTTTTATATTGATCCACTTGAGTCTTTATTTAAATTTTCTATTTTCCACTTGTCTATCCTTTATTCTAGCTAAGTCATTGGTATTACTTGCAATGCAATTTTATTAAAACTAAAACATTGTTTATATGTGATTTCAACTGACAAAACATAAATAAGATCTGGAAAGCTTCAACAATGAAATAATTTTTTTATTAAATTTTTTCCCAAAAATAATTTTTAGAATTTTTTATTTGTTGACACCATCCTAATCAGAGAAACAAAGAAAATAATTCAATATACAGGTAGTTCTCGGCTTACGACTGTTCGCATTTATAGTCTTGGGTTTGTTTCTTTCATGCATAGCCATACGCATTTTTTTTTTTTTTATAATGATATTGATACAAGAAGAAGTTGCACCAAGAAGGTACAACCTCTGTAGTCCGTGGTGGACCCTTGTAACGTGAAGATAAGGGGATTAGGATTGGGTAGCAGTCGAAGGTATCTGTGGATGCTGGTCTTCAGTCGAAGGTATCTGTGGATGCTGGTCTTGAAAGATTGAAGGTTATAAGTAGCTGGAAAGACGGTCGGGGGAAGAGAGTTCCAGTCTCTAGATGTCATAGGGATAAATGAATTGGCGAATGCGTTTGTTCGATTAGTATCTAGTTTAAGCGCGTAGGGGTGTTGAATTTTAGAAAATCGTGTATTTCGCGCAAATGAAGCCTTTGGTTGGATTATCGATTTTATTTCGTCAGAACAAAAGCCATGGTAATATCTATAAATAAACTGCAACGGATCGTTGCTAAACTTTATCCAAATTCATTTGAAATATTAATGTTTATTCCTTTATTATTAATCAGATATCACTTGCTATTTGCAGTTCATGTTGACTTTAATTCAAAAATAATGATCGATTCTTATTTAAAAGTCGAGGAATAACCATTCTACATTCGATTTTTGACATTTCGGTTATTATTGGTAACCATTGGTGAAGACATGGAGGAATCATCTTAAAATCAAAAATAGCGATCGATTCTCATCTAATACTTGAGGAATAACAATTCTACATTAGATTTTTGACCCTTCGATTATTATTGGTAACCATTGCTGAAGACATGGAGGAATCGACTTAAAATCAAAAATAACAATCGATTATTATCTAATACTAGAGGAATAACCTTATTGCATTCCATTTTTGATGTTTTGACTATTAATGGCAACCTCTACTGAAAACGTGAAAGAATCGACTTAAAATCAAAAAGACTAAATTCTTTTATGGCAAACAACTCAAGCTTGAGACCAGTCAGGTACTCTTAGACAATTAAGCTCTTTCCAAAATTACTTAAACTCTCTTCACTCTAATATAGAATTCACTTCCGAAATTGGAAATAAAACCCTTTCTTTCTTGGACCTCCAAATAACTATTTCGAAAAACAAACTTAATTACAAAATTTTTAGAAAAGATACTTTCACAGACACAGTGATTCCATTTTCGTCTAACCACCCTACTAACACTAAATTTGCCGCTTTTTATTCGATGATCTACAGACTTATTTCGATACCAATGGACACTTCAGATTTTAACAATGAACTAAATATAATTTATAATATAGCTGTGAATAATGGCTACAACAAACTGATAATTAATAAAATTTACAATAAAATTAATCAGAAAAATAAGTATCTCTCACACACACTCACTAAATTCCGGAACTGATAAAATATTTAAAAGACTCCCCTTCATTTCGAACCATGTTACAAACCCTATAGCTTCAACTCTTAGAACGTCTGGTATAACTCCTGCTTTATATAATAAAAACACTTTAGGTTCACAGCTAATTAATAATAAATTAGACAAAATTGATAAATTAGATAAATCAGGGGTATATAAATTGACTTGTGATAATTGCGACGCAATCTACATAGGACAAACTGGACGCTCTTTTAGAACTCGCTACTCGGAACATGAAAGAGCCTTTAATAGTCTCAGCAGATCAGATGATATTAATATGGAATCAACTTCTACCTTCGCCAATCATCTACATTTGAATAAACACACCTCTTCTATTAGCCACCTAGTTCCGTTACATTTCGAAAGAAAGGGCTTACGTTTAGATTTTTTAGAGTCAACGGAAATAAAATTAGCTCTCTCAAATAAAACGAATATACTAAATAATCAATTAGAAGTCAAGAAAAGTACAATCATTGATTACATTCTTTAAATATTTGCAAATTTGTTTTGTGTGTAAATTCTCATTTCTCAGAAGACCATTCAAAATTAAACAAAATAGACTTCTCCCTCCACTAATTTTAAATATTTACCCTTTTGTTATCTTAAAAATAAATTTTACCATTGAGTTGTATTCAAATTCGAAATCCTCATTTCTCAAAAGGCCATTCAAAATTAAACAAAAGTAGACTCCCTACCTTTTCTCCCTCCACTAATTTTAAATATTTACCCTTTTGTTATCTTAAAAAAAAAAAAATTTACCATTGACTTGTATTCAATTTCGACTTATCCAGGTCAGTTACTTTCTGTTTCTCCTGAAGATGGGTTAGTCACCCGAAATATATATATCGAGATTAAAGATTCTCCAAAAATAAATTCGTTTTATTTTTTTATATCTTAATGTGAAACCTACCAAGTATTTTTATCCAATAATTTAAATGGCGATTTATTTTCGTGTTTCTATTATGTCGTTTCCACAAAGCTTAAATTAAAACTTGAAATTTGTTTTCAATTGAAAGCTCATGAAATAACTTTAAAACTAAACTTATTTTGGAGTCGGAAAATAAAAATTTTTTTGTTTATTAATTTATTTTTAGTTTATCCTATACAGGAAAAGAGAAATAATCACCCAGCAAGTGCAATACAATTTCCCGGAAATCACTGAAGAGAATTATCTTAATATTAACCACTTAATCTCGAAAACGAGTCGAGCACAAAAAAGAAGGAAAACCTACAAAGCGACACGTAAATACAGTAAACTGCAACGGATCGTTGCTAAACTTTATCCAAATTCATTTGAAATATTAATATGTTCTAGAGTAAAGTACTTTAAAATATAATTTTACTAAAAACTTTATTTAACCTTTTTGTGGTCCCCAAGGTACTTAATTAGGATATTAAATTTCATCAAAATTGGTTAAGTCATTTTCAAGATATTTAGAAAAAACTAAAAAAGTACTGAAATAAAGTACTAATGTTTGTAAACCGATATGTACCAAAAACTAATCAGCGCTTCATTTTGTTAAAAGAATGCTAGTTTTTAATTTCATTTCAATCGGTGCAACGGTGTGGAAAAAATCGTGGGCCAAAAAAACGATAACATACATACATCCATCCATCCGCACGCACTAAATGAAAAAATCGCACTTTTTGGCCTCTCGACGAGACCCCATGTAATTTTTGGCAAAACCGTCACGTGCTAAAATTCAACCTAATTGAATACTACAATTTGTGACTTTAATTGAGTCCATGGGTTCCGTAGTCTTTACCTGAGGACCCTTTGAAGCCACGCTTGCCCCGAGAGCGATTACAATACTTTACCCATGCTTTGCATTGGATAAAGTAAAATGATTGGCCGGGTTGTCTAATCAAATCGATTTTCTCGATGCTCAATAAATTTATTTATTAATGGAGATGTGATGAAGAGGTATCCAAAGGAAAATGTAAAAAACAAATTCCGTAAAAAATAATTTAATGGAAAGTTATTTTTTTTAATCTTTTAAAAAACCGGTGTTCTGAGATATCTTCCCATCTTCTTAAGGGTTTAAAAGGGTCAATGAAGGAAGAATTCTTTTGATTTCATTTTTCTTGTGTTTTTTTCTTACTTTGAAAATTTTATAATTTTAATTTTTTGAGAGCCCGCCTCTAAATTTTTTGTTCGATTTCAACCAAAATCTAGTCAGCTCTTGATCTCAATTTAAAGAATCTACTTGTGAAATTTCGTTTTGATATTCCCAGTATTTTTTGAGCTAGAGCATACACAAAATTTGGTAACTTACTAACAGACATTTTGACAAAATAATTAATATATAGTAATATATAATTTTTCGATGTTCACACATTAGGGTTTTTTTGTAGACCAAAGCGCCATGGTTTCTCTCAATTTTTCTTAATAAAATAGTTTCAGCCGTTTTTTAGATATTTCGAAAAAATGAAGCAAAAAAACACCACTTTTTCATGCAGGATTATTATATCGTGTATGGAAAAGTAAAAAAAACGCAAAAAATTATATTTATTTTAGGTAAAAATTCTCAACTTCAAGTTTATTTAGTGTTTTTAGAAAACCAAGCATTGGCGTAGTTAGGGAATTTTCCTGGGGGGGGGGGGGGGGGCAGCCTCAGTTTCGGCGCCAGGGT
Organism: Forficula auricularia; assembly: GCA_024734495.1. Lineage (NCBI taxonomy): Eukaryota > Metazoa > Arthropoda > Insecta > Dermaptera > Forficulidae > Forficula > Forficula auricularia. Next base: position 7,154,742 of record JALMQS010000108.1, on the reverse strand, counting down.
TGAGCGAGTTGTGGCGACCGCCCAACCAAATTTTTGTTGAAAAACTGCAATTTTTTGCAAAAAATCGCCGTTTTTCCTTCATAAAATGAAAATTACTGATTCTAGGAACTTGATAACCTAGTTTAAAAATGTCTAGAGTCGTCTTTGTCAAAAACGTGCTCCTTCATGGATAAAACAGGAAAAAAATCGAAAAAAGTGCGAGTTTTAGGGATATTCAAGTGATACTGGGGGCTGTTTTTGGATCCCCATTAAAAATCAAACTACTAGACCAATTTTCCATTTCTTTTTTTTAATCAACGCGAAAATTTGTCCTCTTTAATTTACTATAGAACAGTTATTTATAAAATATGAACTGTTTTCGAGGTATAAGCAAAAAACTGGAAAAATCCGAAAATTTCGAAGTTTTTCGGCTGCCAAAAGTTGTTGGGTGACTTTCGAGGTCGCAAACTTAGATTTGGCATACCCACACCATACCAAACGACCCTAAAAAAATATTTTCCCGCAATTAATATATGCTGAAACCCCCTATTTACTCGGGTATATGGGAAGATAATTTTTTTTGAGATCTACATTTTTCAATCTGTATTGATTTTTTAAGAATAAAATTAATCTCATAGCATAAATAGCTATTGAGATATTGATTTGATTTTTCTAGGGGGGGCACTGCCCCCCCCCCCCCCCCCCTAAACTACGCGCATGGAACCAAGCAACCAGTTACCTGTATATTGAAGTAATTGGACAACAAAAAAGGTATGAATGTTATTCCTCATATAATTACATAATTTGTGTAACGGGACAGGAATTTTAGAAAAAAAAAATTATTTTGAAATTTGAAATTATTCTATTTTGTGTTCGGAAATCTTCGGTGTCGCTCGGAATCATTCGGGTTCACGCATGCATTGCAACTCAACTTTTTAGGCGCCATATTATTCCATTGACATTAGATTCAATTTATTATAATTAAAATTTTTTTATAGTTATTAATTAATTATTCTCTTTAGTGTATAAGTGTTTTGTGAAGTCATTAGCCCTAACAAGTGTTTATTTACATCCAAAGTAATATATGATTCAGGATCACGCAATATTGTTTCAATTAAATAATATTATTTTTCCTAGTTTTTGCCAATTATATTGCATTACAGTCAAATTACTTATTTATTTGTCTATTTTATGGCATATTTGGACTATTTTAACTGTATAAATATCCGGTATTTATTATAAATAAACTATATTTTTTAAGAGATATTTTAAATTGTTAATTCTTTATTTTCCTGACCAAGGCAATACCACTATAATTGCAGGACAAATAAATAATGATTTAATTAATTTGCTAAGACAAATAAATAATGATTTAATTCGAATTACCTAATCATGAATCATATTTAGAAATTGGTCGCAATTAATCTTTAATGAAAAATCATCGGTGCAAGTAAATATGAAAGTTAGCTCAATAACATAAGCAACAGGATTTTATCCTCGAACCCATCAAAAAGTAAGCTTTATTTAAAAATTTCAATTCTTATAAGATTATCATTAACCTCATTCATTTTATTTTAATATATAATATAGGTTGGGCCATCCAACGTTTGGAATTTGAACCGGCTATAAAACAAAACTAATGGATTTTTTTCAAAATTTTAAGTTTATTAGAATGATTAGACATTTTCATTTAAGAATGAGACTCAACATCATTGAAATGACTGCCACGGCTGGCTTGACAGTACCTCATCCGATTAACCCAATTGAAAATGTACTGAAAAATTGGGTTGATCGGATGGGGTACTTGTCAAGCCAGCCGTGGCAGTCATTTGAATGATGTTGTGTTTCATTCTTAAATGAAAATGTCCAATCTTTCTAATAAACTTATAATTTTGAAAAAATGTCCATTAGTTTTTTTTATAGCCGATTCAAATTCCAAACGTTAGATGGCCCACCCAATATATAATGTTTTAAATTTTATATATAGGGGAGATATTAACATGAAATGATCGTTTAAGGTCGCCGTTAGATAAAGATTGTAATCGTAGAGAGCTACTTACAAAGATGCACTTCAATATTTGTTTCTAGTTGTCCAGGGCAATCAAGTGCTATTTAGTGAGATTTCTTAATATGATTATTTTTATTTTCATACTTCTAAAGTAAAAATTTTGTATGCCCGAACTTTTTTTCCTACGCCTAAAGTATTACAAAAAAGTTTTCAGTTTCGACTTCAATATGAACCTCAACCATTTCTTAAGGTAGTTGTTTCGCGACATTACTAGCAAAAAGTTAATGCTAGAGTATATAGAACAGACAATAAGGATTCATAATTCACAAGCCCAAAACTTTTTGCTGTTTATGTACCGATTCTAGCCAATCCCGTACTCGTTTGATAAATCTAGCACCATTGTAAGAGATTGAATATTTTTATATTAATATAAAATCTAGCACATGCGCGCTTTATACATATTTCGCTGGTTAAATAAATGCGCTGTTGCCAAATTGTTATTAGTGTAAATTTTTTTTTATACATTTTTTATTATTTATTCATTATTATCTCAGAAACTGTGTTGTAACTATGAATCAAAATTGTCTTATAATATGTATTAGTTATTGTTTAAGGTTGGTTTAGTTTTTTATAAAAATAGTAAGAAGGGTTTCTTGATTATAATTAAATATGTATGTAAATTTTCCGATATCCAGTATTGTGCAATGTATAAGAGTCTGAAAAACTCTATTTTTGAAATTTACTGACTCCGGAACTATATTTTTCATAAATTTCTTTTTGACACCAATTGATGCAGAAGTATTTAAATAATAATCTGTCTAAATTTCAAAAAATTCTAACAAAACCCATTTGGCGGAACAACTACCTTAAATAATCGTGAAGAAAGTTTTCTGTTCAACTAAGTTTATTTATTTATTTGTATTGACATTTCGTAGAAAATATACATTAAGGGTACAATGGGACATGGGACAGTGGGACACTGTCTCATGTACCCCTAACTCTCAATGTACCCATCGTAGGTAATTAAAAGAAAAAAATTATATTTTTATAAACATTTAAAAAACAATCCATATCTGACCTTTTATTAATCTAATTTTTGTTATTTAAAATTTCGATCATTTCTAAAAAAAATTTTTTTAAGATTTAGATAAAAAAAATGTTATGGGTTAATTAAAAATTATACAAATAAATAGAAACCTATAGATACTTGATTCGCCTTACCTACATTTAATAATAATCTGCCGTCTCACTGTACCCACAGGGTTGTTCTCTCACTGTACCCACCTATAGGGGGATAGTGGGACAAATACCATTTTTCACTTATTAGCATCAACACCAGTTAAAACGGCAAAATTAGTGCCTTATGGAAGCTGAATAGTATTAGTATAATCTTGAGGAATACTGGAAGTCTTAACAATGTAATATCTTATTATTATTTAATTATTAAATGAGCAATTCTTGTATATATATTTAAATTATATATAAAATCGATTTCTCGAAAACGGCTATAACGATTTGGATGAAATTCACGGGTTATGGGGTTTTTGGGTTGACAATTCGATCTGACATGATCTCATATTCGACTAAGTTGTTTTTTATGGGTTTTGTGTTAATTGAAATAATTATTCACAGGTGGTTGTCTCGATAAGAATGTATAATTACATTTTTATTCAATTTCCTTTTAATAATTAATTGGTTTTTCAATTTTAAATTCCACAAAACGATCATTACAAATATTATTATTTATTAAAATTAGGGAATTTAATTAATTAAATGTATTTTCCTATAAAATAATTTATTGGAATATCAATTTCATTCTCTTAAAAAATCCGACAATTCGAAAGACCGTCCCTCCTTCTTCAGGATTTAAAACTGTCAACGAAAGAACCATACAGGGTATGGTCAAGTATTGTTTTTAATTGCAATTACATTCAAAACTTTCTGCCCAGTGATATGTAGGTATTGATGATGGCTATAAAGTTGGCAAAACAAAAATTCAATTTTATTTTATTTTAGCTGCTAATAAAAATTTACCTTTTTACTTGGATTTAAAATTAAAAATAATATTAATATATCGCTTTTAACTTAAGCAAAAAATTACCGAGCTTCGCTCGGTGTTCCAGGTACTAAGATTTATGGTCAAAAGAAAAAAAGTGTCCCAACCTCCCCACACCTCCACTAAATATATAATTTAAAACTTTTTAAAAATACAGCCTCGTTGGAGGTATCTCCTCAATATTAATTTAAAAATAAGCTGACGTGTTCTGATGTGGCCATCTATTTGACTTTACCATACAACCTGGCCCCTCACTTATATTTAATATTTAATAAAATTATTTATAATCATGTAGGGGGGTTAGTTTTTGCATTTTTAGACTCCTGGGACCCACTGATTATGTATACAAAATTTGGTTGAGTTTGGTAAATGGCCAAGATTTTCATTTTTTGACCCCCCCCCCCCATTTCGGGCGGTTAGATTTTGCATTTTTAGACTTCTGGGGGTCCACTGATTATGTATACAAAATTTGGTTGAGTTTGCTCAAACGACCTAGATTTTTAATTTTTAACCCCCCTCGACCCCCCTTAATTTTGGGTCGATATGCACCAAAATCTAATCAGCTCTTAATCTCAATGAACCAAAACTACGTGTGAAATTTGGTTTCGATATTCACACTAGTTTTTGAGCTAGCTCGTCCAAAAATTTGGTAACGCACAGACTAACTAACTAACTAACATTTTGACAAAACAATTATTATCTCGAAAAATATAATTTTTTCGATGTTAATTTATTAGAACTTTTTTGTAGACCTAAATGCCATGGTTTCGCTCAATTTTTTTTTAATCGAAATAGTTTCAACCGTTTTTTTAGGTATTTTGAAAAAAAGAAGGAAAAAACCACTTTTTTCATGCACGATTACAATACTTGACCATACCCTGTATGGTAAAGTAAAAACAGTATCAAACATGCTATTAGATATGTATAATTTAGTTGTCAGAAGTTTTGAGCGGGATTTTTTGGCTAATATGTACCTATATATATTATATATATCCTCTCTTTATAAAGGAAAAAATTGACAATTGCAGCTGGTTATTTTATAAAGCATTTTGCCTATTTTTTCATTATAAAGGCAGAATTTCTCCCGAAACGTTTGGAATATTATTAAAATTTTATATGATTGTTATTAAAAAAGTATCATTTATATATATCAAAATTAATTTTAATTCCATATCTTAAAGCTTATATTAAATTGAAAGAAAAAAACCGATATATTTAATGCAAATTTTAGTGATTTGATAATTTTTTTTGTCCTTTAACAGTTTGAACTAAAAAGTTGAACCTCGGACAGAGGAAGAGTAGTACTACATGCTTCCTTCATTGACCATTATGGGTGAGTAGAATATATTTTTAAATGCTAAACTAAATTGCAATTAGTAAAAAAAATGTACCTATATAGTCCAGTCAACGAATGGGTTATAGAAAAAATTGAAGAGGGTAGAATTTTTTCTAATGGAATGTGTTTGAGGTTGTTAGGGGGTAGAAATACTAAAAGTCCCCAGTCCTAGCTACCGGGCTTAAGGGTCGAGAGGGGGGGTATGTCCCCTTTTTTGATTTTTTGCTTATATCTCAAAAACGATGGTTCGTAAGGAAAAAAATATTCTTATCAAAATTAAAGATTAAGAAATTTAATACAAGATTGCATATATTAAATTTTTCTCTATTCCTTTTGGTTTTTGAGATATTCGCCAGCGAATATCGTTAATATGTGAAAAAAATTTCCTATGTTTTTCGTCAAACTTTTGTCTCTAGCAGCTCAGCCTTTCGTCTTACAGTAAAAGTCCACTGAAAAGAGGTTTAGAGCATTCAATTTTCTTTAAAATGATATATACATTTACGATTTTAACTTAAAATCGTCTGGAGTTAAAATTTCAGGACGATTTATAGATTTTGTTAGAAAACCCCGCAATAGCCCAGTATATAGGGGGTTTTCATCTTACATTAATTGCGGGAAAAGATTTTCTTTCTAGGATCGTTTTGTATGGTGTGGGTATGCCAAATCTAAGTTTACGACCTCGAAAGTGTGGGGGACGACTTTTGGTGTCCGAAAAACCTCGAAATTTTCGGACATTTTCCCAGTTTTTCGCTTATAATTCGAAAGCGGTCCATAATTTGTAAATACAGTACATTTTTAAATTAGATTAAATTTGCTACAATTTAAACAAATTTTCTTCTTAATTGGATAATGGTAACCCGTGCTGCAATGAGGTTGAAGTTTTGAAAAACTGCAATTTTTTGCAAAAAATCGCAGTTTTTGCTTCATAAAATAATTTTTAAGAAAAAAATAAAAACCGACTTCAAAAAATTAAATGCAACAAATAAAATACACTAATAGGTATAAAATAATTATTATCTTATTTAGTTACAACTAAACGACGAAATATTAACTTGAAATTACTTTTTGAAGTCGGTACCAAACAAGCTATACCTATAAGCGAGCGTACCCGCCAAACGTACTAAGTAAGATCCGTCGAGTGCAATTCATAAAAGGTATATGTTTGGCACCAACTTCAAAAAGTAATTTCATGTTAATATTTCGTCGTTTAGTTGTAACTAAATAAGATAATAATTATTTTATACCTTTTAGTGTAATTTATTTGTTGCATTTAATTTTTTGAAGTCGGTTTTTATTTTTTTCTTAAAAATTATTTTTATTTTTCTCAAGTCGGTTTTTATTTTTTTCTTAAAAATTATTTTTATTTTTCTCTTTTTAGTGATGTTATTAATAGTGATCATATCATCTGAACTTGACCAAATTAATATGACACCATCCCTAAGACAACCATCGAAATCGGTTCATAAACAAAGAGGTTAGGTCTAAACAAACCTAATAAAAAAGGTCTAATACCTATGAAAAAAAAAACGGAAAAAAATGGGACCAATCGGAAGACTGGACCCAATGCAAAAAAAAATTCAAAATCGGTTGACAATTGGCGGAGATATGAGGTAACATAGGCACAAAAAAAAAATCAGTCGAATAGAGAACCTCCTCCTTTTTTGAAGTCGGTTAAAAATGAAAACCACTAATCATAGAAATTTGATTTCTATCTCATTCTCTAGGAAATCTTGTTGACTTGAATGTTTACTTACCACTTTTTGTAAAAACTCTTAGATTTATAGATATCCATCATTTTCCATGACAGGAAATGATCCATTTTTTCAAAAAATCTTAGTTTTTCCTTCATAAAATGAAAACCACGCATCCTAGAAACTTGATTTCTATCTCATTCTCTAAGAGAGTTTGTTGGCTTGAACGTTTACTTGGACCACTTTTTTGATAAAATTCTTAGATTTAAAGATATCCAGCATTTTACATGACAGACAATCCTAGATAAAATATTTTCCCCCAATTAATGTAAGCTGAAACCTCCATATATACTGGGCTAATGCGAGGTTTTCTAACAAAATGTATAAATCGACCTGAAATTTAAATTGCTATAACTCCAGTCGATTTGAAGATAAAATCGTAAATGTATATATCATTTTAAAGAAAATTGAATGCTCTAAACCTCTTTTCAGAGAACTTTTACTGTAAAACGAAAGGCTGAGGTGCTAGAGACAAAAGTTTGACGAAAAACATAGGAAATTTTATTTTTTAGATTTGGCATACCCACACCATACAAAACGATCCTAGAAAGAAAATCTTTTCCCGCAATTAATGTAAGATGAAAACCCCCTATATACTGGGCTATTGCGGGGTTTTCTAACAAAATCTATAAATCGTCCTGAAATTTTAACTCCAGACGATTTTAAGTTAAAATCGTAAATGTATATATCATTTTAAAGAAAATTGAATGCTCTAGACCTCTTTTCAGAGAACTTTTACTGTAAAACGAAAGGCTGAGGTGCTAGAGACAAAAGTTTGACGAAAAACATAGGAAATTTTATTTTTTCATACATTAACGAAATTCGCGGGCGTTTTTGAGATAAAACGAAAAACAAAAAAACGGAACATTTCCACCCCCTTTCACCCCTAAGCCCGGTAGCTAGGACTGGGGACTTTTAGTGTTTTTACCTCCTAACTACTCCAAACACATTCCATAAGAAAAAAAATTCTAGCCTCTCCAATGTTTTCTATACCCCCTTTTTGAGCGTTCGCTGACTGGACTAATTTATTATATTATAGAAATAATAATTAGAATATTCTTAATAATATTGATGGCCAATCCCATGTAATTATTATAAACTCTAAAGGAGGGGAAACATCGGTATCCAAGCAATATTATAAGGGAAAAATATTTCCAATAAATATTATTTGCGGTCTGCCTTCATCCAATCCTGAGACAAAAATAATATATCGTGTAAAATGATGGCAAAGACATAAAATGTTCTAAGACTGGTTTGATGCAACTACTTGCCTCCAAATATTTATTAGCAATATTTCATAATAATAATTGAAATGAAACCTGTCTTCCGGGCATGGCGCTGTATTGAATTCACTAGAAATTTTTTCGTCTTAATTATGTTTAAAAATGTCAGAAACTTGGAGAAAAATAATTTCCAAACATAATTTTTTCCATTATATCTGCATTCTTATACTCATGAATTAAAGAGTTAAAAAGATTATACCTACTCGTGTTAAAAAGTAATTTTTTTTCAATTCCCCTGCAGGGAAATTGATTAGGTTTGAAAGCTTAAAAGGAAACAATTGTCACCACACAAAATTTCACAAAAATATATAAAAAATTTTTTTTATTCATCTGACATTTATTCATCTCCATTTAAGAGTATTCATCAAGTTTTACTAATCAAAGAAAATTTTTTTTTTTTTATTTGATTATCTTTATCAGGTTTTACAACCTCTTTCATGAGGCGACCCCCTTAGTATGAAAAAAAATTCGCGACCCCCTACTCCCCGCTGTTTGTAACCTGTATTTTATTATGTTACAAATATCAAATTTGTACAACATTTTTACTAATTTTTATAATTAGGAATTGGCTAAATACACAATTAAGTACCTATAACTATAACAGACATATTTTTCTTCGATTCGTTTTCTTCGACTCAGTCTTTTATTGGAGAAGTGGGGTCTCAGATAAATATCAAAGCATATAAGTTAAATTTGTCGTCCTAATTATTAAGTTTTTTAAAACTAAGACTACAAATTTTTATGCGGTAGAGTAAAGGATGGTAATGCTTGGATAGCTTATTGTTTATTTAATTTATTTTAGACTTTTTAGATCAAATGTGGGTGCCAGATGTTGTAGGAGAAAAAGAGTTTATTTATTTGAATATTGTTTTAATATAAAGTCTTTTTGGAAAATGTTTACAATGTTTATGTTATTTATAATAATGTTTATACACGAGATTTTTAGAGTTAGACACAGCACAGTTTGAACTTTGAGAGAAGAGGGTTTTGTAAAGTTTTTTAAATATAAAATTATACTGGGTCAGATGGAGGGTATTACGGGTCGACCTTTTAGTGTCACACGAAATTATGACAACCCAGGAGAACGAGGTGAAGTACGCGATGTTAAATAGTACGGGTTATACCGTTCAGTTGGTCCAATTAGCGTGACCAGTACTCACTGTTGTTCGGGCAGAGATTTACTAATACTGTCGTAGTGAGGAGACTTATTAGAGTCTGGCCTCGGAAATATTATTCGTCTCCACGCGAACCATTCTGAATTCTATGTCTCCGAACAGCCCTTCTTATACGTATCTGCAATGCTGACACTACGTAAAGCTTATGGGCTAGCGGGGAAAAGAAGAAGAGTGTAGCAGGCATCGTGGGAAAGCGATTCAGCATAAAACTAGTGGCTACAGGGGGATGTGGAGGAAGTGAGAATGCTTAACTTATATAGGTAGATACCTGGTATGGAAATTGTCTTGCAGAATTTGAAAGAAGAATTGTATCATTATTTCTCGGTGCAAGAACTACTAGTATCAGAGAACACTGAGCAAAGATGGATCATAAATCGGTTTTTAAATGCAGCTATATACCAGCCTAAAAGAATATTTGCTGAAATTATCTGTTGATGGAATGTGGCACTTAGAATTCAAGTCTGTCAATTTGGAAACCTTTTGGTTAAAAAGAAAATCAGAATACCCAGAATAAACCACAGAAGCTTTGAAGTGTTTAATTCCATTTGCCTCATCTTACTTGTGTGAGTTGACGTTTATGTCCTTTAATTAACATTTTCTTAATAAAAATTTTTATTCCACGTCAAATCGGACGGTTTGAAAAATTTTAATTTTTGATTTCCTTTTTTTTTAGTACCCATCAAAAAACATCCTGGAAAATTTTGAAATTGATTTGCTCACCTGCTTAAAAGATATCGAATTTCGGTTTTTCACTCATAGTTTCTTTAAAAAAATAATTTTTAAGAAAAAAATAAAACCGACTTCAAAAAAATTAAATGCAACAATTAAAATACACTAAAAGGTATAAAATAATTATTATCTTATTTAGTTACAACTAAACGACGAAATATTAACATGAAATTACTTTTTGAAGTCGGTGCCAAACATATACCTTTTATGAATCGTACTCGACGGATCTTACTTAGTACGTTTGGCGGGTACGCTCGCTTATAGGTATAGTTTGTTTGGCACCGACTTCAAAAAGTAATGTCATGTTAATATTTCGTCGTTTAGTTGTAACTAAATAAGATAATAATTATTTTATACCTTTTAGTGTATTTTATTTGTTGCATTTAATTTTTTTGAAGTCGGTTTTATTTTTTTCTTAAAAATTATTTTTATTTTTCTCTTTTTAGTGATGTATTAATAGTGGCTTAATATAATACCTTACATGCATCTCGTAAGAGAAAGTGTCGGGCGAATGAATCAGAAAATGATAATAAAATTCAAATCATAAATATAGAAATTCTCTAGAAACGTTTGAGGGTTTTAAATGAATGTTTTAAGAGTTTTTTTATAAAAGATTTTATTTATTATAATTTCGATTATTTGGTCATAAGAATTGGAGATTTACGTTATTTCGTCGTTGATCATATCATCAGAACTTGAACAAATTAATATGACACCATCCCTAAGATACCCCTTTCCAATAAAAAAAGAATCATCGAAATCGGTTCATAAACAAAGAAGTTAGGCCTGAACAAACCTAACAAAAAAGCTCTAATACCAATGAAAAAAAACGGGACCAATCGGAAGCTAGACTGAACCCAATGCAAATTTTTTTTTTCAAAATATATTCACAATTGGCGGAGATATGAGGTAACATAGACAAAAAAAATGCAGTCGAATAGAGAACCTCCTCCTTTTTTGAAGTCAGTTAAAAATAGTTCAAATTGAATTTTTTTATTTTTTGAAATTTTTGTTTTTTTACATACTTTTTAGAAAAAAATAGAAAAAAATTATTTAAAGTGTTTTTATATGCGATTTTTGAGTTTTAAAATGTTAATCTTGTTTTTGAAACTATGTACTTACTCTTCGATTTTTTTGATAATTTTTTATTTTAAACTTCTATTCATTCTACAAATTTTAAGAACTGGGTTGATACTGGTCCTATGATAATTACAATTTTTTCGATTTTTGATTTTGATTTTCTTTCAACAAAGTTAAATACTAATTATTTATTTTAAACACCTGTTAACGATAAAAATTAATTCAAAATAACTAAAAAAACAAATTTTCAAAAATCGAAAAAAATAGTAATTATCTTAGGACCACTATCAATCCAGTCTTAAAATTTGTAAAATGAATTGAAGTTTAAAATAAAAAATTATCAAAAAAAAATCGCATATAAGTATTACATTATTTTGTACTTTTTAGAATCGTGTTTTTTAGTTTTTTTAAAATATAATTTATTTTTTTACTTTTTAGTCTTAATTATTTTTATAGAGAAAAGTTTGCGGAATTTAACAGAATAAAATTTATTTATTTTTATATAATTTCATTTAAATTGAATAGATAAACATTGATTTTTATAGAGAAATGTTTGCGGAATTTAACAGAACAAAAGTCACATTGATACATAGATAAATACATACATACATAGATAAATACATACATACATACATAGATAAATACATACATACATACATACATACATACATAGATAAATACATACATAGATAAATACATACATACATACCTACATACATACATACATACATAGATAAATACATACATACATACAGGTGAAGCTAATATAAAGCTTGTAAAAACTAAAAGACACGCTTCTAAAAAGTACAAAATAACTGTGTCGAAATTAATTAAAAGTTTCTGCGCCCCACACTTTTTGATTAAGTATTACATTATTTTGTATTTTTTAGAAGCATATTTTTTAGTTTTTAACCGACTTCAAAAAAGGAGGAGGTTCTCTCTATTCGACTGAATTTTTTTTTTTTTTTTTTTTTGTATCTATGTTATCTCACATCTCCGCCAATTGTGAACCGATTTTGATGGGGTTTTTTTTGCATTGGGTTCAGTCTAGCTTCCGGTTGTTTTTTTTCATTGGTATTGGACCTTTTTTGATATGTTTGTTCAGGCATAACTTCTTTGTTTATTAACCGATTTTATTGATACTTTTTTATTGGAAAGAGGGCACCTTAGGGGTGGTACCATATTAATTTGGTAAAGTTCTGAAGCTATGATCAATGACGAAATAACGAAAAACTCCAATTCTTATGACCAAATAATCGAAATTATAATAAATAAAATCTTTTATAAAAAATCTTAAAACATTCATTTAAAACCCGCAAACGTTTCGAGATAATTTCTATATTTATGAAATGAATTTTATTATCATTTTCTGATTGATTCGCTCTTACGAGATGCATGCAAGGTATTATATTAAGTCACTATTAATAACATCACTAAAAAAGAGAAAATAAAAATAATTTTTATAAAAAAAAAATTTATAAAAAAATAAAACCGACTTCAAAAGATTAAATGCAACAAATAAAATAATAATAACTTAAAAATCAAATAAAATACACTAAAAAGTATAAGGTAATCTTATTTAGTTACAATTAAACGACGAAATATTAACATGAAATTACTTTTTGAAGTCGGTGCCAAACATATACATTTTATGAATCGCACTCTACGGATCTTACTTAGTACGTTTGGCGGGTACGCTCGCTTATAGGTATAGTTTGTTTGGCACCGACTTCAAAAACTAATTTCCTGTTAATATTTCGTCGTTTAATTGTAACTAAATAAGATAATAATTATTTTATACCATTTAGTGTATTTTATTTTATTTTTTAAGTTATTATTATTTTATTTGTTGCATTTAATTTTTTTGAAGTCGGTTTTATTTTTTTTTTTTTAAATTATTTTTATTTAAAAATATAATATTTTTATCAGTAATTTCGAGTGAAACACACTTAATCGATCAATGAATGTAATCTACTTAGCTACTGAGTTAATAATTCTTGTAAACAGGTAGTGATGTCCATATGACGATTTTGAAATTGGTCTAAATTAAGTGCTTTGTCAGGTAGTCAGGGGGGGGGGGCAAATTCCCACATTGCCCCCCACCCCCCCCCCTGGATCCGCGTCTGGATACACTTGTTTGCTTTATTTTAAATGCATTTTGATAAGGGTTAAAACATCTCTTTTATGTATAAAATAAATATAGTTAATTAAATAAAAGACAGAAAGTTTGTATTTTTTGAATTTTTCCTTTGTTTGTGTCACAAACTCTTCTACCAGGCGAAATTTCATGATGCTGGAATTATTGGAAGTACCCTATAGGTTTTGATGACCTGTCAGTAAGTCAATGAGTGCCAAAATTAGCTATTTTCTTAGATCAATCTCAGAATCTTTAATAATAATTTAGGCTATATTATTGAAATTTGCTAGTCTTTTCAAGATGGATTACATAAATATATGTGTATAATTTCAGCTTTGTATCTCAAAGATAGAGATTTTTTGACTTCTTGATAAGGCTTCAGAGGTAAGTCTGGCCATTAAGAATATTCTTTTAGAATGCTCTCCATTTATGGTGAAATTAGAGAATTAATTGAAAAATCAATTTTTTTTAATAATATAATAAGATATAAATATATATTTATATATATATATTATAGTCTTATATGCTATAATATATTCATAATACAGAAATATATAGAATCTTGGATAGAAATTGTGATTTGACCGTCCACCTTCCCCAACCAACCACCCAACGCAAAACACGACTTATATAGCCGAGTCTCCCCTCCAAGTGGCCAGTCGCCGAAAGCCAACGGAGCCGTCCGAGTCCCGGCGAAGAGGCGACTCGAGCGGGGGAGCTGTCCCTCCCCGCCAAGGCTCGCTTCTCCTGTGGGAGTCGGGCGACTTGACTGACAGGCGGCCGGCGGAGTTTAGGGGGGGGGGTGGGTTCAAAGGATCTCATTAGGAATTTTGAAATGAAAGGGGGGAGGGTTCTTTTAAAAAATTTTATTTATTCAATTTTTTTTTTTTACATACTATTTATATACATTCATTATTATTCAAACATTTATACATAATAATATATAATTCGATTATTTATACTTATACATATATTTAATAAATTTTCTTGAAGATGAACTAAAGCAGGAGATTGAATCAGCAAATGATCTGTAAAAGAAATACATAAAATTATTAGAATATAAAATTAAATAAATTTATATTTTAACATAATTCTAATTCGTCTTTTAAAATATTCTTCTATTTCATAAAATATATTAATTCCAATCTTTTTTTTTCAGATAGACAACTCGATTTCGAACATTCCACAAATTAACAAAAAGAAAGCAGAAAAAATTATACTTGCAATATTTTATATATTAAAATGTTTTCAAATAAATTATTTTCTATGTATTGAAATTACTTAATTTTAATAAAAAACAAACTGAAACGTTATTTGAATATTTATTTTATTAATTAAAAATAGTCACCTTTTTTACTAACTAAAGATTAAAAGTACTTATTATATTATTTTAAGTTATTTTTAATAATAAACAAGAATTTTTTTTAAATACTTAACTAACAAATGTGCCTGATCATTAAGCGTGATATTGTTCAAAATGCAAATTTTTTAATCAACCGATTTTTTTTTTTTTTTTTTTTAATTAGTTAGTTATTTTATTTTATAGAGGGGTAAAAATAAATTGTTTTATATAATAATATATTAGGAGAAAAATCAATAAATATAAATTATTTTTATTAAAGTCAATAGGTAGGTATTTAATCATTTGAGATCATATTTCCATATGAATATTTTATAAAATTTTGTTCACAATTGAATTTTTTTTTAAAGAAAGCTAATTTTATTCAGGGAAAATGGTGTAGGTTGAAGGTGAAACATATTTAATAAAATTAAAATTAAAAATGGATTGCTGGGTGGGTTTCACAAATAAAATAAATATTATATATATTTTTATATTTATAATACATATATATATTTGATATATATATATGTGTAAGTAGTGTTTAAGTTTATTTGCATCAAGCAGAGGACAAGCTCGGCAAAATAAAAACTTTTCAATTAAAATAAATATTGCTTATGAGCAAGAAAGATATGTATACTAATGTAGTTTAAATTGATAACTAAATATAAAATAGATAAATATTTATTTGAACATATGGGAGATAATTTTTACTTTTTCAAAAAAAGGGTGCGTTTAGTCAAATTTTAAATAATTTTCTATTTGGTTATCAATGTAAACTCCTGAGAATGGGCTCGTCGCTCGAAATATATATTGATTCTTGCTCATAAGCAATATTTCTTTTATTTGTGAAACCTACCTAGTAATCCATTTTTAATTTTAAGAAATTACTAACTTCACAAAAGAACTTAAATTAAATGCGTCCTAAATTCTATTAATTACCGTATGAAAAAATATTTCTAAAGAAATAACGAGAGATAGTCGTTTACTAAATCCAAGCTATTATTGATAATCAGATCATGGAGAATTGATGGAAGGAAGCCCAAGTATAATAATTAAAATAGAAAGAATTTAATTTTTTAGGACAAATTCTTGGATTTTTAGATAATTAATTTAAGAAAAAATTATATTGATGCTTCAGTTAAGAAAGATCAAATTTGGAGCACTACTGAAGCAAAGAAGAAGGAAGTATTCTGTATCAGCGGTTTTCCAACGCTCAGCACCCCTTAGCTGTCAAATTAGATAAAAATCGAACAAGCGCTTTCGCCAACTCTTTTATTCCTATGACTTCCAGAGACTGGAACTCACTCCCAGCCACCGTCTTCCCCGCGACTTATAACCTTCAGCTGTTTAAGACTCGTAACCAGAGATACCTTCGACCCCATAAAAACCCTTTTTTTTCTTCTTTTCACGATGGAGAGGCCAACCCAGGCCTTTAGGGGATGCACCTTTTTGGTATAACTCCTTCTCTCATCATTTTCATTAAAAAAAAAAAAATGTTTCCTTCGTTGGCCTTTTAAACCCTGAAGAAGGAGGGAAGATCATCTGAAACGTCAATTTTTAAGATGATAAAAATGACGTTCCAATAAATTTGTTTTAATCGGAATTTTATTTTTTCATTATCCTTGGGCTGGCCGTTCTCCATTGAAATTCTACAAGTCTCTCCAAAAGAAAATACTTTTAAAATATTATGGATAAATTTTTTTACGAGTCATCAGTGTTGTATTCATCCCTTGGGAAACGAACCCTTTAGAAATATTAACTCTGCCACTTTTATATGTTAAGAATATTTACCATATATTAATACTGTTTATGAAGGCAAGTCTCAAAACTCAATATAAATAAATGAGAATTGAATCGATATTATTAGTTTGAGATTTTAATTTAACGAAAAATTCAAATAGATTGTCTATTTTCAAAACTACCAAATAAATTAAATAATCAAAATATCTCCATGTTACAAAAGGATAAAGAAGAAAAGAAGAAGAAATAAATTTCATGGCGTGAGAGAAAAAACATTCTGCAAAAACTAAATAGTTAATTTTAGGCTGCTGATTATATAATTCAAATCAATACTTACTTACTCATGATTTATAACATAAAAATCTTTCTTCAATATTTTTCAATACAATCAGCAGTTAAATATTATAAATAAAAAAACATGAAAATGTATTTAAATTGTATTTTTCTTTACACAGCCTAGACATTTATTTGTAATTGGTATGTAATTAAAAAATGAAATATGGGTCTTAATACATGTATATAATTTTATATAGTAAGGGCTTATTACACAATAATAGATTCATGATAAGGTACAAAACTGAAAATAAGATAGATGTTTTTTAAGTTTTAGAAAAATATAAAATTAAATATCACCGATTTTTGATAGGAACTATTTTTAATGTGTACTTTTTTCGATTCATAGCAGCTATGGTTGGATAAAAGGCAATGAATGAAGCATTTTTTTTTTACAAAATTTTTTTTTATTAAAATCAGATGGCTTGTCATGTTACAATAATCCCTTCATATATAATTATTATAATTAACCAACTTCAAAAAAGGAGCAGGTTCTCAATTCGAATGAATTTTTTTTTTGTGTCTATGTTAGTTGTGAACCGATTTTGATGATTGTTTTTTGCATTGTGTTCAGTATAGTTTCCGATTGGTAAAAAACTAAATTTCATTGGTATTGGACCTTTTTTGTTATGTATGTTCACCGATAACTTCTTTTGTTTATGAACCTGTTTATTTCTTGTTTATGTTTATGGTATTTGCTTTGTTTTATATAATTTTGAAGTCGGTTTTATTTTTTTTTTTATAAAAATGATGAATTATATTGCTATTATTTTTAGAAAGAGAGATGTTTATATTAAAAAAAAATAAACAGAAGATGGACAAACAAATGTCCGAAACATGTATTAAGAAAAATAAATTTTAATAATTTTTTTGATTTTAAAACGAAATCATTTAAATAAAAGTAAAAGATTATTTCTCTTTTCTAATTGTATAAATTATTAATTATGTTTTAATTATTCAGACTCAGCTAGATTCAAAAGAAATCATGGATATTAATTTAAATTAGCTAGGCAAAGTCATATACGGGATTAAAAATGCATCAATAAATGAGACTTACATTGGAAAAGATCCTGCCTAGTGCTAACAGATGAGATGATGGAGGATGGCATGCACTCAGATCACAGGAGATGGACATTTCCAAAGAAGACGAATATATCTAAAAAGAGCAAATAAAAATAAATTTATAAGAGGATAGAAATGAATATGTTTTCAGGAGGAAACTTTTAGTTGAGGCGTTAAGGGCCAAGGGCCATGAGGTCCCTTATTCCTTGGGTTGGAGCCGAACCTGGATACAAAAAAATGATTTCTCGAGAGATAGAAATTTAACAACAATTATAATGTAAGAGAAGATATTTTATATTTAAAGGTTGGCTTTTAATAACTGAGGATTGAAGAAAGGCAATCAGTACAAGGAGATAATTTTTAAAGATGATTACCAACAAAAGAAAATTTATTGGAGCCTTTTCTTTATACTTTTGAACCGATTTTTGATGATCTTCCCTTTCTTCTTCACGGTTTAAAAGATCAATGAAGGAAGCATGCAATAATTTTCCTTCATTTGAACCCTGAAGAAGGAGGGAAGATCATCCGAAATGTTGGTTCAAAATTATAAAAAGAAAAAGGTTTTTATATATATTTTTTGTTGGAAATCATCTTTTTATTTATCCTTGCACTGATTGCCTTCCATTCAATCCTCTGTTCTATATCTGTCTCCAAGAAAAAACATCCAATAAGTTTTAATATTTTTCCAAGCAAGAATGTCGGCTTTAATAGATATTTCTCCACCAATTTGGGCTATCTTCAGGATGTAATAGATATTGATTAAGGACAAAGTAAAAATTTTAAGACTCGGCACGTTCACCAGATAATCCTGCTCTCCTATTAAGCTTAAATATGATAAACTAATAAAAAAATTTTCTTTATTTATCGAAGAAAATAAAATTCCAGCCAAAAATTAGACTTCAAATAAACTAGCCTTTAAAATGCAAATATTCTAATAAAAACTATTTGATTTAAAAGAAAATGTTTCATAGATATGAAATTTCAATAGATTTAATTGAATATGTAATGAGAAAAAATTATGACGTAATATAGATAGAATATAGATATAGTTGACCTTGATAAAATATGAGCGATTCAAGAACAAAATGAAAATTCACTGAGAGAAATGGATTAAAGAATAATCATAACAGCTAAAAAAAAATTTTAAATCAAAGCGCACAGCGTGAGATACAGAGCTGAAATTATACACGTGTAATTATGTATTCCATGTTGAGGAGAGTACCAAATTTCAATAATATAGCTTAAATAGATTCTGAGATATGGACCTGAGAAAATAGCTAATTTTGGCACTCACTCACTCACTCACTGACAGGTCATTAAAACCTCTAGGGTACTTCCAATCATTCCAGCATCATGAAATTTCGCCTGCTAGTAGAGTTTGGGACACAAACAAAGGAAAAATTCAAAAAATCCAAGCTTTCTATCTTTCAACCCCTTCAAAATGGGGGGAGGGTCAAAAATGAAAATTCTAGCCCGTTGGACCAAACTCAACCAAATTTTGTATACATATTCTGTGGGCCTGAGATATAAATTACTAGGTAGTTTTCACAAAAAAAAAGACAAAATACTTATTTGGCATGTATAAATTTGACTACTTTAATCATATTTATTAAATTATTTTTTTTATCATTAACAATATTTTTCAAAGACTTATTCGTATATTATTTTTAATTTTAAAATTTAATATTCCATATTTTTTTAATTTGTATATAATTTTAATGAGCAACGGGAAAATTCAGTGTAATTCGATTTTTGATCAATTTTCGACTCCACTAATAAGGTTGAGCCGTGGGCCGTGATTAGGGTTCAAATTCAAATTTGTCAGCTCAACATTTTTTTACTTTGGTGGGTTTCAAAAACTCAAATAATTAATCATTGATTGAAAATCTAGATGAAGTGAATTTACTCGATGTTCATTCAATTAATATAGATATTCATAACGTTATACACTAAAATATTACAAATTTTAACTTTAATATGCAGCGATTGTATCTATACATATAGGAATATTTATTTATTTTTGAATAGACTGTCAATACAAATACAGTATACAAAAAGTTTTTTAGAATTACAAAATTGTGATTCTCATGCATTAGAAAGCATGTTAGGGTGTTTTTTTTTAGAGGTTTTTATGGGAAACTTCGAATTGAAAATCAAGCACAAGAGAAATCGTTTTAATGTCCATCGATTTGGCTTTTTATTGGAAGGATAATTTTATGCCATTAATGTTTAAATATGATTTCGGGCATGTGGCCGCCGCGGCTGGCTCGAATAAATCCAATTCTACAGGTCCAATTTTCAACCACTTTTTCGAGCATATGGGGCCGTATGTTGGCAATAACGCCACGAATGTTGGCTTCCAAGTCCCCTAACGTTTCTGGTTTGTTGGCGTAGACGAGCGACTTCACATATCCCCAAAGAAAATAATCCAATGGTGTCAAATCACACGATCTTGGTGGCCAATTGACGGGTCCATTCCGCGAAATTATGCGCTCATCGAATGTTTCCTTCAATAAATCGATTGTGACGTGCGCTGTGTGGCATGTAGCGCCGTCTTGTTGGAACCACAACTCATCCACATTCATGCCATCCAATTCGGGAACAAAATAGTCGGTTATCATGGCTCTATACCGGTCTCCATTAACGGTAACTGACTCTCCAGCATTATTTCGGAAGAAGTATGGCCCAATGACTCCACCAGCCCATAGAGCACACCAAACAGTCGGTTTTTGTGGATGTAATGGCGTCTCAAGGGTCTCATGTGGATTCTCTTCACTCCAAATGCGGCAATTTTGCTTGTGCGTTAACATTCGTAGCCAACGATACGGCCCCATATGCTCGAAAAAGTGGTTGAAAATTGGACCTGTAGAATTGGATTTATTCGAGCCAGCCGCGGCGACCACATGCCC
The DNA here is from genome assembly GCA_024734495.1 of Forficula auricularia. Taxonomy (NCBI): domain Eukaryota; kingdom Metazoa; phylum Arthropoda; class Insecta; order Dermaptera; family Forficulidae; genus Forficula; species Forficula auricularia. Next base: position 7,133,822 of record JALMQS010000108.1, on the reverse strand, counting down.
GAAATCATATTTAAACATTAATGGCATAAAATTATCCTTCCAATAAAGCCAAATTGATGGACATTAAAACGATTTTCTTGTGTTTTATTTCAATTCGAAGTTCTATACCTCTAAAAAAAACACCCGTTACAACAAAGAACAAAAGGACACAAATATACAAATATATCTTAAGTTTATAAAGATTAATAGTTAAAATTAACATTTTTTTCTTTTCTTTAACATAAAAAAGAAAACAAAAGAACAACACACAAATACAAAAATTATCTTAATTCACAAATTATAAATTATGCCTACAACTCGTCCAGTCTATAGAGATTTAGAGTTAGCAAGAAATATTTTAGTTTTGTCTTCAAAAGAAAGAACGTTGGCAAACTCTTAATTTCTAAAGGTACCTTATTGTAAATTTTTATGACGTTATTAACTGGGCTTTTTAATGTCACAGACAAACAACTGGCATTTATCCTCAGATCATTCCTGCATCTAGTGTTATATTCGTGACTAAAGATATTTTTATGAAAAAGTTCTGGGTGTTTTTTTAGAAATAATACACTTTCCATAACGCAGATGTCATATACAGTTAAAATATTCAATTCTTGGAAGATACTTTTGCAGTGAGTTCTCGGTCCCGCCCCTACAATAGCTCTAACACACCTTTTTTGTGCAGTAAACAATCTAGCAACATGTGTAGACCCTCCCCAAATTACTATACCATATCTCAAACTGGATTCAACATAGGCATAATAAATATTTAAGAGAACCCTCAGAGGAACCGTATGTCGAAGAGTGCGGATCAGAAAACCATATTTATTGACCCTTTGTATAATCATATTGATGTGATTACTCCAGCTTAGATGTCTGTCAATATTTAGTCCCAAGAACTTCACCTCGTCTATAATTCTGATTGCTCCGAAATCATTCAAGCCTAAATTATGTTGTACGGATCCATACTCTCCAAACCGTATGTTTTGAGTCTTTTCGATATTTAACTGGAGGCTGTTCTCCTTAAACCACTGCGACACGCCAAGTAACGATGTATTCACGGTCGATGAAAGAAGTAGCTCGTTTTTCCCCCCATAAACTATTGATGTGTCGTAATTTAATTAAATAAAGAAATACTTATATTAATATTATAATTTCATCTTTTATTTATTTTTGTTATTCAGACAATACTTTTAAGAAATAGAACAAAAACTGGAATTCTTCGCCGTGGTTACCATTTAAAAACTAACGCTATACAAAAAAAAGAAGACTATTTTAATCATATTTATGAAATTATTTTTTATCATTAACAATATTCGTATATTATTTTTAATTTTAAAATTTAATATTCCATATTTTTTTAGTTTGTATATAATTTTAATGTGCATCGGGAAAATTCAGTGTAATTCGATTTTTCAGAAGAATTCCAGTAAGAATTGGAAATATCGTTGGAAGGATAAATAAATATATTACACCAAGATTTTGGCCACACTTTTTATTTCCATCTATACCTAAAGAATATAAAATTTAACTTAGTAAGTCTCATCTTCACATCTTTTAGAAATTTATATATTATTTTAATTATCTTAAGAAAAAATTATATTTTCTGCATTTTTTGAACCAGAAGTTCTAAAGGTAGAGAGCCCAATATCTAATTAGTTTTGCGTATAGGTAATGCAAACATTTTGGCACCAGAACGAGAATATTTTTCAACTTTGCGTTTTTGAGATATGGACTGTTTATTTTGAAAGTGGTCTAAGTCCATTTTTTGTTATTTTGAGATATTTGAATTTATATTTTTATAAATACATATATTTATATATATTTCGATATTTTTATTTTGACGAATTCATGAGGATAGATATTATACTCCATTGACTGGGATATTATAAATATGAAAGGAATACATCTAACTAAAACTGATATTAACTCATTTTATTCAAAATTGGACTTACACGACGTTCAAAATAAACGGTCCATAACCTGAGAATCGGAGAAATAAAATCATGATTGAAAATAATTTTTTTTTAATCTTTTAGGTATTTTTAAACACAATGAGTGTTTTTTGTTTTTTTTTTGTTTTTTGAGTCAATTCAATACTGAATACTAGGTACCGAGTAATATATATCAATTTATTCACATCAATATATCTAAATAATCAGTTTGCCTGAAACATCCATCCTCTTTTCAATTAAAATGATTTATTAAATGAATTTAACTTTAAAGGACATCATAGATTTTAGAGAAATATTTTTACATTGCATATCAGAGAGGTTCGTCCCCTTAGGAATCGAACCCAAGCGCTAACTAAGCTTGCCGGGCCAGTAGCCAAACCCTTAAGACAAATCTCTCTCTGACATGCAACATATATAATTATTATAGCTAGACATAAAAAGACACCCAAAAAGATACTTAAATCTTTGTTTTCACTGTAAAATGATTTAATTTGAATAATTTGAAAAATATATTTCAGAGTTAAATTACTTTTGTATATTAAAAAAAATTTAAATTAAAGAGTGGTTCGTCAAACAAGTTTTAGAATTTTGCCGGGGGAGTCCTGGGGACCCGAGTTAAACAAATTTTTACCATTTAATCAAAGGAAAAATAATAATTTAAAAATATATCTTATTTTATAGGTATTAATCATTTTCATTTTTTATAACATATCTTAACATTAAATTTTTCAGGGGTTTCTAATTTGTTTTATTTGATTCTAGATAATATAACATTCCGCACAGATATTATTCCAATTACCTGAAGAAATTTGAATCATTATATTAAAAAGATTAGATATACAGTCACTTTACAATGTTGCCAAAGACTATTCAAACTTATATATTAGTTTGATCAAAAAATAATATAAGGAGCAAAGCCAGAAATGATTTTTTTTAATAATAAATATAATATATATACGATATACTTACTACCTTTGTATAATGATGGTAAGTAATCAGAGTATCCTATAGTCTTCAGTTTGAACACAATTTTTGAATGATAGAGATGAGTTGAAAATAGAAACCAAATGCATTTAAGAGAGAGAACCAGTTTTCACAGCAGCCTGCCATAATTGAGAGTAATGAATCTGAAAAAATAATAAACAATTGTTTTAATAAAATGCAGATGAAACTCTTGATTTGTATCAATTAAGATATAGCAATGCATTGCTGCAGCTCGTATCGGAGATCACTCATTAAACTCGATAGAAATTTGCGAGTTTCTATTCAAAAATTAAGCTGTTTTTGAAAGAAATGAGAGAATTCCAATTATGAAATGAATCAAATTAAAAGACATTATCAAGAAACAAATCCACAAATTAATAGTAGAAACAGAACAAATATACAGATTAATAACCAGATTAAATAGACAAATTCTAGCTTGAATACCAATACCGTCAATATTTCAAATACTATTCAACAAAGATTGAACTATTTAACTGGATTGAATCATGGGTTTAATGACAACAACACAATCACGAAAAACGATAAGTTATTAGAAAATCATAAGATGATGTCATCTATTAAATCCGATTGAATGGAATATTTTTAATTATATGTGATCCCCTCCGGGAATTCGAACCCGAGTGCCAGTAACAGCAATTTTCTTAGAAAAATATAAGATGGTGTCATCTATTAAATCCGATGGAATAGAATATTTTTAATTATATGTCAGGGGGTTGTTATCACCCCTCCGGGAATCGAACCCGAGTGCCAGTAACAAGCAATTTCTTAGAAAAATCATAAGATGGTGTCATCTATTAATCGGATGGAATGTAATATTTTTAATTATATGTCAGAGGGGTTGTTTTTCACCCCCTCGGGAATCGAACCCGAGTGAGTGAAAAACAACCCCTCTGACCTATAATTAAAATATTCCATTCCATCGGGATTTAATAGATGACACCATCTTATGATTTTCTAAGAAAATTTGAATCTATTACCATCGGCAAATTGAAATCTTTCATATTCGATAAGTTATTAAAACGTAAATAAAATATTCTTATTAATAACAAATTCAAATTTAGGGGAACGAAGAAAAGATTATTTTTATTACAGACAAAGGATCAGCCGGGGCTCGAACCCGGATCTTTGCATATGTACTGCAATGCTTTGTCATAAGAGGTTTACCTCCTATATCCACTAAGCTACTGATCCCCGAACCCAAACTAATACCTTTTGTCTATATGAATTGGGGAGGCGCTGGAATAATTAATTGTTTAATTAATGAATCAAGGCCTACGCTGCGAAAAATGAACGAGGAGAGGATTAAAAGAAATTCCATAATTCATATAGACAAAAGGTATTAGTTTGGGTTCGGGGATCAGTAGCTTAGTGGATATAGGAGGTAAACCTCTTATGACAAAGCATTGCAGTACATATGCAAAGATCCCGGGTTCGAGCCCCGGCTGATCCTTTTGTCTGTAATAAAAATAATCTTTTCTTCGTTCCCTAAATTTGAATTTGTTATTAATTGTCTTTACACGGCCTCGTTGTGGTCGCGCCCCGGGTGAAGAGAAAATTATTTTCGATCTTTGGGGTCTGCGATCGATTGGGAGGCGCTGGAATAATTCTTATTAATTTTTAGAATTAGGAGACCTTGGGTAAGTAACTTCTTGAAGATGTAATCAAAATGATATAACACTAATTGTGAATTAGTAATTTAATATATCAGCGGTATTTTTGGAGGACAATTTGTACAATTTTCTTTCGCCGAAAACCGGCATCATCAGCACATATTATAAAAGACAATAAACAATCAATTCCGAAAAATACACTGCCACAACATACAATTGTCATTTTTTTGCTCCCAGTGAGTGGCAGTGTTTTTTGTCTTTTTTTTATAATAGGTGCTGATGATGTCGGCTTTCTGAGAAACAAAATTGTACAAATTGTCCACCAAAAAATACCGCTGACATATTAAAATACTAATTCACAATTAGTGTTATATCATTTTGCCTTCTTTATTTATCATGTCTATGTGTTTATTGTGGTTGTTATTTTCATTAAACAGGTATCCCAAATATTTTATATTATTCACTTGGTCTATTTTTTCTTTGTTTATATACCAATCAATATTTTTATTTTTTCTTCCTCTATTCCTAAAGCACATTATTTTGGTTTTTTACAATTAATTGATAGTTCATTGTTTTGGGTGTATTTTTCCAATTCTTTAATCATATCTCTCATTCCATCTTCGGTATCTGCCACTATAGCCACATCGTCCGCGTATTTTAAACAGAATATCTTCTCTGATCCAATCACTGTGCCTCCTAGATTTTTTCTTTGCCATCCCTCTTCTAAATCATTGGTAAATATGTTGAACAGGAACGGGCTGAGAGGGCAGCCCTGTCTGACTCCTTTATTGGTACAGAAAACTTCCGATTCTTTCGTGCTTATTTCTATTCTATTTTTTGTTTCACTGTAAATTTCAGCTATAAGTTCGGTCGTTCTTCCAGCGATTTTGTATCAAATTTTAATATTAAGTACTTTTATTTATACTATGGGGATAATTAATTTTGAAAAAATAATTAAGAATCACCTGTAATGATTCACAAACAAAGTGAAACATTCATTCACTATTAGGAAGATATTGTATCAAATACGTTACCTTTGTCAATTTCCTGGCTAATAGGCAATTGATGAACGCCTCTGGCTCACTCAAATTTATACCATTTATATATCTTTGCATAATGATGGTAAGTGATCGGAGTATCCTTTTGTCTTCAGTTTGAACACAATTTTTGAATGATAGAGATGAATTTAAAATAGAAACCAAATGCATTTAAGAGAGAAAACCAGTTTTCACAGCAGCCAACCATAATTGAGACTAATGAATCTGAAAATATAATAAACAATTGTTTTAATAAAATGCAGATGAAACTCTTGATTTTGTGTCAATTAAGATATAGATATAGGTATTTCAGTTTTCAGATAGAGTCAAAGACTATTCTAACTTTGTTAAGTTTGATCAAAAATTGTATATAAAATAATAAAATGAGCAAAGTTAGATATTTAATTTAATTTAAATTTAAATTCATACAATGCTCTGAGGCAGTTTGCCTCATATGAGCAGTAAAAAATATTTAATACAAATCAAGAAAAATAAACACACTGCATATCAAAAAGTTAGGATCAAAAACAATAATATTTTCTCCCTAAAACATTTCAAAGAAAAAGAGAGAAATTACAGTAATGGTCATTAAAAAAAATAAAATAGTAAGAAATAGATAGAAATAACAGCATACAAAAGCTAACCACAAGTGATTTGATTTTTTAAAATAAATATATACGTATATGATATACTACCAAGGGTGTACCCAGGTTGTGAGCTAGGAGGGGCAGCTCATATTAGTTTGGAAGAAGAGGGGCTAGATTATACAGGGTGTTTCAGGAGGAATAGTAAATGGGTCATTCCATGTCAACTCAACACACCCATTTTACCTCACCACTTTAGATTTTCTTGAAATTTCGTACACTGATATGCTGTGCTAATATGAATAAAAATACAAAATTTCAAATTTTTATCTTCAATAGTTTTTTTATATGGCCTTGTGAAATTTTCAAAAAATCGCAAAAAAACCACGAACAAACAATTTTGAAACTGCTCTAAAAGCTGTCTTAATTGAGTTAGAGAGGTGGGACAGGTGTCATTTTGCAGCTTTTTTAATGCTCTTTTCAGAGACATACAACATGACATAGGTTGTAATAAATTTTTTTTTTCAAAATGTAAATCAAATTTTGTTTATGATGCTTTCTTCTATTTCCATCATTCCCCTTATTGTGTCGTTTCTTACGTGGTCGAGCCTCGATATTAAGCAGCTCCGTCGCCAGAAATCCATTTCCACCGCAAGCAGTCTTTGAGATTCCCTCTTATTAATCTCCCAAGTCTCGGCACCATAGGTTGTTATACTCTCCACGAATGTGTGGTATATAGTTTTATTTGTGTTCCGAGTTAATTCCTCATTCCAGAGTACTGAATTGAGTTGTCTTATAGCTCTTTTCCCCTGTCCTATTTTATTATTAATATCTTCCAAGCTCTTTGCATTGGATGTTAGGATCACTCCCAGGTATTTGAAGGATTTACATCCCTTGACTATCCTCCCATCGATGTTCAGATCGTCCTTCTCCCCATTAGCCACTTTCAGGTATTCAGTTTTATCATAATTTATAGATAAGCCCCATTGAAACCAAGCGATTGCGGTGGTACGGTCACCTGATGAGGATGGATGATAGTCGATGGCCAAGGCGAGTGTGGCAATGGGTTCCTGTGGAGAAGAGAAAACGCGGACGACCCCAAAGGACCTGGCATTAGGACGTGCTGAGTGCGATGAATGCCCGGAGGGAGATTGGAATGATAGAGAGAGGTGGAAAGCGGGATGCGATATGCGGAGTCATCCGTAAAAAAAAATCGCGGATATATATATAAATCAAATTTTTCATTTTGATTTTTTCCAAAAAGTACCACTTTTAAAATTTTCAAAAAAATTCTGTAAATAGATTGTACTTTCATAAAATACTATGCAAAGTATAATGATGGGATGGTAATAGGGTCCATGTTTAAAAAAATCATTATTGACTCTTGTTTTTCACAAACACCCAGTTTTGACCAAATAATAATGATTCCAATGTAGTGAAACGACATTTTATGAAAAATCACTTTGTGTATATCAATCTATGGTTATGAAATAAACACTCTCTGCTAATTAAATAACTGTTTAATAGTAGAGATTAATAATAGTCCTATAAATGCTTTCGTGAAAAATATGAATGCATTGTACTTTAAATGAGTCTTATAAAAATATTAGTAAAAACTAAGACAAATAAAACACCAAAATTTTAAATAAAATTAAATCAATTTATGCTATGTCATGAAAAGTTAGTTAATTTACAATAAATATTGTTGTAGCTAAAATAGTTTGATAAGCACATATTATCTGAAATAGAAATTTCCCTTGCATTCACTTGATCCAGTCTCTGCAGGTCTAGCAAGTTGGAACCTGTCTGTGGTTGTGAGCAAGTTAAAACAAATACAAGTCTGCCAAAAGCCAGGCTGTCTCCACAAACATTCATTCAGTGACTAGAGTACTTGCTGCCAAGTAGTATTTTAAATGTTAGTAATGTCTTAAGTTATCAATTCCATAATGTAAAATAGTTGTTATACCTTACATAAAACAATTGATACTTTAAACTTCTGTGTTTTTTTTGTGTGTTTTAATAGCTAATTTAATCTATGATTAAAACTTGTAATTAAAAGGCAAAGTTTAAGACATTTTTAGAAAATATGGAAACTAGTGAAAAATGCAGTACTGTGGTAAGAGTTCAGTGTTGTAATCCATTGAAGAAAACAAATCATCGTGTTAGAGATAGAAAAAAACTGAGAAATGTCACACCTTGGATGACAGGTTCATTTCCACAAATACTTGATGGCTCCGTGATTTGTGATCAGTGTAGAAAAGACCTAACCAAGTTAAAAAATACAGTGCCTATTAGTGATAAAAATTCTGAAAATGAAGATTCTTCCGGGTCGGAGGTGAATGTTCCAGACAAAGATCTGCTAACTATTGTAAAGCTGACCTAATGAAATAATTATTCATGTATTCACCAAACAACAAAACAATATGTTCAACTTGAATTGCAGATTTTTATAATGTCATTTTGTTATACAGGCCTAGCAATTTTGCCCGAAACCGCCATTTAAATATAGCCTAAGAAATATATGTTTCATGAATTTATTATTAAACAGTTATTTAACTAGCACAGAGTGTTTATTTCATAACCATAGTTTAATATACACAAAGTGATTTTTCATAAAATGTCGTTTCACTACATTAAAATCATTATTATTTGGTCAAAACTGGGTATTTATGAAAAACAAGAGTCAGTAATAATTTTTTTAAACATAGACCCCATTACCATCCCATCATTATACTTTGCATAGTAGTTTATGAAAGTACTATCTATTTACAGAATTTTTTTGAAAATTTCAAAAGTGGTACTTTTTAGAAAAAACAAAATGAAAAATTTGATTTTCATTTTGAAAAAAAAATTTTATTACAACCTATGTCATGTTGTATGTCTCTGAAAAGAGCATTAAAAAAGCTGCAAAATGACACCTGTCCCACCTCTCTAACTCAATTAAGACAGCTTTTAGAGCAGTTTAAAAATTGTTTGTTCGTGGTTTTTTTGCGATTTTTTGAAAACTTCACAAGGCCGTATAAAAAAAACTATTCAAGATAAAAATTTGAAATTTTGTATTTTCATTCATATTAGCACAATATATCAGTGTACTAAATTTCAAGAAAATCTAAAGTGGTGAGGTAAAATTTTTATTTAAAGTGTGTTGATTTGGCACGGAATGACTCAAATATTTTAGGAGGTGGTAGTATAGACAAATTGCAATAAAAAATGCCATATAACATGTGTCCAATTTTTATTTTATTTTTATTTTTTTTCAACTTTGAACGTCCTCATTTGCCTTAAGTTTGTTTGGATTAAATACCAACAGCTGAATCTCTGTAGTTAATAATAATTGGACACATGTTATATGGCATTTTTTTATTGCAATTCGTCTATACTACCACCTCTTAAAATATTTACTATTCCTCCTGAAACACCCTGTATAGTTTAAAAATTTCTTCAAAATTCGAAGGGCAATAAATAGACTTTTTCCAAATTGAATATAAAATACCGAAATTGATTTCTATCGGAAATATGAACTCTTATATTAAATTGTATGTTTTAATTTGAGATTGATTATTATCATTGAAAAGGTCAAATAATGATTAAAATTTAAATAAAGGTATAAAAAAAATAATAAATAGAGTTATAACTTATATTGCAAAGAAACATTTAACAAAAGGGTGAACATAAAAAATTGAAATGATAACAAAGTTAAAAATTATTTTAAAAAATATATAGAATATCAAAACTTACTATTATAATAAGTTCCATTAATTTAATATATGAGTTCTAATTAATTAAATGTCAAATAGGTGCGAGTTGAAGCAGCCACCTTACTTGATTGCCAACCTAAATCAAAACAGAATAAATATGATAATTAAAATAAAAGTAAATTTAAAATTAAATATATATATTTATTCATAGTTAAAAATTAACAGAATAATTAGATAATATAAGTCTTTTTTCATTCTACAAGAAAAATGCAGACATTTATTTTAGGGATTTAAGTACTATGTATTCAGAGGCAAATATAAATTTACAAAAAAATTGGAGAAAGCTAGGGTCGCACTAGTAATAAATAGTAAACTTAGTTATAAATTTTTTGTTTTTGCCTGTATTATGACTTCACATTAAATTATTGATAAAATGATTAATAAAAATATGTATTCTGCATTTTTGAAGTGCAAGTTGAAAAGCCAAAGAACCCAAAACTTATCAGTTTTCCATTTTAGGTATATACAAACATTTTGCCACACAAACCTCCTCCCTTTTGGGTGGTTAGTTTTTGCATTTTTAGTCTTCTGGGGAACCACTGATTATCTATACAAAATTTTTGGTTGAGTTTGGCCCAGATTGGTGAGAATATTTTATTAAAAATATCAGCTTTCTCTCTTTTTTTGTTTGAAGTAATTTTTAGGGTCTACTATATATTGATTAGTTTTATTTTCAACCCCCCCCCCCCTTATATGTTGGCCCTAGAAAAAATTAATATTAAATAATATGATATTAATTTTTATTATAAGTCATTTATAGTATATTTCATTTTTCTTGTTTCTTTTTTATAGTTTGAAAATCTTATAATTTTAATTTTTTTACCCCCACTGCCCTTAATTTTGGCTTTCGATTTCAACCAAAATCTAATCAGCTCTTAATCTCAATGCACCAAAACTAAATGTGAAATTTCGTTTTGTCCAATTCATTTATGATGGGCCATTTATGTGATAGGTAAAATTTACACGGGTCATGGAAAGTTTACCTACTCGGTGTACTTTTTTTTATTTTATTGATTTATTTATTTTTTTAATTTTTGGCTTGATTTTCTTTAGTTCTTAGATTCAACTTATAAGCCTCTGTGTGCAATGTTCCTGTTGTCGATTTAATTATTATATTTTTTTTTTAGGATTAGGGAAATGGAAATTTTTGAAGAAAAGTAAATTATTTTAATATTAATTTTTAATTGACTATTTATTTTAAATATTGATTTTGGGGACAAAAGATGAAAATGTTAATAGGCACGTGCCGAGGGGTGTCTTTTTGAAAATTCTCCCCTCCCCTAGGAAAAAAAGCTATTAAATTATCACACAAGTCCAACAGAATAATACAATATTATTTAACTTGTATTTGTATACATGTTTTTTTATACAAAACATTCTTTTTATAAAACCCTTATAATCTCCAATTTCTTAAGGGACCACAGAAATAAAGCCGTGGGTCGCCAGTTTGACCATGTGATTTAGAGGATGGGAAGGATGTCCTAAATTTGAAGGATTGAAGTTTGTATGATTTGGGAAAGTTGGCAGAGAGAAAAATATCGTGTTTTGATTTATTTATTTATTTGCTTAATTTTTGGCTTTATTTTCTTTAGTTCTGAGATTCAACTTATAAGCCTGTGTGCAATGTTTCTCTTGTCGATTTAATTATTATATTTTTTTTAGGATTAGGGAAATGGAAATTTAAAAAAAAAAATGTAAGTAAATTATTTTAACATTAATTTTTAATTGACTGTTTATTTTAAATTCTTGATTTTTGAGACAAAAACATGAAAATGTTAATGAACAATAAAAATGTATATATATGGATAACTAAGAATAATCAGGTTACTATGAAAACTTATTAGAAGATATAATTATGAATTCATTTATAAATAAAATATTTGATGAATAGATCTTTAATTGGTTGCGAATTCATTCTTTTCATGGCTAAATAATCAGTTCTGCCTTAATAGAGATGAATTTGCAAATTATCACGATCTCTAGGATAATAAACATAATATAATATAATAAAGTATAGAATATTTATATATTATTAGAGCCAAACCCAAAATGGCCCAATTTGTTTGACTTTTTATTAAATTAGCACCTTAATTTATAACACAGAAAAGGACATATATAATAGGATCTAATTAAAAAGAAATAATAATAAAAAATTAAATATAAGTTTTCTACTAGAGGGTTTGGTGGTCAGATTCAGGTTCTGAAAGATTTTTTTCGGGTTAGATCACATGGAGTGAATTTAAAAAATTTTAGGAAGCTTGATTCTTTCATAAGTCGTCTTCAGCTTGATGATTGCGTTACCAACATTTATGATCACTTGAAGATGGGTCCGAATTTGTGGCCGAAATGTTCTGAAAATACTTGTTGAAGCTTTGACGGCTAAGTTGATGAACTTGCAAAATCTTTCGGGTTCGACAACTTATGGCAAAATTAGAAAGTTGGTTAAAATCTTGTATATGAGAAAATCAAAGAGGGTGTCTTCAAATGAAAATTTTCTAAGATGTTCCTAGATGAATTTATTTTATAAGCATTTCCATCGGGAATCGAACCCAAGTGCTAAAATAGCATTCTAACTTATAAACAAACACATCTAACAATATCTTAATTAACTTTCGCAGAGAATACATTCTTTGATATTCTTCTATAAAATATACAACTCTGCTCTCGCCAATAAGAGCTTTTTGATTTAAATCTTTTAGTTTATTCTCGGCGTTTCGGCTTCTAATTTTGGAGCCGTTTTAAAGGGATAATAGATTTAGTTCAAGTCAACTCAGCCCGTCGACCTGTTAAGAACAAGGAAAATAATGTTCAGTTAAGATTGATGGGCCGTGTTAACTCGAACTAAATCTATGAAAACGACTCCAAAATTAGAAGCCGAAACCACTTGAGTAAAAACTAAAAAATTTTGACCAACTTTTATGACACAACCAGAAAAATCTGAAAATTTTAATTATTATTTTTTTTTTTTAATTTGGCCATTGGTGAGTTCTAGTTAAAAAATCTTCTAGATATCAAATAAATGAATGGATCTATGGGTAATCATATACAAAATGAAAAATATTTGTCGTATTATATTCTTAAAACTTGATTATTTATTTTTTTAATATAAAATGAAATAAATATATATATATTAAAACATTTCGTAAAATTAAAACAAAAATATTTCCCAATATATTATTTACTTAAACTAGATGAAGGAGGAGGTATTTACTTAAAAATATTTTTTTTTTTTCAATTTTATTACTGTGTAAATATCTTTGAGCTTAGCGATTTATAATCTTAATTTTTAACGAAAAATGATTGATCTAACAGTGTGATCCTTAAAATCGAAATCAGTTAAGTTAACTTCGCAGTGTAATGCCAGAGGTAAATGCAAATAACCCAGTTTCGATTCCAGTTTGGAATCACACTGGAGGACAACCATTTTTCATTGTAAATATTTAAAAAAATGACTTGAAGGATCAATGTTAATTATTTATTAAAATAATAAATCCCGTAGGTCAAATAGATATTTACGCAAAATCATTTATGATAAATATAAGATATTTAATAATAGTTGTTTCTATAAAACTAAGGGATCAAGATTCATATACATATCACAATTAAAATATAATCGAAATTATATATAGTTTAAATATAAATATGAAAGTTTTCTGGAATTCTCTATTCATTTAGGCCTATCTAAGCTAGTACGGAAATAGTTGAGCCAATTCTTGTACCAGCTTTGTACATATTTCAAAGGCCACGAAATCTCATTTTGAAAGAGCGGTACAAGAATTTTCATCTCACTCACAGATCTTTTATTTATATAAATATAATTTATATACCTATATCTATTGCTATAGATATAAATCATGTGGGGTTATTTTAATTTAGTAGGACTAAGGTGTTTTAAAATAAAGAAATCATATTCTTCTCCTATTAACATGGAATTTTTACTATTTTAATTATTATTTTTTGTTTTTGTTTTTTTTTTTGTTTAACAGTGATGGCTCGTCAGATGAGGCAAATGAAGCTGAGCTTCAACTTAACTCAGACTCAAGATATAGAAGAAATAATAAAACAAAGTAATGAAGTGAACACTTAAAAAAAGAAAATAAATAAATTAATATTAATAACTCTTGTGTTTCCTCAACTTTAATTGGATGCTGTTACCCTATATTCAAACAAATAGTATAGTATAATCGAAAGTTAAGTTTTAATTATTATATTTATTAAGCTTTTTTTAAAATTGTGCATTTTTGAAGATGAGTAGCGGATAGATTTCACGGCCCCATCAATGCTTGCCGGCACTGTTATTTAATCACTTTTCATGATGAATTCAAATTAAAACAAAATAATAATAATTAATTAATAGAATGTACATTAAAGATATCTATTACATTTTCAATTTTTTTTTTTTAAATTTAGAAATGAAAAAAAAAATTATAAAAATATAGACAGCGAATTTATATATTTTTAAAAGAATATCATTTTTCTACGCGATTCCATTTCGTAGTCACATCAATAGCACGTAATTCTTGATTGATGTTCAATTTAAATGAGAAATTGTTTTTAACGTATTATATCGTTGGTGGTTTTCTGATCTTTTTAGAATCAAAATTTTTGTTTTAATAGCTACGTAATTTTTATTATTATAAAAATTAAAAATTACAATTATTAAAAGACTATTTTACAAAAACACTCTAGTGTTGTGGATGAGCTTCAGGTCAATTCAGCTTCTTGATAACGATCAATGTCTTCCAATAGTGATGTAATGAATCAATTTCTGGAGACAGAAAATTACTCAGTGTTAGGGTCACATTCGCGATGTAGAATGACAGATTTTTTGTGATAATGTCACTCTTTTAATTTATAAATCTCGTTAATAGTTTAATACAGATCGGTTGAGGTATCAAACAAGACGACAGTCCGTTTACTTGCAGAATTAGGACTACCCAAATGATGCGAATCTGTCGGTAGGACAGAGCACCGACATCTCAAGTCCTAGCTCAGTTACAGGTAGTATAAAGCGTACATATCCATATCATTTGATTGCATTCCCATCTGACCATGGCTATTTTCCACAAAGCAATAAGTATTTAAAATCTCACCTAATTTCATTACATTCAATTTTCAGAATAAGCCTTATACTAATTGCGATTTAAGAGATATTCTACGCTAATAAACATGTATTAATTTTTGCGTAGGAGCACGAAAGTTGAAGCCCATCTAAGTTTTCCAAAATAGGGAGAAGAGCAGGATTGAAGTTTCATCTGATCTGATGTTCCCGTCCTGTAGCCAAAACAATTTTTTTTTTTAACATAAAAACAAATCTAAAAAACGTATATATTGTAGAGCGATTGCACTAAGGGGGCTATAGCGGCTTTATACTGCTATATGATAACTATCTAAAAAATACTGATCGAAATGTTATGTTGATTTGTAAAATTATAAAAATTACAAATTTTTTTTAACAAAAATTTTGATTCTTAAATAAAAGAATAAATATTTATTATGAAAATGAATAGGTAAATATCCTTTTACCCGTACTCTATATAGTAAACAAGATTTCTATTACTACATATAGAAACTCTCTCGTTTCTATTTATTTGTGGTATAGTTATGAATATAAAAGCGCGATTTTATTTATGGGCCAATTTTCGTTTGTATCAAGCCATCATATTATCATACTTGAATCTATATGGTACTAGATAAGAAGTGGAAATGGATTGCATCCTTTCAAAAAGACTAGAGATTACCCAATTTTTTTAGCTTTTTTTTAATTCGATTAAAAAAAATCCCGCGTAACAATTATTTTTCTTAATTGTTTTAGAAAATTGTAAATGTTATTTAAAAGAGAGGACTTAAAAATATCTAAATACCAAAATGAATTTTTCTTTTTTAAATATAGTATCTGAGAATAATTTAAAAATCAAAATAAATTAGAGTGTCAATTTATATTTATATAGGGTGTTATTTTTCAAGTGCTCTTAATTACTAGCTTTGCTACTATTTGAGGTACGAATTTGGTTAAATAGGTGAACTACTAGAGTTTATTAATGCGATTGCAGTGATGAAAACAGAAAAACAATTGAGCATTGCATTCTAGTACCCTATTCGACTTAATGCACTCACACTGGAGTACTCAGAATGCGCAGTTAAAATTTCAGCTGCTGCTTTTTAATGGAATCCCTGTATGTATTTTACCATACTTGTTTACACAATTTGATTTTGACCAAAAAATTCAGTAATAACAAGTTAATGATATATTGAAATACCATTTGAACAATGGATGAGATCCATAATTCTACACCACTATTATAGAATGCCTATTTAACCGAATTCGTAACTCTAAGAATAACAAAACCAGTAATAGTGGGCACTTCAAAATGAACCACCAATATAGTGATATAAAAGTTGAACGTGGTTTATACGTAACCAATGAGGATTTCTCACAACTTAACATAGAATTTACACGCTAAACATAATGTTTTTATTTTAATGTATTTTTTGAAGATTTTGAAAAGGAACACTTTGAGGGTTTCCAAGTGTTTTATTTTTTGTTTGTTTGTGTTAATAAATAATAAGAGAAATTAAGCTAAACAGACCAGCAGTTTGGAAATAAACGATAATTTTTTTTTTATTATCCACTATACTTGAATCTCGAAAATGTCTATGCTTCAAAGAGGTATTCGACTATTTTCTAAAGTGAAAATTAATTATTAAATTCTTCATTCATCTTTATTTAAAATTTTAAATTCATAGCAAAAAAAATGTTATAATAAATTTGCCTCATTAAAATAATATGTTTACTTTCAATTATAATTTAATATCTAAATTCAAGTATTGCATTCGATTCTCCATTTTAAATTCCATTTTTTTTTTCTTTATTTTCTAATTTAATTGGTAAAAAATTGAAAAATGTCTTATTTGGAATTTCACGTCGTGATTTTGAGGAAATTTTAATTATTTTCCAAGCTTTATGCTGTGATTGATAATTCCGTAATCGACTTAATGCTCTTGGGAGTACTGGAGCATGCGTACTTGACATTTCTGCTGAGAAATTTCGAAAGACGCATGCTCAGTACGCGAGAGTATTAAGTCAAAATTAAAAAAAAAAATAATTAGAATACCAGGACTGATTCACTTTTTAAAGTCATATTTTGGTTTATTAAAAATAATTTCGAAAACTTTAAGAGGGCATTCAATGGATGAGATCCACTATCAATTCTGAAATGGATAGACCATGTGTAAATCCCATCTACGTATAATTCGGTTTTGATTTAAGAAATTTAGGTGCATCTGTATTGATTTAATTTCTAGGAGTTTCGCTGCGATCTGTGTACGAAAGAATATTATACTCAAGTGGGTTACGTATAAAACAGGTTCAACTTAATAAAATATTTGCATATATTTTAATAAAAATTGTTTAAATACAGGCCATAACAATTGAATCCCGATTGGAAATAATGCAAATTACACTGATATATTAATTTTATTGCTGCGGATATTTTCTAACTCTTTTTAAGCCAAGAGTGAGCTTTCCGGATATAACAATTGAACGAACATAAATTACAAAATATATTTGATGAATCTGGCAAAATTTGAATCTTTTATCCATATAATAAAAAAAAATTATTGATTGTTTTATATTATAAATAAATACAAATCTTTTAAAAAACAATCTTCCAACGTTTAATAAAATCCAAACGTTTCGCTATAATTTCTCCCTTTCATCATCATTGAGTATACAGTCCTAAGACTGGTTTGATGCAACAATCCGTCTCCACTCGACTCTGTCCCCCGCCAGCTGTTTAACCTCTCTAAATGTCTGGCATCCCATATCCCCAATTATTTGGCTGAAATATTCTAATCTGGTTCTTCCCCTTCCCCTTTTCTTTCCCACCTCCCCCTCCAAGATATCCCTAAGCAGTCCCCCATGTCTCAGTGTGTGCCCCATCATCTGACCTCTTCTCTTCTTCAGACTCTTCCACAAGGTTCTTCTTTCTCCGATTCTTCCAAGAACTTCTTCATTTGTAATTTTATCCATCCATTTGATATTCGTCATTCTTCTGTAGCACCACATTTCGAAAGCCTCTAATCTCTTTCTCTCCGCTTCTCTAATTGTCCAGGTTTCACCACCCGTACATGGCTATGCTCCACACCCGTACATGGCTATGCTCCATACATATGTCTTCAATAGCAACTTCCTGTTTGCTAAGCTCCCTTTATCAATGAAATTTTAATTGAAAACATTTTGTTTTACCGAGAGTAGCAGAGTTGTAGATTCACAAAGAGGTTGTCCTCTGCTTGATGCAAATGAACATACACACATATATATATCGAAATTATATATCTGTATATAAATATTATTTATTTGTTTGAGACTATAGTTTCGAAAACTTGGTCATCATCAGTCTTTTTTAATTATAAATATTGTTTTTCATGGAGTCAATACCGTATGGATATTGACTCCATGAAAAACAATATTTATAATTAAAAAAGACTGATGATGAAGATCAAGTCTTCGAAACTATAGTCTCAAACAAATAAATAATATATATATAGTATACAGATATATAATTTCGATATATTTGTGTATGTTTATTTGCATCAAGCAGAGGACAACCTCTTTGTTTCTCTTTGTGAATGAAATTTTAAATTATGAATTGTTAAAAAATTATTTTCTCTTTTCACAATTCTTAATATAAAATTTCATTGATAAAAAGAGAATTATAGCTAAACGTTTGGATTTTATTAAACGTTTGAAGATTGTTTTTTTAAAAGATTTGTATTTATTCATATATTTTTATTCAAAGAAATCCAAAAGAGAATATATTATAGATTCAAATTCGATTAGAAGATAGAAATCGTTATTTTCGTTTTAATCTTAACTGGATACATGACATTTTTTAATTGAAAAATAACAATTTTTCTAAATACATATAATAGGTTTAATTAATTAGTTAATTTTCACCTAAAGCTCTTAAGCATGTAAAAGCCATTTGTTCAATGAAATATAATACACTTAAATATCTTTTATTAAAATTTAACAATATTGCTTGAAATTCATATAATCAATTCCAATATAATCAAGAATTCGAAAAATTAGGCACAAAAAATACTGTCGGATATAAAACAAAATCGGATATAGTTTATGATTAATAAAAAAAATGAAAGATTTTTTTAATTAAAAAATATCTTAAAGCTATAAACTGTTTTTTTAATATGTTTAATGAAAAAAATTAGCCTTTTAATTAAAGCTTCAATAAAATTTTTTTAATATGACTATAATGATAAAAGGTTCTAAAAAATTGTGACACTATTTTGGTCCTTTCAGTTTACACGAAATTATTATTTTAATAATTAGGATTATTTATGAGGGAAAATAAAAAGAAAAAAAGAAACAAAAAAAATTGAAAAAACAATATATATAATGATAAATAATAAATGAGAAAATGCACAATCGGTATCTTTGCTTTAAGTAGAAAAACAATGAGCCATTTTTGGTCACACAATATATTATACACTTTTTCCTTTTTATTTAATTTTATTTTCTTTATTCTTTTTTTTTTTTTTTTTTTAATTTTTTGTTTGTTTGTTTTTATTTTTGAATAATAGTTTGTTTTTCATATATATTTTGTTATATAATGATATATGGTATAATGCAGATGGGTGCAGGAGGTGGAGATAGTCTGCTTTTGTACACCACTGTTGAAGAAAACAGCTGTATTCGTTTGGAAATTTGGATCAGATCATTAGATTATTTTATTCTTTAAAACCACGTTACTTAGGGAAGTGGACAGATAAATTATTTATTTATCTAAATAAGACGTTACATCAATTTATTTTGACTTGTTCAGCGAATTGGAATTTTTTTGTTTGAATGTCTTGAATAATACTTTTCTATAGAAAATCATGAGAGGTGGTTAACTACGAAGTCCGAGGTGTTATGGATAATTTTTATTATGTCAGATGGGTTGTTTTCACCCCTTAGGGAAATGAACTAGAATGCTGAAGAGGTGAATATAATCCTTCATAACATTGAAATAATGAAAATTATCCATAACATCTCGGATTAAGGGCCGGTTGTATGTCGCAAAGTAAATGCTTTTTACCACTAACAAACGGTAGATGGTAAATGGAACCACTCGGGATGGCTAATCAGATGACAGGCACTTAAAGCATTTACTTTGCGACATACAACCGGCCCTTAGTGTAGTTGACCACCTCTCTTGATTTTCTATAGAAATCTTAATTCTGCTACTATTGGCAATTGTCTTTTATATAATACTTTTCTATTTGAAAAATTAAAAAAATCTTATCTTTAGAGTTTGATAAATAATATTTTTAATATTGTATTTTATTTTAAAATTTTTACACACTATATAAAATGAAATATTAAAAACGTTTAGGGAAAGCGGTGTTGGTTTATAGTGAAACCTATTAAACACAGGAATTATTTGACGGATTATAGTGGTGTTTCACAAAGAGGAAATAAAATTAAAAAATGTTTTAAATTATATTTTGGAGATTTTTTATTTATCTCTATAGATATTTCGGGCTATGAACCCTTCATCAGGAGTTTAACAAAAGACTGAATGAGTCTTTTGTTAATCTCCCTGATGAAGGGTTCATATCCCGAAATATCTATAGCGATAAATAAAAAATCTCCAAAATATAATTTAAAACATTTTTCAATTTTATTTCCTCTTTGTGAAACACCACTATAATCCGTCAAATAATTCCTGTGTAAAATATTAAACATTATTATCAATAAGTTTAGTTATAGTTTCTCTCTCTACAAAAATATCGATTTCAAATTTATTAAATAGACAAGTATTATTCAAGACATGTAAACAAAAAATCTCCGAGTATCTGAAAAAGACAAAATAAAGAAAATTTCGAGGTGTTGTATTCCTTCACTCTCTCGAGAATTGAACTCGAGTGTCAATAAGGGAACCGGTCCTTTGGCACTCAGGTTCTATTCCTGATATGATGAAAGACGACCTAAGTCACTCAGAAGCCAATGGATTAAAAATCATCCATAAAGGATGCGATTCACTAATTGACAATCTCTCGTGATTTCGGCTATTATCGGCAATTAGAAGTGATAAACACAAAACATATTGACGAAATGTACAATTTAAATCAATTCTTCTTTTGTAATGATTTATTTGTCCACATTTCTACATAACTTCAATTGTAACTATATTTATTATTTTATTTTGAATGAGATTCCAGACCAAAGAAATTGCAAGTGTTTGGTTCTACCACCCACTCCCTCCACCCGAATCATTATAAAAAATAATTAAAGAAATAGAATAAACAAAAAATAAGATAAAAATAAAGATAATTGATAGAAAATTTAATAAAATACTTTAATATATTTTAGTATATATAACTTAAATAATATTTTTATTTCTCTCTATGATTAAGAGTGAAAATATTTATACTTTTTATTTAAATATCTGGGATATAAGCACCCGCTGTATAACAAATGGGTTTCAATTTTTAATTTCGCCCATTGTTTTCTTTGGCACTGCGTACTCAAAAGAGCTGCGTACCCCCCATCAACACATGAATCAAATTAAACCAACTAGCAATAGTTACTTTTGCAATGAACTACATTAATACATAAAAACACGAATTTATATGGGTATTAATGTATTTATATAAATAAAAAGGCATGTGATATCAGAAGTTGAAAAACCTGATCCCTCTAAACAAACGAATACCGCCACTTGTGTATGAAATCATTAAATTTATAATCTTTTATATATAAAGTAACAAGCAGAGTAATTGAGAAAGATTAAATTTAAACGTTTTTTTTTTTTTTTTTTTATTATTTTATTTATTGATTTCTAGAAAGAAGGAACTTTGTTTCTGTATGAATGCAATTTTCTTTGTTAATCTTTGTTCATTAACATTTCTTTTTTTCTAAAAAGTAAGTAAAAATTTCAAGGTAGGTTTCCCAAAATAAAACAAATAGATGTTTCGTGTTTTATCTCGATTATATTTCGGGTTACGAGCCCATTATCACGAGTTAACATGTGAAACCTACCTTGAAATTTTCACTTACTTTTTATTAGAAATGTTTCACCTTGAACCGACACTTAACTGTTTAAAAATTATTATTTGTTTCTATATTATTTATTTATTTTGGATTGGAGTATCGTAATCACATGATACAGCAATAATTAGATCTAATTGGTGCATTGATTCGCAGTGATAAATTGTCTCTATTTTTCATGAGAATATGAATGCAAGCCCCAAGGGCTATAATCAATCAATGGCCAGATCTTTTTGGTCCATTTGAATATAATCAAGAAGCTTAAT